>MVGT01001748.1:132555-156500 GCA_002174775.1 Macleaya cordata | reverse complement strand
AAAAAAGGAGAATCCGACGTTTCTTCGACTGAAATGGTTATGAGTTCCTCGAGATTTGGTTCTCTTCTCGTTCCGGCCCTGAGCCGAACCCTGGATGAGGAGTGAAACCTGCTTGGTCACAATAAAGTAATTTTTGTTAAATTTTGCACGTAAATCGACGTGCGGCCAAAACGGGTATTTTCCGTGGTGTGCGAAAATTTGGCGTCTACACTAGTTTTGAGAGAATAAGGAATATTGAAGAAACAAGCTTTTGTCATCTTCTCCATGGTTGATTCTTCCAAGCTTTTGTGAGAAGAAGATTCTTTCTTCCTTGAGGGTTGTCTCATACTAACTCTCTTTAGAACTTCATCTTAGCTAGAAAAGTTTAACACATCCATCTAACATGAAGATCTAGTAGGGCTTTGAAACCCAAAGACTTTCCAGCACTTTACAATCACCGGTGAAGTTCCGGTAAGGTCGTCGGCGAAGCTCCGGCGAGCTGCATACTTGACAGGGTTCAAGTGAAGCTTGTGGATTCAAGCACACAACTTGGTGGATTCTGAGTTAGAGGCACACTTACTCACCATTGAAGAGGCGGTTCGTGGATTCGAGTCGTGAAGAAAGACCGGTCGAGTTTTTGCACGAGGGGATTCATGTAGTCGATGTGAACGGTTGTAAGATTTCTAATAACTCTTAGTGGTAATTTCTGGACTAGGTCCCGGAGTTTTTTCCGTCAACAAAAATCATCTGTGTCAATTATATTCATGTGAATGATTTTTGTGCAAGATTGAAATATTGAGTCTCCTTTAATTCCGCATTTGAGAATCGAATAAGTTAATACTTGCTTGTTTCAATTTCGTATCTTTTAGCTTTATCATGTATTAAGTTTTAAATTGGTAGATATTAATCCCCCTTCCATATACACCTGGGTATAGGTGATATTTTATTTGGTACCAGAGCTTAATAGGTCACTACTTAGGGCTTTACATCCCGGTGAGATCCTTGTAGTGAAATATGGAAGGAAGTTCCGTGAACAGACCTCCATTATCCAACAACAGTAACTATGTGTATTGGAAAGCACGCATGCGAGCCTTCCTAAGCTCTATAGATGAAACAGTTTGGATGGTTGTAGAAGATTGTTGGTCCCCTCTAACCATAATCGCCACAATTGATGGTGTTGCCGTGACTAAACCTAAGGCAAGAGATGTCTAGACTGAAATCGAAATCGATAAGGCCACCTATAACAACAAAGGTCTTAATGCCATATTCAATGCTGTTACAGCAAAAGTGTTTTGAAGTATTTCAAATTGCCTTGTAGCAAAGGAGGCATGGAAAATATTAGAAGTCACTCATGAGGGTACTCAGACTGTCAAGATTGCCAAATAAAGGAAGCTCAAACCACTCAAAGGGTAAGAAAACAATGAATGTCACTTTCCATGATTCTTCATCAGATTCTGGATCTTCTCAAGAGAGCGAAGGAGAGACGAGACAAAATTACGTCGCCTTTACTGCCTCTCTATTGTCATCACAAGAACAAAAAAACAACGAAAAAGACATATCCAATCAATCCTCTAGTGGTGATGATATAAGTGAAGAGGAACTCCAAGAAGAACAACTGTTCTCTAGAATTTTGGAGAATAGCAAGTACCTTTCAAGGACCAACAAGGAACTTCAAATGAAGGTCACATGCCTTGAGGTAGAAAAGAAAAACTTGACTCTTCAAATGAATTAGGTCTCCAAGAAGGTACTGGAAAACACAGTAATCCTTGATGGAAAAGAGAAAAAAATCAAGGTTCTCAAGAATGAACTTGGGATGGCAAATGAGAGAATCACATCTCTCCTCGATGAGATAAAAGGGGTGAAGGAAGAACTGTGTAAGTCAAAAGAGATGTTGATGAAGTTCAACCACGGGTCGAACAATCTAGTGTCAATGTTGAATGGTGCAAAGAACTCCGGCGATAAAAAGGGGCTCGGGTTTGATATTTGCAACGGTGCTAGTACATTAACATCAACAACCTTTGTGAAAGCCAAGACTCCTTCTCCACAAACGGAAGCTGTCATGCATTCCGACAAACAAGCTACAAAGCTTGTAGGTAAGTAACAATTTTCAAAGCAGGTTATCAAGCCCCAAGCTAAGATAAGAGGCACTAGGAGATCACCTCAAAACATTCACATATGCTCATATTGTGGATATCAATGCAAAACACTTGCAAGTTTTACTTAGATGACCTCCATCACCTCCAAAAAGAAAAGGAGATGCTAAAGAAGTTTAAGCAACTTCAAAAGAAAGCAAAAGCCTTAACTGGAGAGATTGGAAGATTGACAAATCCTAATTTTGGTCAGAACAAATATGGTAAGAGACCATATGTAAAGAAGGAGAATAAACAAGTAAGCACACCTGAGCCAACGGATGCAGCTCCAAAGAAGAATGTTGAAACCAATGCCTTGGTGGCACTCATTGCATATAAAGTGACCACATCGGATTATTTTCTAGATAGTGGTTGTAGCCGACACATGACCAGAGACAAAGAATGCTTCTCATATCTTGAGAAATTCTCCGGTGGGAATGTCACCTTTGGAGATGGGAGCACGTCCAGGGTAACCGAAAAAGGTACAATCAATCTTTCTGGAATTTCAGAGATTCATGACGTTCTGTACGACAAAGGTATGCATGTCAATCTCTTAAGAATTAGTCAAATTTGTGACTTTAACTATTCGGTATCTTTTACCTCTCAAGGGTGTATCATTAAAGATCCGAATGGGTTAGAAAGCATACATGGGAAGATAACTTTCAGCAACTGTTACATGGTTGATACATCAACTAAATTGTTGTGTAATCTAACTAAGTTGGACAACACACTTCTATGGCACCAAAGGTTAGGTCATGTTAACTTTAAGGACCTTGTTAAGTTAACCAACAAAGAAGCTGTGAGAGGTGTTCCAAAATTGTGCAAAGAGGTTGATGGCAAGTGTAGAGCGTGTTTAGTGGGAAAGCAAACACGAATCTCACACAAAGCCTCTAAAGATATTCTCACGACTAAACCTTTTCAAGTCATTCATATGGACCTCATTGGTCCAATAAGAACTCAAACCATAGGAGGTACTAGCAACATTTTGGTTATGGTTGATGATTTCTCTCGGTTCACTTGGGTGGCTTTCCTCCGAGAGAAATCCGATACTTTTGATGAGATTTTTGTTATTGCGCAGAGAATTCAAAATGAACAAGAAAAAAAGATCAAAAAAATTCAAAGTGATCGGGGAACCGAATTCCATAATACCAAGGTTTAAGACTATTGTGGTGAACATGGAATCAAGAATGAATTCTCAGCATCGATTACTCCTCAACAAAATGGGGTTGCTGAAAGAAAGAATCGTGTCATTCAAGAGATAGCAAGAGTGCTCATTCACAACAAAGGTCTTGCTCAAAGGTTTTGGGGAGAAGCGGTGTCAACAACATGTTATCTTATAAACCAGGTTTAAATGAGGACCAAGACCATAAACACTACGTATGAGTTGTGGTATAGGAAGAAGCCAAATCTGAATTATCTTCGGATCTTTGGAAGTACATGTTACATATTGAGAGACCGTGAGCATCTGGGGAAGTTTGATGCAAAAAGTGATGAAGGCATCTTCTTGGGGTATGCTCTGAACAACAGAGCATATCGAGTCTACAACAAGAGAACGGAATCAATGATGGAGTCCGTCAACATTGTGATTGATGACATGGGCTCAAGATCTGAAGATACAAAGGATGAAGTGTTACCTCCAAACAAGTTGGAAAAAGGGAAGACTTCTAAGGCTTAAGGGGAAGTTGTACCAACTTCCGATGAATCCCAAGGTGACACTCATAGTGATGATACAAATGAGAAATCTAGTGAAATTGTCATAGAAAGCCAAACCGGTGTCTCTAATTCTCAACGTCCCAAGTGGGCAAGGAGTCATACCAAAGAAAACATCATTGGGGACAAAACCACTGGAGTCAGGACGAGAAGACAAGTTAAAAATATTGTCAATTATGTATATTACCTCGCTGACTTTGAACAAAGAAATGTCTTCGATGCATTTCAGGATGAGAATTAGATCGAAGCTATGCAAGAAGAACTCAACCAACTTTCACGGCAAGACGTTTAGTTTCTTGTACCAAGGCAAAAGAACATCAATGTCATAGGCACCAAATGGATATTCAAGAACAAATCTGATGAATTTCGTACGGTGAGTCGAAACAAGGCCAGATTAGTTGCACAAGGGTACAATCAAATTAAAGGTGTTGACTTTGATGAAACCTTCGCTCCAGTTGCTCGATTGGAATCCATAAGACTCATGATGGCATTTGCTTGCTACATGAAAATAAAACTATATCAAATGGATGTCAAGACATCATTTTTAAATGGAATTCTTCAAGAAGAAGTCTACTTGGAGCAACTGAAGGGATTTGAAGATCTACACCACCCGGATCATGTATATCGTCTCAAAAAGGCATTGTATGGATTGAAGTAGGCCCCAAAGGAATGGTATGATCGACTCACCTCATTTCTGCTCAAGAAAGGTTTCTCAAGAGGGGGAGCCGACAAAACACTGTTCATACGATGGTTAAATGAAGATGTGCTCATGACACAAATATATGTGAATGATATTGTGTTTGGTTCAACTACCTCGAAGGAAGCTGATTCATTTGCCAAACTTATGAGCAAGGAGTTTGAGATGAGTATGGTCGGTGAACTCACCTTCTTTCTTGGATTATAAGTCAAGCAAACTTATGATGGAATGTTTGTATCACAAAGCAAATATGCGAAGAACTTGGTGAAGAAGTTCGGCTTAGAATCTGCCAAAGTTTCCCGCACACCCATGAGCACTACCAAGAAGTTGTCAAAAGATGAATCCAGAAATGGGGTCGATCAAAAGACTTATCGAAGCATAATAGGGAGCCTTCTCTTTCTCACGGCCAGTAGACCGGATATATCTTTCAGCGTAGGAGCCTGTGCTTGCTATCAAGCTAGTCCGAAAGAGTCTCACTTGAAAGCCGTAAAAAGTATCATTCGATATATCAAGAGAACTCTTGGATATGGGCTTTGGTATACCAAAGATACCAACTCCAAAATATGTGCCTACTCCGATGCGGATTGGGCTGGGAATGTGGATGATAAGAAGAGTACTTCGGGAGGATGCTACTACCTTCAGGCCCGGCTTTAGCCTAAGGCGACCAAAGCGGCCGCCTTGGGCCCCCACCTTTGAAGGGCCCTAAAATATTATATACTTTATATTTTATGTTATAATAAAAAAAATTCATTAGTTTGTTTGTTCAAACCCAAAATTATACCCAAATGAAAACATTTTAACAAAATTACCCTCAAGTGAACATAAAAATTGGGCCCATTAATTTGTTTGTCAAAACTCAAAATTACTCCCAAATGAAAATATTTTTACAAAATTACTCCCAAATAAATGAAAAATTAGGCCCATTAGTTTGTTTGTTGAAACCTAAAATTACACCCAAGTGAAAATATTTTTATAAAATTACTCTTAAGTGAACATAAAAATTAGGCCCCTTCTTCCATTTCGTTCATTATTTCATCTTCTACTTCTCAAGTCTCTCTCTTTCTCATACAATCAAACCTAGCAGATAGAGAAAGGGGAACTCTTCATTCAGGTGAAACTAAAAAGCCCAAATATTCCCTCTTTGACTCTTTCTCTCCTAAAAATTTTGGTCAGTAGCAAAGCTTGATTATGCTAGCATAATCCCATCAAAAAAAATTATGCTAACATAATTGGTGATTTTGCAGCAAATAATGCTAGAAGAACAATATTTAAGTAATCATGCTCTTTTTTATTTTTTTGGGTGGTCTTTATTACCAGGAGAATTTTTAGGGTACGATTGTAGGCATTGTTGCATTGACATTGGTTTGGATCTCATATAAGAACTACATTGTGCCTCAAAATTTTTTTTTGAGATAGTTAATAATTTTTTTTTGACATTTACTAATTTTTACTATTATATAGGGGCCCCATTTTATAAGTTTGTCTCGAGCCCCCAAATCTCAGAGACAGCCCTGACTACCTTGGACTCAACCTTGTAGCATGGCAAAGTAAGAAGCAGAACTCTCAATCCCTCTCCACTGCCGAGGTCGAATACATTGCCGCAGGTTCGTGCTGCACTCAACTACTTTGGATGAAACAAATGCTTAGTGATTATGGTTTTGAACATGCCACTATGATAGTTTACTATGATAACACTAGTGCCATTGACATTACCAAGAATCATGTACAACACTCTAGAACTAAGCACATTGACATTAGGCATCACTTTATTCGTGATCTTGTCGAAGAAAAGGTAATTCATCTTGAGCACATGCCTATGGAGAAGCAACTTGCGGACATTCTCACCAAGCCATTGGACTCTTTGACCTTTAAGAAACTTAGAAGGTCCATTGGTGTTGTCTCCATGACGTGAGCACACCAGGACCTCTCTCCTACCTCCTTACTTAAATGACTCTCTTATTGTAGGTAGGTGAGTGTGTGATTCCTAGATTGCATTGCATCATCCATTACTGCATTCTAGGTGTTTTTAATAGCCTTTCATAGTTTTTGAAGAATCGTGGTTTTTATGCGTAATTTTCTCGGTGCTTTTTATGTGTTGTACTCGTATATTGTGTCTTGATGCAATCGTGACCGGTGTGACACTCTTGTGATCCTTTCTGCACGATTCTGATTATTGTAGATGGTTTTGATCACTTGCTCTTGAAATCATATACTGCTAGCTTTTGGGGAATGCCCTTGTCCTATGGATCTTGAGAGTTTAAGTATCTTGTTTCTTACCTTACATACTAGTCAGTAACGTTGAGTATGGTTCCTGTGCTTGATTTAATGTGTGTGAAATCTATCTATTTTGAATCAAACTAGTATGGACGAACTATCATAGCACATATACAGTCATGATGTCCTTTTTGCTATATACCTTAAGAGTGAGTTTTCGTAAAAGATTTTGAACTCGGTGTACCACCTAAAGAGTAAGCTCTCGTAAAAGATTTTGAGCTTGGTGGAGTCACCTAAAAGAGTAAGCTCTCATAAAAGATTTTGAGCTTGGTGGCTAGATAGTTCGTAAGCGTTCATAAAAGATTTTGAGCTTGGTGGCTAGATAGTTCGTAGTGTGACCTAATGAAGAGTCTCACTGCCCTGAGAGCACACTTTCAATATCATATATTCAATAAGTTCTTGGGTAGTCATGAAGAATCATGTTGGATGCTCTTGGGTTGATTGTATTCTAAAATATACCTTGCTGGTTAAACCCTATCATGCTGGTTCTAATCTAGGTGTTGTGTGCCTTGTGATTCGTTTCTCCATACTGGTGTGGTCTAGAATAGTAAAGATAGAGTAAACGTTTAATGGTTATCAGCTCTTGAGGATCTCTCTACACTGTATGATACTTGCACATACACACCTGCTCACCTCTCTATCTTGATGAAAAGTGTGTTCAAATCATCTCTAGCTCTCTAGGTTTATACCTTGGTATTCCCTGAAAGCTAGGTGTTCATGGTCATTTCTCGACCTTGTGTTTGAGTCTCATCTTGATCATTTTAGGTCATTGGACTTGGATCACTGTGTATGCTCATTCCCTAGCATGACCAAAGAGATTGGTTTCATCACATTGGTAGACACAATTTTAAAAGTGTTTTGGGGGTGATTAGACTCAAGGGATAATTGTTGGGCATTAACACTGCATTTTTAAAAGAAAATGAACAATTTTCTCAATTTTTCCCTGTTGGTATCGATACAGCCCTTGCTGATATCGATACCGGGTATGCCTGACACACATATGGCCTTTGCCTAGCCGGTATCGATACCAGTTGTGGGCGGCATTGATACGAAATTGAAGAGGCGGTCCGTGGATTCAAGTCGTGAATTAAGACCGATCGAGTTTTTGCACGAGGGGATTCATGTAGTCGATATGAACGATTGTAAGATTTCTAATAACTCTTCGTGGTAATTTCTGGACTAGGTCCCGGGGTTTTTTCCGTTAGGTTTTTCCCCGTCAACAAAAATCATTTGTGTCAATTATATTTATGTGAATGATTTTTGTGCAAGATTGAAATATTTGATTCTCCTTTAATTTCGCATTTGAGAATCGAATAAGTCAATACTTGCTTGTTTCAATTTCGTATCTTTTAGCTTTATTATGTATTAAGTTTTAAATTGGTAGATATTGATACCCCTTCTATATACACCTGGGTATAGGTGATATTTCACAGTAGCAACATCAACTTGGGTTTTAGTTCTAGTTCAAGTTTCTCTCTTCTCTCACTTGTAATTGCATGTTTGATCTTGCTAAAATAATTTTGAACTTGCAAAAATAAGTTTGAAATTGAATGATAACCAATGCCAATAAAACAGAGAATATAAAGTTGACTAAGCTTACAAAAATCGCATAAATAAAAGGGATTATGCGATTATATCACTTTTGCTTATGTGATTTTTGTAAGCTTAATTAGTCAACTTTTTATTAATCAAATATTCTGTTTTATTTGTATTGGTGACCATACAATTTTAAACTTACAATTGAAATTTTTAGAATTGCAATTGCAAGTTCGGACCTGCAATTAAAAGTTTAGACCTGCAATTTCAAGTTCAGAATTGCTATAAGTTCAAAATTGTAATTACAAGATATCAAACTTGCAATCTTAAGTTTGAAATGTATTTTTTGGGGTTTTAATGCAAGTTTGAACTTGCAAAATCATGTAGTTTGGATTGAAAACTGCTTTTTGCAAGTTTAAGCTTGTAAAGCATGTTAGTTTCGATTAAAATTTATTTTTTTGATTTTTAATGCAAGTTTGAACTTTCAAATTATGTTAGTTTCGATCGAAATTTATTTTTGTGATTTTTAATGCAAGTTTAAACTTGTAAATCATGTATTTTTTATTGAAATCTATTTTTTGGATTTTTAATGCAAGTTTGAACTTGTAAATCATGTTAGTTTGGATTAAAATTTGTTTTCGTGATTTTTAATGCAAGTTTAAACTTACAAATGCAAGTTTGAACTTGCAAATCATATTAGTTTGGATTGAAATTTATTTTTATGATTTATAATGCAAGTTTGAACTTACAAATGCAAGTTTGAACTTGCAAATCATGTATTTTTATTGAAATATATTTTTTGGAGTTTTAATGCAAGTTTAAACTTGTAAATCATGTAGTTTGGATTAAAAACGGTTTTTTTGCAAGTTTGAACTTGCAAATCATGTTAGATTAGATTAAAATTTATTTTCATGATTTTAATGCAAGTTTGAATCTGCAAATCATGTGTTTTTTACTGAAATCTATTTTTAGAGTTTTAATGCAAGTTTGAACTTGCAAATCATGTAGTTTGGATTGAAAACTGCTTTTTGCAAGTTCGAACTTGCAAATCATGTTAGTTTAAACTTACTTTAGCAAGTTTATACCTGCAATTGTAAGTTTAAACTCGCTTTTGCAAGTTCAGAATTGTAATTGCAAGTTCAGACTTGCAACTATAAGTCTAGACCTACTTTAGTAAGTTTAGACCTACTTAAGCAAGTTCAGACCTGCAATTGCAAGTTCAGAATTGCAATTGCAACTTCAAACTTACTTTTAGAAGTTCAGACTTGCTAAAGCAAGTTCAGAATAACAATTGTAAGTTTAGACCTGCTTTAGCAAGTTCAGACTTGCAATTGCAAGTTCAGACCTGTAATTATAAGTCCATACCCTTCCAATTGTATGTTTAGAATTGCAAGTTCAAACTTGCTTTAGCAAATTTAGACTTGTAATCGGAAGTCTAGACCTTCTTTAGCAAGTTCAGACTTACAATTGCAAGTCTAGACCAGTTTTAGCAAGTTTAGAATTGCAATTGTGAGTTAATATTTGGTTTAATAAGTTCAGACCTACAATTAAAAGTTTAGAACTGCAATTGCAAATTTATACCTAAATTTATTAGTTCAAACCTGCAATAGCAAATCTATACTTGTAATTGCAAGTCCAAACCTTCAATTAGAAGTTCAGACCTGCAATAACAAGTCCATACATATTTTAGCAAGTTCAAACCTGTAATTAAAAGTTCATACTTACAATAGCAAGTACAGACCTGCTTTAGCAAGTTCAGACTTGCAATTGCAAGAGAGAGAAGTTGAGCTATAACCTGAATTGATGCATTTCGTATGTAACTTTCTGCTTGTAACTCAGAATTTTCTCCACTATATCTACTTTCGAAGGAAATTTGATTTCGCATAACTTTTACAGAAATAGACGAAGTCCAATTCTCCCCTTATGTGTATTGGTTTCGAAACCAAAACTCATCTGTCTTCTTGGTTTCGAAACCAAAGCCACATCTATCTTCAGATGAAGTTTGGTTTTGAAACCAACATGTTGATTTCGAAACCAAAAGACAAAAACCATCACAGGCACATGTTGGTTTCGAAACCGACTGGCTTGATTTTGAAACCAACGCCCAGATTCGTTTTTCTGAGTGCGATTTTCTGAGCTGTAAAGTAACTTTTTAACACATTATTGCTCATCTCCCTCTAAGCCTTGTTTTAGGGAGATAATTGAGCGTGGGAAACATTTCTAAGTGGGATAAGAGGCTCAATGGATTATTCTCTCATCCCCAATAATGGTGTCTACCATTAGACCTAGAACTAATAATTTAGTCTAGGATTGAGCTGGACATCTTCACTATAAATAGGGGTTGAATCTCCAGTATTCAACCAACCATTCACCCCTCACCTCAACAAGTACTTGAGAGTCTTTAACTCTAAATTCTTAGTGCTCAAGCTTGTTGAATTTGGTTCAAATCCTTCCCACTTTAAAACCAAAACTCTGTTTTTGTTACCGGTGGATTTCCGGTGGTTGAGCTTGAAGTTTCAAGCGTGTGGTGATATACTTGAGGAGTCAAGTATTGGTTCAAGGTGCGGGACTTGTGGAGTTCAAGTTGGAGACGCATCATCATCTACTAAGAGGCAAATTCGTGGAGTTCGAATTTGTTGAAGAACTATACACCGTAGCTGTTGGAGCGTAGAGGGAGTCGTAATTCGTGTCCATCGAGTGGTAAATCGGGTTGTAAGTTTTCAATAACTCTTAGTGGATTTTTGCTGGACTAGGTCCCGGGGTTTTTCCCAGTTTGGGTTTCCTCGTTAACAAAATCTCTTGTGCATATTTTTTATACTTGTTTTGAGATTGAAATATTCGATTCTTGTTCTTAATTTCGCATATTAAGAATCGAATAAGTCAATACTCTTGTTAGAGATTTTTGTTGTACTCTTATCACCTCAGTAATTTTTTAATTCGGTGATAGTGTGATCCTTAACCATAGTCACATTGACATATGGTTAAATTCATTAACCGTAGGGCGAATTTAGACTTTCAAAAAGATTTATAGATTCCAAAGAAATTATTCTATAATGAAATTTGGAAACCTCTCTAGCATCTTCTGCATTCTGAGCAAATTGTGTTTTGGCAGAGAACTGATCAGATGATGTATAAGCTTCTTCTTACAAGTTACATAAAAAAGCTATGAAATGTTTATCTCAGACCCAAAATAGTCAAACCAAATAACAAGTTCTCAAAGAAAAATATTCTGTAATAAATATAACAACAGTTTCATGGGGTCGAAAAAACCTAAACAAAGAGATATATGAATCCATTTACATAATTCAAAATAAGATATAAAATAGCAGAAGTTGTTAGAGGATGAATCTTCGACCAAAGAGATAAATATCTTGGGGTTCCTCTCTTCTTAAAAAAATCTAGGGCTGAGTCTTTTGCTTTCCTTGCTAATAATTTTGACAATAGACTAGCTAGATGGAAGAGTAAACTTCTCAGTCAAGCTGGAAGAACTACAATGGTGCAAGCTGTTCTAATTCCATGTCATCTCACCAAATGACATGCTTTCCTATTCCTAAGGCTACCATCAATAAACTTGAAGCCAAGCAAAGGGACTATTGGTGGGGCAAAGATAGTCCCAAAGGTCTGTGCCTTAAATCTTGGTCTGCAATTTGTAAACCTAAATCTGTGGGGGGTCTCGGATTCAAAAACCTTCAACTGTTCAATAAGTCTTTGATGGCTAAACTCGCTTGGAGGATGTTAACAGAACATGATCAGTTATGGGTTAAGGTCTTAAAGCACAAATACTTTCCATCCTCTTCCCCTTTAAATCCTATTCAGGTGAGGTAGGGGTCTTGGGTGTGGAAAGGCATACAACAGGGTTTACAAGTGGTTCAACAACTTTATATCTGGGAGGTCAAAAATGGAGAAAGCATTCATATATAGAAAGATGCTTAGATTCCTAGAGTTTTGCCTAACACTCTTCCTACACCCCAAAACCAAGGTTTGATACCTTACATGGTTGCTGATCTCATTTTTCATAACTCAAAACAATGGAATAGAGACCTTGTTGAAACTGTTTTTGAACCGGAGATAGCAAGTAAAATCCTACGCATTAGACTCCCTTTACAAGGTTGTGATAGGATCCATTGGAAACCTGACAAAAAAGGTTGTTTCACTGTGAAGTCTACATATTCAGAGCTCACTCAACCTACCAGCCAGCAAACAACCACTTCCAATGACTTTAACCAATGGAACCTTGTCTGGAAGTTACCAACTATCCCAAGAGTGAGACTGTTCTTATGGAAATGTCTGAATGACTTACTTCCTACTAAAACAAAAATCTCAAGCATTATCAACCTCGAATCCACTTGCTGTAACAGGTGTCCCAATCAGCAGGAAGATACTAAATATATCCTTCTTGAATGCCCCATCGCCTTAACATCATCTGGGAAGTTAATGAAAATATCACCATATCAGACTGGATCCTTTCCTGGTTACAAAATGAACATCATCAAGTGGAGAACAATGAGCATCATCCTGCCCAAATAGTTTCATTAGCAACATGGTATATTTGGAAAGAAAGATGTTCCAATGTTTTTGAAGGCAAGCAATCGGATCCAAGACAGACTGCTAGAATCATCATGCAACACCTCTATGTTACAATGTCCTTATATGGTTCTACAGATAGTCTTTTCCAGGATACCACTTTCAGTTTGAGTTGGTCTCCTCCTTTTGATGAATTTGTTATAATTAATTGTGATGCTTCATTCAAAATTAATGCTAACTTATGTGGCATTGGCTTAGTTATTTGTGGGAATGCAAGAGCTTTCAGAGCTGCGAGAGCCATTAGCAGACAAGCAGTAAATGCTGAAAACGCGGAAAGCCTAGCAATTTTGGAGGTGGTAAAATGGGCTATGGATATGAATCTTAGCAAAGTCTGTTTTGAAAGTGACTCCTTATCCATTATCAACAACTTGAAAGGTCAAAGTAACAATATTCACTGGAGTAATGATAGTATCCTATCAGACTGTAAATACCTTCTAGGAAACTTTATTAGCTGGTCTTGTAACTTTGCTCCAAGACCTTTAACAAACCTGCAGACAAGCTTGCAAAGCTAACAAGGAAAAATAGATGCAATAGGTCTTGGTATGAGGAACCACCAACAGAAATATGTACTCTTTTGTCTGAAGATAACTTTGTAACTGCCTCCTTAAATACTTAAATAAAGCTTTCTGTGTGTTGATAAAAAAAAACTACTAAATTATTAATGCAAGCACCTTAAACAAAAGAATGAAAGTTAGAACAAGGATGTAGTTCTCCCAAAAGTACTTGAAAGTAGGCTGTACAATGAGATGATACACACCATGAACAGGGGGAGCACAATAGGACCTTCCACTTAGAATTATATAATCAGCATTATCGTCAACGTATCAACGAAGAAAATATGTATATATGTACAAGAGACAGTTGAATGGTTATGAAGGGATTGGAAAGGCACACTAGAAGGAAGCTACTGTTAAGTCTTTGTTCCAGCTTCCATCTTCTTAGCAAAAATAGCAACATCACAATTCAAAATCATGTACAATTTGGAGGTAATATGATTTCAGCACACAGACTTCAGTGGTACTATTTATTTGAAAATTTGAACCAAAACCTTATCCTCAACATTAATCACTTTACAACACTGTTCACATGTATGTATGTGTTTGAATTGTGTGGTGGTGTGCATGGATGAATGGGTATTGGATACTTGATTGAAATATTAAGACCTTACCATAATTAAGTATAATAAGCCATTCTTTAAAATGAAGATCCTATTTTGACGTTCTTTTTGGGTTTTTTTCTTCGGCTTTCAGTGCTAGGATGGCTAATAGGAGGGTTTTGAAAAAACTAAGATGGCTTATAATCTAGGATGGCTCAAAGAAAAACCTAGGATGCTTATTATCAGCGGTCTTGTATAAATTACATCTCGAGAAATCGAGAAACTTCAAAATGTCAACGATCACTTATTATGACATTGGTGGAATTGTTCTACTTGACGTCAATGAGTTCGGCGAGATGAAGTACGTTCATGTTTTGAGGCATTTCTTGTAATGTGCATGGATTTGCGATGACGATGCTACGATTGAGGATCGATAAGCAAGTTAATTAGTCCTATGGATCTAAACTATAAACAAATTATTACATGATAATTAAACTTTATACAAAGTTAATTACATGATGATGAGATACATATTTTTCTACCTGTTGTGACATGAAGAACTCATTTGGAAGGAATGGCCTTTGATGTTAAGACCCCAAAAAGGGGGAATGACCAAAAACACCTTTTTAATAATATTTTGATCCAAAACCTACGCAAACATTTTAAAATTTTCAAAAACTCCAAAATAAGGTATAAAGACATATCTGCCCTCAAACTAACTATTTATTTTTCACACAAAAAATGTCATAACTTTAAAAGTACAAATCCGTTTTTAACTTTTTTTTATATATTTAGAAAAGTATTCATTGAGATCTTTGACATTAGACTAGTCAACAATAATTCTTTCTAAAAAAAAATTACATAGCATAGAACTATATTTTTAACTAGTTTTTTTTATCTAAATTGGTTCAAATTTTTATGCTTCAAAATAAGGCAAAAGCAAAAGAAGTGAGGATCTTGATGAGTGCTTTCTAAATATATGAATTTCGTCAAAACTTGTTATTAAAAACTGTATGCAAAAAAAATTTGTGCAATATTTTTACATTTGTAAAAATATTTTTGCACAAATAAACATACCATTACTTTGACAAAATAAAAATGCAAAAACATTTTTGCATTTTGAAAATAGAAAACTACGTTTTAGAACGTTTTTAACTAATTTGTATCTAAATTCTAATTTTTATGCTTCAAAAAAAAACCATCTAAATAAGAATTGAAGATCACGACTAGTTCTTTCTAAATATATAAATCTTGTCGAAATATGTGTAAGGTTCATAAGTTCCCTTATGGGTTTCGTCAATTTGCGTGTCAAATTGAACTCAATATAGTCAATGAGAGTTAGCAAGTTGTCTCTACATTTCTTTCTAATCATTGAAGGCTTAAAGTGAAAGAGAGAAGACTTGTGCAAAGCTTAACTCACCACTATTAAAAGATATCTTAAGATGGGAGAAGCTTTAACAAAGGGGGAGAGATATTATCTATACTCTCATTAATTGCTCTAAACATTCTTCAAGGTTTGTATTTAATATTTTATAAGGTTCCCTGATTTGTTTTGTGAGCATGTGCAGGAAAAAAGTTGTTTAAGACAATCCGTGTTTTAAGTTTAATTGAGTCATGTGTAAGAAAGTACGAGCTGTAATAGGGAAGGTTCTTTTTATTATTTTCTTATATATGGATTTGTCACGAAAATGACAAAGGGGGAGATTGTTAGGTCCACGAGTTCTCTCATGTAATATTTGTCAAATTTCTTGTCAAAGTTAAACTCAAGAAGGTCGTTGTAACTTGAGTTAGAGTCTAGAGAGTCTTAGTTTGGATTAGATTAAAAAGAAGACTGAAGAACTCAACTCACCACCGGAAGACATCTTAGGATGGTAAGTGACTTAGAGACCTAAGTAGCATAGGTAGTTAAAACTTTAGAGAATGTTCCTACACTTGAAAAATAGTTTTAAAATGAACTAAAACACTTTAGAACTCAGTTGGGCACAACTGCTTTCGAAACCACTTTGGTGGTTTCGAAACCAAATGTCACTTGGAAATAGATGACTTTGGTTTCGAAAGTAACTTGGTAGGTTTCAAAACCAAAAGGTCCCTTTGATCACAGGCATCTTTGATTTTGCAAAAGTCATTTGGAAACAGATGACTTTGGTTTCGAAAGCACCTTGGTTGGTTTCGAAACCAAAAGTAACTGTGAGCATCAGGACACTTTAATTTCGAAACCACCCAAGTTGATTTCGAAACAAAAAGTCATTTGGAAATAGATGACTTTGGTTTCGAAAGCAACTTGGTTGGTTTCGAAACCAAAAGTAACTATGAGCATCAAGACACTTTGATTTCGAATTTGTGGAAGAACTGTACACCATAGCTGATCGGAGTGTAGAGGGAGTCGTAAATTATGTCCATCGAGGGGTAAATCGGGTTGTAAGTTTTCAATAACTCTAAGTAGATTTTTGCTAGACTGGGTACTGAGGTTTTTCCTAGTTTGAGTTTCCTCGTAAATAAAATCTCTTGTGCATATTTTCATACTTGTTGTGAGATTGAAATATTCGATTCTTGTTATTAATTCCGCACATTAAGAATTGAATAAGTCATTCTCCTTGTTTAGAGAATATTGTTTTACTATTTATCACCTTAGTAATTTTTATTAGGTGATTGTGTGATCCTTAACCATTAGTCACATTGACATAAGGTTTATTTAACTAAACCGTAGGGCATATATTGACTTTCAATTGGTATCAGAGCAGATTCACTTATAGGGTTTAACAACCTAAGTGTGATCCTTGTTGTGACTTATGGAATCACAAAGAGAGGGTAGTGCAGTAAATAGACCTCCATTATTCAATGGAAGTAACTATCCTTACTGGAAAGCTAGGATGAGAGCTTTCTTAAAGTCTATAGACCAAAGAGTTTGGAGAACTATAGAGGTTGCTTGGTCTCCACCTATTATGATGATAGGTACTGGAGACAATTCTAGAGAAGTTCCTAAACCAGAAGAACAATGGCATACCATAGATAGTGAGGCTGCTACTAGAAATAGTAAGGCTCTCAATGCCATCTATGCTGCTGTAACGGCTAATGAATTTCGTCGCATATCTAATTGTGAAGTAGCAAAGGAGGCATGGGACATTTTAATGGTAACCCATGAAGGTACTAGAACTGTTAAAATAGCAAAGCCTCAAATGTTAACCACCCAATTTAAAATAATTAGAATGGATGCCAATGAAACCTTTGATGAGTTTTATGCTAAATAGAATGATATTGTTAACAACTCTTTTGCTTTGGGTGAAATTATTTCTAACTCCAAAATAGTTCGTAAGGTTTTGAGATCTCTTCTCGAGAGATTTTAAGCCAAAGTTACGGCTATTAAGGAAAGTAGAGATATTGATGCTATTCTTCCTGAAGAACTTGCAGGAAATATGAGGTCGTTTGAGGCTGGTTTTCATTCTACAAGAAAAACTAAAGATATTACTTTTGTAGCCTTAAACACTACAGAAATGGAAGAAAGGGATCTCTCCAGTGATGAAGAAGTTACTCATCTTACAAAGAAATTTAAGAAATTCTTAAAAAGCAAAAAGAAGAAACACCAAAGACCAAAGTTTGGTTCATCTTCCAAGTTTGGGCCACATGACAAAATGAAAAATTTTGACAAGCCATATAAGAGAAGGAAGTCAACTGAAACTCAATGCTTCAAATGTCATGGTTTTGGACATATGGCCAATGAATGTCCAAACAAGTTTCCGACCAAAACCAAGAAAGTAATGAAAGACACGCTTGATGATTCTGATTCTCTCTCTGAATCAAGCTATTCGAGTGATGAAGATTTAAAGGCCATAACTGCATCTTTATCTCTAAAAGATCATTTCAATGAAATGTCAGCTGAATCCAATGAATCATCAGGTGATGATGAAGAGAGTGATGAAGATGTAGATCTGGAAGAATTGTGTGCTGAATTGCTAAAAAAGAGTATTGAGATATCCAAGGAAAACAAAGTCCTAAAAGAGAAGTTGTAACTTCTTACAACCGAAAAGGATAATATAACACTCAAAGTGGAGAAAGCTACACACAATGAAATGAAACTTGATGAAGTTGTTAGACTTTTTAGCAAGTTGAAAATTCTTGAGTTAGACCATGGAAAAGCCACTGACAAGATTAAATCTCTTGAGACTGCACTCACTACTTCAAAAAGCGATTTAACTTTGTCTAACAATATGCTTGAGAAATTTAATGTTAGCTCTAATAAACTTTCTAACATATTAATTGCAGCCAATTATACAGGAGATAGGAGAGGTTTGGGATACGAAGCTTCTACTAGTTTCAATCCAACACAAGGAACCAAGGTTGTGAAAGCCAAAGAGCCTCAAGCCCAAAAGATCTCTTCAGTTCAAAAGAACTCTCCTGCTCAAGTTGTTCCACCTCAAAAGAACACTCCAATTCATATTGGTAAGCCTCAAGGTAAGCCTAAAGTTTCTAATATTACTAATGTGTGTTCTTATTTTGGTTATAAGGGTCACTTAAAGAACAAATGCAGATTCTATATAAAAGATTACACACATTCTCAGAATATCAATAGAGATCTTCTAAAAAGAATCAAGCTTTTGAGTAACAAGGCTCAAGTATTGGCTGGGGAGATTGGAAAGCTAAAAAACAATAAACAAGGTATGTACTCCTTTGGATCAAAATCTTATTCAAAGAAAAGGAAGAGAAATAAGACCAAAAAAGTTGTATCTAAGACAACCAAATCTACTCATGTGGACTTGAATAAATGAAGACATTCAAGAAACTCAATGCCCTATGGATAAGAAAAAGTGATTTGACAAGTCTTAAAACTCTTACTACATACAATACTGGTAATTTATCTAAGTATTTATTAGTTAGTAGTAGTGGTCGTACCATTATTTGATTGTTGATGTTCTCACTCCACCCCCTGTTTTGATTGCATATATTGTTGGGGTAGTTGAGTAAGTATTCTACTAGTTTGCATTTTAATTATTTAGTATGCATTTTAGTGTTTGTAGTATGTACTTCTAGAGAAGTTCTTATTGCATTTGAATATAACATTCTATCTACTAAGTATCATACTTTACAACATATCTATTTATTGTTAAACATTTTTGTGACGTGTGTATATTGTTGTGTGTAATCTTGTTTCTTTGTTACTATTGAATGAATTGTATAAACTTTTCATATTGGATGAGAAATAAACTACTACACAAGTGGTGACTATTGATGGTCAACCAATCAAGCAGAATTGTTTTTTTATGTAAGTTTGTATTTTCACTCTTACCATATTTTGCATTATATATCATTTTTCGGTTAAAAAGTGAGTTTAAAGATTAGTTTGCTTTCACAAATGGCATTCTAATACAAGTGTGTTTTAAGTGATATTTTTGTTGTTAATGGCTATCTTTCATAGAATACTTAAACATATAAGAGATTTTACAAATCTGAATTGCTTTACTTTATTTTGATATAGCATGTGAACCTCTTCTATAAATCCCCATACTCTCTTAACTGATCTATAAATCTTATGCACATAAGAGTCTTTTGAGTAAATGTGATTTTATCCTAGTTGGATTATTGATGGGTTGGAAATAAAGCTTATGATTCATTGATGAACTGAACTAGCTGGTTGGATTATCTCTCTCTAGGATATTGTGTTTTGATGAAGTGCTGAAATATATTGATATATCTTCTTATGAAACATCACCAAAACAGTAAGCTCTCGTAAAATATTTTGAGCTTCGTGAAATACTAAAAGAGTGAGTTCTCGTAAAAAATGTTGAACTCGGTGTTTGAACATAAAAAAGAGTGAGATCCCGCAAAAAGATTGGGAACTCGATGTTCTATATTCTTCATCTTGACCTCATAGTGATCCACTTAGTTCCAATACGGGTACTTTCTTGGTTGTGTCTCCTCGGATAAGAGTCGCTTGCAAGTTCAATGAAAATATTGGGAACAAGTTAGTGATCTATGTCTCATGCTCTTGAGTTCCTCAAGGTTCATTCAAACTCAAACATGAAGGTCATTAATAGGTAACAAAGTGAGATGGTTCTTTTATGCTGGGTAAGGTTCATTTTTGGAGAAATTAATAATATGGACAACCTTATCTTATTTTCCTTTTAGGATAGTCTCACATAATGATATTGTTCTCTCAAACACACACACACACCATAATCAGGATATTGAGTGTTGTGATTTTAATGATTGAGAACTAGCTTGGTTATATTTGAATAAATTTTTGCAATTACATGGTTAAGAAATTTTGGTTGTGATTGTGTATTATATTATTGATAGCCTTGACAACATAATATGGAAACGACAAAAAAGGTCTACTTGCATACATTGATAGTGTAGATTTGTTGATTGTTGATGCATGTTGAACATGATCAGTTTTAAAATTCAAATCTTTCTCATGATCTGGTTGAGGAGGAGCTTGCATGATTTGATTAATTGGATATATTTGTGCATGCATGCTCATTTACTTTTGCATTAGATTAATATTTAAAAAATCTAAAAATATGCATTTTTTCCATTGTTTTTCAAAACCAGGATAGTCTCACATACCGTGCTTTTATTTCTTATCTTAGCTCTGATACACCTTGTAGCTAGCTTTGATAAATTTTGTGGTGTGTGACATGTTTTTACTTACCTTCCACCATATTTTTTTTCTATCTAACTATCTCCTTGGCTGAAAGCTAGTTAGATATTTATTCTTATGGTTGGTTGGCTTGTATTTGTGTTTACATACATTGTCTTTCTCAGTTTCTCCTTATACTTTTGTTGTCTTCTATCCTTTGTCTATTTGTGACAAAAAGGGAGAGAATTTTGTGTTCTTGACTTTGCAAGGGGAGTACTATATGATAGGAGATATATCACATAGGGAGAGAGATTTTTGTAGCACTTATCAAGGAGGAGAGAAAATTTATTCATTATTTATATTCATGACTTCCATGGTACCTTAATGTGTCTTGTCGACATGTGCAGGAAACAAGCCAAAGACACCCCATAGAGTTTAATGTCTCTATTTGTTTGGGGGAGTTTTGCCTTTATCTCTCATTGAGTTTTATAAATGGGTTTTGTCACGAAATTGACAAAGGGGGAGATTGTAAGGTCCATAAGTTTCCTTATGGGTCTTGTCAATTTGCATGTCAAATCGAACTCAATATGGTCAATGAGAGTTAGCAAGTTGTCTCTACATTTCTAATCATTGAAGACTTAAAGTGAAAGAGAGAATACTTGTGGAAAGCTCAACTCACCACTATTGAAAGATATCTTAAGATGAGAGAAGTTTTGACAAAGGGGGAGAGATATTATCTCTACTCTCATTAATTTCTCTAAACATTCTTGAAGGTTTGTATTTAATATTTTATAAGGTTCCTTTATTTGTTTTGTGAGCATGTGCAGGAAACAGGTTGTTTAAGACAATCCGTGTTTAAGTTCAATTGAGTCATGTGTACGAAAGTACGAGCTGTAATGGGGAAGGTTCTTTTTATTATTTTCTTATATATGGATTTGTCACAAAAATGACAAAGGGGGAGATTGTTAGGTCCATGAGTTCTCTCATTTAATATTTATCAAATTTCGTGTCAAAGTTAAACTCAAGAAGGTCGTTGTAACTTGAGTTAGAGTCTAGAGAGTCTTGGTTTGAATTGGATTAAAAAGAAGACTCTGAAGAACTTAACTCACGACCGGAAGATATTTTAGGATGGTAAGTGACATAGAGACCTAAGTACCATAGGTGGTTAAAACCTTAGAGTATGTTCCCACACTTAAAAAATGGTTTTAAAATGACCTAAAACACTTTAGAACTCAGTTGGGCAACCAAATGTCACCTGGAAACAGATGACTTTGGTTTCGAAAGTAACTTGGTAGGTTTCGAAACCAAAAGGTCCCTTTGATCACAGGCATCTTTGATTTCGAAACCACCTTAGTTGGTTTCGAAACCAAAAGTCATTTGGAAACAGATGACTTTGGTTTCGAAAGCACCTTGGTTGGTTTCGAAACCAAAAGTAACTGTGAGCATCAGGACACTTTGATTTCGAAATCACCCAAGTTGATTTCGAAACCAATAGTCCTTTGGAAACAGATGACCTTGGTTTCGAAAGCAACCTTCTTGGTTTCGAAACTAGAATGTTGCAGAAGCAACAAATGGTATTGATTTCGAAATTAGGATTTTGGATTTCGTAAGCACCCTTGATGCTTTCGAAAGTAACTTGCTGCTTTTGCTCAGATTTGCACGAAAAAGTTCTCTTTTTGGGTTTTCTTTTTTAATTAATCCCCATGTTCGACTGATAAGAACCGATTTGGTTCTTACCCAAAGGCCAGCACGAGTAACCCAAATAAAACAGAAAAGTAATCAAAACAAACTAATTCTTCTTTCTTGTTATTCAATATTGATCACCCAATGGGTATTTATAATAACTACAATACTTGACCACTAAGAAAAGGGAATACTAATCCTACTAAAAATAGCAATCCTATAAAATAGAAATTCCTAATAATAAATCCTACTCGAAATATTATTCTCCCTAAATAATTAATATTATTTCCTAACTTAATTAATATAAAATAATACACTAATTTAGATAACTATTAAATGCCTTGACGTTCTTCCACGTGCAAATATTCATCACAGTTCAACGAGGGTCCCATCAATTGACGATCGTAGATAGTGGAGACATCTAACACGATTAGACATCCAATTTGATGAATCCTAAGGTTCCATTGGTCCAATGGACATGAAGGGCTCAACTGGATTTGGACCACATTGATGAACTGAACTAGCTGGTTGGATTATCTCTCTCTAGGATATTATATTTTGATGAAGTGCTGAAATATATTGATATATCTTCTTATGAAAAATCACCAAAATAGTAAGCTCTCGTAAAATATTTTGAGCTTCGTGAAATACTAAAAGAGTGAGTTCTCGTAAAAAATGTTGAACTCGGTGTTTGAACATCAAAAAGAGTGAGATCCCGCAAAAAGATTGGGAACTCGATGTTCTATATTCTTCATCTTGACCTTATGGAGATGATTGTTCTGATTTCTGTGCAGTCTCAGCAGCAAGGGTTGCAAGCATATTCTCAAGAATTTCCTTTATATCATGTAACGCCCCAATCTGCAACTCAAATCTCTAGGAGATTGAATCGCTTCTCAAGGCATTAGGTTTACTATGCCAGGTGATTAAATAGTACTAAAACAACTATAAATAGAGGTTTATTAACCTAAATCAGAGTTAAGCTAACCTAGTTCGTTAGAACTTTAATCACCTCTAAAAAATGGTTAGGCCCAACGAAAAATTTGCAAGAGTTCCCCCTGTATTTTCAGGGTCTGAAACCTGTCATAAACCTGTAGAAGAGATGATTTATCCACAATAAATATTTTCTAAATCATTCCACTCATCCGCGATTGTCATATCATCTCATCATGTCCAATAAACCTTATTCATCAAAATAATAATACGTAGTCATCCACTAGGCTGGATTCAAACCATAACTCTAAAACGATATCTCGCTTTTAATAAAATAATACATTGATAAGATTTGTCAAGTAATACAATATAAACATAAGTGTGTTTGTTTTACATTATATAGTTCAAAAATATATATACAAAGCAAGGAAAAATAACTGCATTATAACTGAATAATAACAACACCTCAAGTATAATAAACCTGAGGTAGATACTCTCCCTATACCTGCCTCCTCAATTGACACAACCATCCAATCGTCCATTCTCTCATCGATTTCCTGAGCAAAAAGCCCAGTGAGAACTTATTATACTAACAGGTAGTCACTGATATAAATTTAATACAATACAGGTTTTAAAGAAAATCGAGAAATCATAATACAGTAATGTAAAAGCATTTGGTACCTTTACTACAACATAAACTGATAACCATTCACTTACCCATACAAGTATAGATAAACTAACAACATCTCACCA
>MVGT01001748.1:69819-108396 GCA_002174775.1 Macleaya cordata | reverse complement strand
GAATCTAAAATAATTAAATTCCATCTTTGAATTTCATCTCACAACTTCATATTGTTTCCAAAACACCAACTAAAGGCCAAAACCATGGTCATCTTTACCATTACATTCTCATAAAAATTTAGCTACACAAAACAGTTCCAAAATGTCTAAAATGGTCTATAAGGTCTCATTTAACTTATAGAAGCCATAAACACTCAGGATATGGAAGATCCCTTTGGATTTTATATCGCCTAACCTCATCATTTTCAAGTCTTCATTTGCATGCATCAAAAATGGAGGAAAACAAGATCATAAAAACCATAAACTCATATCAAATCTTCAACCCATCCATCTAACATTTCTAATTCATAATAAAATTTTGTTTTTCTCTAAAAACCCCAATTTACATCACAAAAATCACAAGATCTAAAGCATTAGGGTGCTGATTTCTCACCTTAACATGAAAAAATTAGCCCATCTCATCACATCTTCCACCATTGAGCTCTTGTTCAACGAGATCTACAACAATAAGGCATATTGAAGCAAACCCTAGGTTATTTATAAATGAAAACAACTGAAATCTAAATGTTTTTGGGCTAAAACATACCCAAAAGAACTGAAGAAAGATGGGGGAAAGGATTGGGGCCGACTTCCCCTTCCTCTCCTTCCTTCTTCTTTTCTTCTTCTCCTTCTTTCTTCTCCTTCTTTCTTCTCCTTCTTCCTCCGGCGTTTTCTGCTGGTCCCCCTTTTTTTTTCTTCTTCTTCTTCCTGCAGCTGGGACGGCAGCTGCTGCTGCTCCCTTCTTCTTCTTCTGCAGCAGCTGCTGCCCTCCTTCCCCTCTCTCTCTCTCTCTCTTGGTGATCTCTCTCTCTGTCTCTCCTTCTCTCTCAGCTCTCTGCCTCTCTCTCTCTCTCGGTCTCTCAGTCTTTCTTTCTCTCTTGGTCTCTCTCTCTCTTTCTCTCTCTTCTTCTTTTCTTTCTTGTTTTTTTTTATCAGCATTCAGCTGATTGGGGGAGAGGGTGGTGGCAGGCTGATTTTGGGTCACGGGCTGGGCCGCGGGTCAAGTCAGCCCATGTCCCCCCAAACCTAGCTAAAAAATAAATCCCTTTTTTTTTTGCCAGCTTTTATTTTTATTATTATTATTATTATTATTAACGGGGTTTCACAATCATCCCCCCCCCCTAAAAGAAAGTTTGTCCTCAAAATTTGGGGAAACTACTCCATTTCAAAGTTCAAACTCTAACTTGTTCGGAGGCATTCGATGCTTCGACCCTCTTCAACTTCACTGCAGGTTGTCTAGGAACTTCAAAGGTCACTGTCTTTACCTAACAGCCAATATGTGTGCATGATGTGCTACTAACCAACCCATCCTAAAATTAGATCAAAGTCTCAAATATCAAACAATATTAAGTTTACGTTCAACTCTACCTCGCCCACTCGAACTACGCAGTTTCTATAAACTTTTTGTGGCACTAAGCACTTTCCTATACGTGTTGCTAGCTCCAAAAATCTTCCCAATGAATTGAAACTGGCATGTTTAGGGTTTCTACTAACTTAGTAGCAACGATTGAAGAGTATAACCAAGGTCAAGTAACACAAATTTAGGCATCATATGACAAAATCTTACCTTCCATCACTTCGTTGGAATTTCGTGCATCATCCTGTGAAATTGCAAACATGCGGCCTTAATTGACCTTACCCTGCTGATGCTGCCGATTGCTTCGAGGACAATCTCTCCTTACGTGTCCTGCTTCTCCACAATTCCAACATTGTACTCTATCATTGCCTCTTTGTTGTTGTGGTGGTTACTTATTCTGATATTGATTACCTTGCAGATTGGCAAGCTGTTGTGGGGTACGATTCTGAGGTGATGCTCTATGGGGCTGCTGCTGACCTGAACCTTGAGAAGACTCTCCTTGATCCTTAAACCTTTTTGTCCCTCTATACCGCTGTGGAAATTGAGTGGCTTCTCGTTTCTGTGTGGCCATCTCTTGCCTTCTCTGTAATACTTCACACCCCCTCTCTAGCATCTGGACTTTCCTGGCAATCTCATTAAAACTGTAAAATTCTAAAGCTAGGAGTTTTTTATACAGCTGAGGATTTAGTCCATCCCTGAATTTTCTTATCTTGCCTACCTCTTTATCAACGATCGTAGGGGCAAAACGAGATAGGTTAGTGAACCTAGCCACATACTGATCCACGGTCATACTTCCCTGCCTCAGGCCGACGAACTCATAATACTTTCTTTCCTTCACTGCAGCAGAGAAGTACCTATCCAAAAATAAACTTTGAAACTCGTCCCAAGTAATTGGACCCATTCCTTCCGAAGTGCTCTTCCACCAGTCCCATGCATCGTCAACTAGCATATAAGTAGCCATCCTAACTTTCAGCTCATCGGTGCATCTAATTAAGTCAAATATCTTCTCAATATCCTTAAGCCACTTTTCAGCCTTTGCTGGATCCGATGTTCCATCATAAGAAGTGGGTCCCTAACTCTTGAAGTCCTTCAGAATCGCATTATCGTCATGTGGCCCAAGGTTCCCAACCATAGGTGGAGCAGGCTGGGGAGGTGGTGGTGGTGGTACCACCGCTTGTGGAGCTTCTTGATTCGCTCAAACCTCTTGTCTCAACTGGGCCACTTCAGTAACTAATAAGTTGACCATTTGGATAAGGCCGACTAGTCCAGGTTTTGCGGGTTGTGGTTGTGGTTGCCGCGGGGGATTAGGCGCATGATGCGGTGATGGCGGTGGTGGAGGTGGCGGTTGTCGTCTAGGCCACCCCCTCTGCATCGTTCACTGCCAAGAGTCATAGAAGTAACAAATTTAGCTTCATACCCCACCAAAACTTGTAAAACTATTAAATAACATAAACCAATTGAAAGCATTTAAGTCAACAAAATATCAAGGTACAGTAATAAGGTTTTTTTTTTTTATATTTTCGTAACTTTTAGTTCCTTAAAGCTTTTAGCTTTTAACATATTTTTCCTACCCTTGGTGGCTTTTATCTTGTTATTTGATCTACTCAGAGCTAACAATGCTATGATGCCATCTGTAATGCCCCGTAACCCAAAACACAGGACATTACCATCAGAGTCTACAACGAGACTCAAATCCGGCAGAGTCTCCCCTGTAAACTGGACCTTTTGTCACCTGATAAACACAGTGCATACAAAAATATACACAGTGGAAGTAAAAGAAACTAAAGGTATGCCCAAAAATTGCCACCCATTTTTTTTTCTCAACTCAACTGAAATCCCACGATGTAGGGCCAGGAGGGACCTGTCAAGAGAACATTGTCTAAAATTATACCATCCTCTAGGTCACCTGCAAATAACTATAATATTCAATCTTTCACTTAACATGGATATATTTGTGATATGATATATAGTTATGTTTGTTGTTTCCTGTCAAAAATATATACATGTAGCGAGAAAAGATAAAGTAAAAGTCGCATTCATATAAAAACAAAAGTAACATAAGGCTCACAAACCGAGCCACAAAAACATAAGTCTCTAAGTAAAATAACATATGTAATGAGTCATCCGCTGTGACTGAAGAGAGGGAGACCCACATCAAACCCAAAATAAGGAATCCCTCGCCAAGAAAACTACGTCACAGCACCACTAAGGATCCTAACTCGATCCTCAAACGTCAACTGTAAAACCACGAGAATAATTGGGTGAGAAACTCAGTAGGTAGATCAACCATCCTAATATCATCACATGCAGCGATTAATCCGATAACATCTCAAAAGTATTTATAAAAGCAATGCATACTATATAGTTGATTGATACATCAGAGAAAATCCTGCGTATACATATAAAAACAATGGTAGTGTATTTCTTCTAGCATAGCTAAGGAACACGACTAGAGTAAACCCTAGTCAGATCAACACCAGTGTTCGGATACCCTCGACAGATACTGGTAAGCCACGTGTCCGGATACCCTCAATACACAACGCAACAAAGTAGCGTCCGGATACCCTCAACGGACGTGTCCGAATACCCTCAATGGACGTGTCCGGATACCCTCAACGGACAACATGCGCATAAGTAACATCAACACCAGTGTCCGGATACCCTCGACAGAAACTGGTAAGCTACGTGCCCGGATACCCTCAACAGAGAACGTAGCTCAAGTAACATCCGGATACCCGCAACGGACATGTCCGAATACCCACGACGGACAAAGCGCGCATAAGTCGACGACTGCAGACTAAATAAGGGCCCCTAGTAATCCAGAAAAAGAGCTCCTCACTCTCCTCTTGCGTCTAACACCCATTGGGCAAGCGTGTGAATCCTCAGCTAAACTAGCTACTCAACACCACCAACAAACATGGTTTACCAAGAAAAAATCATGACTTCCGAGACTTCAATAGATGCACCCATCTGTCTGGCGTCCCATTCCACTAGAGAGGTAAGAACTTCTAGCGACGTCTTAGATGACGTGTCACTTCTGGTCCATGACACTTTATCCTACAGGAAGTCTCTAACCTTTCATTGGCTTACCTCGACGATAGAGTATACTTAATATATATAAGTCTTGTTTCTTTTAAGTTAAAGTTCAAAAACTATTTTGAAATCCTTTTGAAAATTGATATTCTTTTGGATAAAAATTTCCTTTTTGAAAATCCATCTTTTTGAAAACTCATACATCACGATAGCAGGTGCGACTAGCCCTAAAGGTACGGCAATCCAAGTCAAAGTAACACAGGCACTAGTCCACCAAAAGCTTAAACAACTACCTTGGCATCAAGAAAATCCATCATGCACGGAAACTTAAAACAAAGTCCCACGATTTCAAAGGCTTCTCCAAAATACCATAAAACATGAATTCCAGTATAAACTTCATTTCCTTGCATAAGACATGATTTACAAAATCAAAGCTCATTGAGAATCACCATTCATGTGAAATGTTCGTAAAACATGATAATCTTGTTAAGCATGCATCATTTGTCATAACAAGCATTTTCCAAGTAAAATACAATAACAAGTTCTAAAGTTTTCTTCATCACGATTATTCCTTGTTATCTAAAGTCACATGCCATGCCTTGGATACAAAATATATACATATTAGTTCGAAACATGCATTTAAAAATGGTTGGGTGTTATTAAGATGAATTGACCACCTACCTCTAGCGGTACAGAAACTGATCCTCCTCACCAAGAGAGTCAGCAACACCCAGCTCAGCGGCTGGACAAAGAAATAAAAAGACAGAATTAGGTTCTAGTACTTAGAACCAAAAAGTCGAATAAATAGAAGAGGAACAATAAAAATTTAAAATCAAGAACCACCAACGACTTAGATTACTACTCTAAACCTCATCAGTTAGTAGGATTAGTACTACTCCTAGTTCAAACGTCTCTAATCAACCCATTTCCACTGAAAGACAAGATAGGATTATCGCTTAAAGCCTCAAATAATGTGAACTTCATTGTTGCTCTCTAATGAAATAAAATTCCTCAAAGTAGTACAAAAAGATAACCTATCCCATAAATCCCATCTTCAGCTTAAGATTGATCTCCATAGTCTTCAACATGATAGTTCCATCTAAAATAACTTAGATTCATTACCCACTATCACCAAGCTGAATTACATATGAATCTTCAAAAATTTCATACACCATCATCATCAAATTTCTAGACCCAAACTCAAGGTTCCATTGGAATCATCAAAATCCCCAAACAAGGTGTAATTACCTATCAAGCATGAGCATATAAAATTCTAGAGTTATATCATCACCATTACCATGCTGGAATCTAAAATAATTAAATTCCATCTTTGAATTTCATCTCACAACTTCATATTGTTTCTAAAACACCAACTAAAGGCCAAAACCATGGTCATCTTTACCATTACATTCCCATAAAAATTTAGCTACACAAAACAGTCCCAAAATGTCTAAAATGGTCTATAAGGTCTCATTTAACTTATAGAAACCATTAACACTCAGGATATGGAAGATCCCTTTGGATTTTATATCGCCTAACCTCATCATTTTCAAGTCTTCATTTGCATGCATCAAAAATGGAGGAAAACAAGATCATAAAACCATAAACTCATATCAAATCTTCAACCCATCTATCTAACATTTCTAATTCATAATAAAATTTTGTTTTTCTCTAAAGACCCCAATTTACATCACAAAAATCACAAGATCTAAAGCATTAGGGTGCTGATTTCTCACCTTAACATGAAAAAATTAGCCCATCTCATCACCTCTTCCACTATTGAGCTCTTGTTCAACAAGATCTACAACAACAAGGCATATTGAAGCAAACCCTAGGTTATTTATAAATGAAAACAGCTGAAATCTAAATGTTTTTGGGCTAAAACTTACCCAAAAGAACTAAAGAAAGATGGGGGAAAGGATTGGGGCCGACTTCCCCTTACTCTCCTTCCTTCTTCTTTTCTTCTTCTCCAACTTTCTTCTCCTTCTTCCTCCGGCATTTTCTACTGGTCCCCCTTTTTTTTTTCTTCTTCTTCTTCCTGCAGCTGGGACGGCAGCTGCTGCTGCTCCCTTCTTCTTCTCCGGCAGCTGCTGTTGCCCTCCTTCCTCTCTCTCTCTCTCTCTCTCTCTCGGCGATCTCTCTCTCTGTCTCTCTTTCTCTCTCAGCTCTCTCTCTCTTAGCTCTCTGCCTCTCTCTCTCTCTCTCTCTCTCTCTCGGTCTCTCAGTCTCTCTTTCTCTCTCTCGGTCTCTCTCTCTTTCTCTCTCTTTTTCTTTTCTTTCTTGTTTTTTTTTGATCAGCATTCAGCTGATTGGGGGAGAGGGTGGTGGCGAGCTGATTTTGGGTCACGGGTTGGGCCGCGGGTTAGGTCAGCCCGTGTCCCCCAAACCTAGCTAAAAAATAAATCCCTCTCTTTTTTTTTGTTTGCCAGCTTTTATTTTTTATTATTATTATTATTATTATTAACGGGGTTTTACAAAGATGAAGATGGTGATGATGATCACGGCGACGGTGCCGGTGACGCCAACGCCGACGACAGTGATCGTAGATAGAGATAAGAGAAAGATGAAGTTGGTCCTTCATCCTAGCTAGAAATTCATGACATGGAGGTATAATTGGCTACCCTCAATTTATTATTCTTTTTGCTGAAATTGTTTTGAGTGAGTTTGAATTAGTAAAATTTCTCTTATTATATAGATTACTGATTAGGTGTTCTAAGTTAGATAAGAATTAAGGATTGAACTCCTTTTCTTTGCCCTAATTATATACAGTAGGTTAGTTAATTTCTTAGAGACAGATTCAACAAGGGTTGTATAACCTAAGTAGGTATATTGTAATTCAGATTATTTGGGTTATGATTTTGGGGAAATAGGATTACTTGTAGCTGTAATTAATCTAATAGAATTCCATAACCCTCAAAAGTAATGTAGTTATAACAAATTCAGATTTGTAAAGCTTGGATTTGAGGAAAATTAGGTCCAGGCCTTTTGCTGAAAATTATTGAAGTGTTTTGAGTTGAAAGAAAATATTTGGAGTAATTTGGGTTTGAAATCCTAAAGCCCTTATTTATTTGATAAGTTATTTTCACAGATTAAAGGTTTGTAGGTGTTAAGAGAGAATGATTAAAGGTATTTGGACCTTGTAGAGACTATTTAGGTTTTTAGATTACCAAGCTATTTGTATGAGATTAATGTCAATAGTATAGAATTCTGAAGAATATGTTATTTACAATTGGATTATGTACTAGGACCAGTTATTGGAGGCGAACAACACTATAAAGAGCTAGCCTTGCGGGATTCAATACTCTCTTGTAGCTATTAAAGTATTTTCAATGCTTTTGTTAGGATTTAGATTTGTAAATCAAATATAATTAGTTTGCAAAGCATGCACGATTTATTTGTGATGTCCTATTGATGTGAAAATGATTCTCTAAAAGTGTAGTTTTACATAGTGATGTAAAACAGTAATAGTTATTTATAAAATAACTAGATTTCTAATAATTATATATATAAATAAATTGTATACATATATAAATATATGGATGATTCTTTTCTTACTTATAGTTAAATAAACTATATTTTCAAAAGAATCCAGATTTAATCATTATCAGCTTTAGGGATGGGTATATTTCCAAAACTAAATGGATTTTGGGGTTTTTATAATATATATATATATATATATATATATTTTACTTCCTTCCATCTGTTGGGAGAAGTAGTTGTTTTAAGATGATGTGTGGGATGGAGGTTCCCAGTTGTTGGGTATGTGTTGGTGATTCCCTAGGTACGGGCTTTCCCCTAGAATATATACTATATTTGTTATGTTGAGCTTTCCCCCGGCTATGATTATTACTGGCTTTCCCCGGATTATATTACGGGCTTTTCCCCGATTACCCGGCTTTCCCCGGACTATATTACCGGCTTTCCCCGGAATAGATAGAAGATCACAACATATACATGGATGCTAGTTTTTATACGAAAAAGTATTTTCTACTACTAAAACTTGCAGTATTATAATATGTATTTTAAGGTGATCTGGAAAAAGATGTTGAATGCCTACACGAGCAAATCATTGAAGTTTTCCTAAAAACAATGATTTGTTCTGTATTTTTATTATGTTTTTTTGTCTCATATAGGAATGGGATTCTCATGATATAGGAAAACTATTGAAATATAGGTTATTCTATTTCTCTTTCTGGAAAACCACGTTTGGATAGGTACGTGTATGATTCTAGAAATGGTGAGGTTATATGTTGCCTAGATTAGGCGAAGACTTGAGGAGCGTAACAACTCTTGGATTATTTTAATGATCATTAAGATGTCTGCATGAGTCAAACGGCTGACCATCGCATAAACGGCTACATCGACAAATTATGGTCAAGGGTCCACCTGAACCCAAATCATAAGCCAACGTGCTTTTCACACCAACCGATAAATCAGTCGCTTAGTCAGAAATCAAGAACTAACGATCGGGTTCTACATCGGTTAAGTTGGAATACGATTTTGCTCACTGACTAAGAGCTGAAACATCTAGTCGTGGCCTCTTCACTCTAAGATGATTACACTACACAGTATTATGATGGTGAGATGTTGTTAGTTTATCTATACTTGTATTGGTAAGTAAATGGTTATCGGTTTATGTCGTAGTAAAGGTACCAAATGCTTTTACATTACTGTATTATAATTTTTCAGTTTTCTTTAAAACCTCCATTGTCTTAAATTCATATTAGTGACTACCTGTTAATATTATAAGTTCTCACTGGGCTTTTTGCTCAGGAAATCGAGGAGACAATAGATGATTGGATGTTGTGTCATTTGAGGAGGCTGGTATAGGGAGACTTTCTACCTCAGGTTTATTATACTTGAGGTGTTGTTATTATTCAGTTATGATGCAGTTATTTTTCCTTGCTTTGTATATATATTTTGAACTATATACTGTAAAACAAACACACTTATGTTTATATTGTATCATTGATAAATCTTATCTATGTATTATTTTATTAAAAGCGAGAGATCGTTTTAGAATTATGGTTTAGATCCAGCCTAGTGGATGACTAGGTATTTTATATTGCTGAATAGGGTTGATTAGACATGATGAGATGATATAGATGAATGGAATGATTTAGAAAATATATATTGTGGATAAATCATCTCTTCTACATGTTTATGACAGGTTTCAGACCCTGAAAATACAGGAGAAACTCTGGCGAATTTTCCGTTGGGCCTAACCATATTTTGAGGTGATTAAAGTTCTGTCGAACTAGATTAGCTTAACTCTGATTTAGGTTCATAAACCTCTATTTAGGTTTGTTTAGTACTAATTAATCACCTTGTGTAGTTAACCTAATGCCTCGTAATGTGATTCAATCTCTTAGAGATTTAAGTTTCAAATTGGGGTGTTACGGTTTTATAAAGTTTTGTAAACTACAAAATTTTGAAAAGCTACACAGTTTTATAAGTTTTAAAAACTGCAAGTCTTACGAGTTTTGAAAACAGCTCAATTTTGCAAGAGTTTTATAAATTCAATTGCATAAAGTTTTATAAACTGCCAAGTTTTTATAAACTGAACAAGTCTTAATCTATCAAATACTTAAAGAAAGTCTTACACTTGTTGTGAGCACAAAGCCTCACCTTGCACGTGAGCATAAAGTCTTGTACTTGTTACAAGCATAAAGCCTCACCTAGCACATGAGCGTAAAAGTCTTACACCCATTTTAAGCGTAAAATCTCACCTTGCATGTGAGTATAAAGACTTGTAATTGCAAGCAACAAAGCCTTGCTACATACGCGAGCACATTACATTAAAAGCCTTGCTACATGCACGAGCATACTAAGCCTAACGCCACATTGTTATCACAAAATCTCATCTAGCACGCGAGTATATTAAGATCAGCATTAGTTGGCGTAAAGTCTCGCCTAGCATGTGAGCATATGAAGTCTAATAAAAGACATTGGCACAAAGTCTTGCCTAACACGTAAGCACCAAAAATCCTTGCTACATGCGCTAGCACCGTAAGGACTATAAGATAATAAGATCTTCAAGTTTTTAAACAAAAAATGAAGCAAAAAAAAATTTAAAGCTTTTTAAGTAAAAAAAAAGGAAAAAGGGAAATGATATTCTTCAATCAGTTTTATCGCAAGTCCAAGTCAGATTTATTACAATCAGTTTTATCGCAAGTCTAAGTAAGTTTATCACAATCAGTTTTATCCCAAGCCTAAGTTAGTTTTATCACAAGCCTTACAAAGTAATCTTTATTTGTATTAAGTCTTTCAACTCTATTAAGTCAAAATTTCTTAAGTCAAATTTTTTTATGAAAAATTTCTTTTAAGAATTACATATTTCAAAAGAATACAAATTAAGATTTCAACAGAATTTGGTCGCCAACAATACACTAGGGCAAAAGAAGCTACTAGGGGCAAAGTCAGTTCTTAACGCATACTGGGGGAAGAATCAGTTTCCAACAAGGTTATCGTTCTTCAAAATTAGTTAATGGGGCAAAGCGAAAGTGATCAGACAACATTAGATAGTTAAAGCAGTAGAACAGTGACATTTCTTGGCAATTCACTCATTACTCATCTTCACACTTAGGGGCAATGCAAAGGCTGAGAAGATGATTATATTCTCAAGAGTTTCTTAATACTTAGAAAATTCTTGAGAAGGGGCAAACTGTGAATACCAAATATTTACATAACACGTGGCATGCTATGAAGAATGGAGCAAGATTAGATTAATATTGTGAGATGTATTGAATCATTTCCTTTGTAATTAATGTGAGCACCTAACCCCCCTCATTATCTATAAATAGGGGTGGATCACTTGTAAAAGTGGAACAATCTTTTCATTAGTGAATACTTGGAGAGAGAGTTACATCAGTGGATGTAGGCCAAGGCCGAACCACGTTACATGCTGTGTCTATTCCTTCTTCTCTTTACTTTCTCTCTCTACTTTCTCTCTCCTCTCAATCTCCTCTTTTAGGATCATCACCATTGATGATGAAAATTAATTGTAGATGCAAGAATTTTGCATTTACAGTGACGGTGTTGGAGCCGATGAGGTGGTGGTAGTGGCGGTGTCGGCGTGGTGGTGGAAATAGTTGTGGCGGTGGTGGTGGTGGTAATGGTGGTGGTAATGGTGGCGGTGATGGTGATAGTGATGGTGATGATGGTGGGGTGTATTTAGTTAGAGGGGGTGTATTTGTTAGTTGGGGATGAGGTGAAAGAAAATAGATAAAATAAATAAATAATTAAAAATAAAGTCAAAAAAATAATTAATTTGTGCCCTTCTCTGTATTTGTATCTATGTCTGTGTCAGGTTGTCAGATGAGAAGTTAAAGGAGATGGCAAAGTTGAAAAAGAAAAAACAGAATATGGATGAAAAATTAGAAGTTAGGGTCTAAACTCAGAATTGGTCAACATTAGGGTCTAAACATTAAAATCAGTCAAAAATTAGGGTCTAAATGCAAATTGCCCTAATTATTTTTATCAAAAAAATATTGTTAATTGATCTCATCTCGAAGATCTCGATGAATGCTTTTCAAATATATAAATTTTGTCAAAATATGATTTTTAGTTTAAGAGATATAATAATTTAAAGTTTAAAAACAAAAAAAATAAATTAACAAACTTTTTCTCTTCTCCACCTCTACGCCTTTATAATGAGATAAAAAGACAAAATAAAGGTACAGTTGGAACTAAAAATGCACCAAAATGGAGTTTTTGAATATTTTGATATTAAGAAGTGTGTAAATGAACATATAATTTTTAAATATGAGTTTTTGTATATGTTGTAAATGGTATCTAGCTATAAAAGTGGGTTTTGGGCAATTTCCTGAAAAACTATATGGTGGAATAATGCCTTGAGGATAAATGCCTTGTTAATTTGTACATTCACTGCCAACCACTTTGGTTATAGTATGGTTGTTGCACCAATCCAAATAACTCCAAAATTAAGAATAAAGTAACAAAAAAAAATTTAAGACCATCAACATAGTTTAGATATTTGCACCTATAAAAGATTTAAAAAAAAGGCAATAGAAATTGTTTATAACATTATTACTTTCCTCTTGCCATGGCGTTTGAGTTATGCCTACATTATCCTCTTTGCCACCTGATCAAAAGGTACCATGGTTCCACTGTTAACGAGATAAAAAGCTAGATGAAAACATAAAATGTTTATATGAAACAACCATATATATATAAATTTAACCACTAACTCGGTCCTTGTTTTAGCTGATCACGTTCCTATTTGGTCATGATGCTTTAGTTTCCAACGAACTCTTCATTCTTTTTGTTGGCTGACCTCGACAACGTATCTTAATTTGATGGGTCTCGTTATGGTGCCTCATCATATTCTGATGAGCGTTCGTTAGATGTTCTCTCCTCAACAATAATTTGTACGTTCTTCGTTGGGATTTATATACTCGTTCATATAAGTGTTTTTGGCAACCCCTTTAGAATACACTTGCTAATTTATGAAATTGCTATTTACAGAGATTTGTAAGTGTTTTTGGCAACCCCTTTAGAATATACTTACTAACTTATGAACTTGCTATTTTTGTGTCCTTTTTGGACTACGATTCCTATTTCATGGATCTCTCTTGTAATAGTTATAAATAGGGAGGTCTAGGACATCCCAAGTATCAAATTAAGAGTTTTGGTGTTCTAAAGTACAAGGAGAGGTAAACCTAGGGTTTGGTCTTCTTGTGTGCTTCTTGTGAGTTGTGAGGGTAAGGTTTTGAGAAGTGAGAGATCTCTGTAATCATCTTCATTGTAGTAGTTGAATTGATCGTGATTTTGTCTGAGGTTTTTACCCGAGTTTGGGGTTTTCCTTGAAAATCTTGTGCCTTGTGTGATTGGTTTCTTTGTTCATCTTATTTTCTCGTTCTTGTTACATCTTTCTACTTAACGATCACTGGGTTGGGGCCTAAAAATCCTGACAAACTAGTATCAGAGCTGTGTTGAAGTTGAAGAAGTAGAAGATGACTACAAGGGTTTCGAACTCTATGAAGTTTGATGTAGAGAAATTTGATGGGCTGATAAATTTTGGTTTGTGGCAAATTCAAGTCAGGATGTGCTGATCCAACACGGTTTGATCAAGGCGCTGAAGGGTCGTGTAGGAAAACTCACTGATATGGACAGCGATAGTTGGGATGATTTGGATATGAGGGCTGCAAGTCAGATACGGTTGCTTCTCGCCAAGAACGTCTTAGCAAACGTTTCACAAATCAATAGTGCTAAGGAGCTTTGGGAGAAACTGGAAAGCTTGTATCTGATGAACTCTCGTTCTAATAAACTATTCTTGAAGGAGCAGTTTTACACGCTGAAGATGAGTAAAGGTACGTCTATTGCAAATCACCTAAGTGTTTTGGATTCAATTTGTTATGAACTTGAAGCATTAGGAGTGAAAGTTGAAGATGAGGATAAAGCACTTCGCCTCTTCTTGTCTCGTCCACCATCTTATAAGTATTTAGTGACATGCTTGAAGCAAGGAAAATAAGCTTTGAGTCTTATTGAGGTTACTAGAGCACTCTTATCCGAAAAGAAAGAAAGGAATAAGGGGGCTGGTGGAGTAGACCTAGGTTTATATGTTGGTGAGAAGAAAAAGAAAAACGTTTGTTGGAAGTGCGGGCAATCGGGTCACTTGAGACGGGATTGCAAAGGAAAAGGTAATGGGGCTGGCTCGGCAAATAGTCCTAATCAGTTCGCTAACCATGTTGAAAACGTTGGTAGTGATGACGGTGAAGTTCTTTTGACTGCTGCTGATTTTGGTCATGAAAGGGACTTGATTTTGGATAGCGGTGCCACAAGGCATATGTGCGCACACCGGTCATATTTCGATAGGTATGTGGGGTGTGGTGGTGGTGTTGTGTTGACTGGCGATGGCTCGAAACTATCGATGAGGGGAGTCGGTGAAATTCGCATTACGATGTTCGATGGGAAAGTTCGAATACTCCAAGGAGTTCAACACGTGCCAGGGTTGAGTCAGAATCTAATTAGTCTTTCCCAATTAGATTCTGATAGTTTGAAGTATTCTTATCCCGGTGGAGTACTAAAAGTTTATCGAGGAACTACTGTGATCATAAAAGGAAGCCTTAGCAGGGGCTTGTATGCTCTGGTAAAGTCAGAGGTGGGTGGAGCGATGGATGGACCTATGTCTTCGGTTGGGGCTGTGATGTCTCATGGGAGTTTGGCAGCGGGTGGAGTTCCAAAAGCTTAGATGATCAAGAAGTGGGTTCCAAAAATAGTTGTTAAGTCCAAGGGTGACTTGGACTTGGCGGGTCATCATTGTTGATGATCGGCAGCCCGAAAGTGCGGGTGACGAGAACACGATGATTTGATTGTTTTGAAGAAGCGGGAATGGTGCCTAAGTATTCACGGAGGAAGCAAGTAACTGATTAGATGGGTGGTGTTTGCCAAGAGATTTGTAAGTGTTTTTGGCAACCCCTTTAGAATACACTTACTAACTTATGAACTTGCTATTTTTGTGTCCTTTTTGGACTGGGATTCCTATTTCATGGATACCTCTTGTAATAGCTATAAATAGGGAGGTCCTAGGACATCCAAAGGTATCAAATTAAGAGCTTTAGTGCTCTTAAAGTATAAGGAGAGGTAAACCTAGGGTTTTGGTCTTCTTATGTGCTTCTTGTGAGTTGTGAGGGTGAGGTTTTGAGAAGTGAGAGATCTCTGTAATCATCTTCATTGTATTAGTTGAATTGATCGTGCTTTTGTCCGAGGTTTTTACCCGAGTTTGGGGTTTTCCTCATAAATCTTGTGCCTTATGTGATTGGTTTCTTTGTTCATCTTATTTTCTCGTGCTTGTTACATCTTTCTACTTAACGATTGCTGGGTTGGGGCCTAAAAATCCTAACAGTTCGTGCTCAACCTTTGCTGCTTCCACTTCTAGCATTAATAACTTGGTGTAGGTAAACACTTGTTCTTTCAACTTTGAACCCTTCCTTATTCACAATTCTCTGTGAAATATGCGACAACTCACTATAATGAATGGATGCTGTCATCTGGGATCAAGTCCCCATACGGGTGATAAAAAATAGCTAGCTTTATCTGTGACTGTGACAGTCCTGGATCATCCCTTCATATAAAATTGGGTAGGTAGCAAAGGATTCCATGAAATTCAAATTTCCTACAAGTACATGACACTAATTGTTCGGAGTGGTTGTATGTAAGTGTGCCAACCTTTTTTTTTACCTTCTATGTCTGTAGCTTTGTATATACGAATTGTTCCACTCTAAAAATAAATCAATAATCTATTGAAGCTCTTCTTGAAAACAATTGAACATCTTTCTAGTGTATTTTTTCTGCTTCTCGCTCTTCAGACCAAACAGAAATAAATTAAATTAGGTGATCTTTGGTCTGTTTTGTATTCTGCCTCTCTTTCCTTTTCACGCCTATCAACCATGGCCTTAGAATATCGATCTACAAACTCTCGAAGAATAATGCTACCTTTCCTAAAATAAGCCTTTAGCTAGAAACTTGTTAATGGTCTCACTCCTTTGAGTTGTGGTCATTCCATCACAAAACCGAACACGATTTTAAACTTAAGCCCAATTTTCTCGCAACTTATACAATCCCTGTAACCACTTGTTATCTCTAAGCCCATAGTTTCCAAGTTAATTGTCCCAACTCTTTTCGAATTCTTTAATTGTTTCTAGAAAGGCTTTGAATTGTGGGGCAAATGATTTAAAATTGCCAAATACTTTATTCAAGTGCTTTGCAACATTTTGGCATATATGCCATAAACATAATCGATGATGAGAATTTGGAAACACAACACTAATAGCATTTGAGATTGCTTTAGATTGATTCGTAAATGTTCTGGTTGGATTCTTTCCACCCATAGCCTCCAAGAAAGTAGTTAGCAACCATACCAATGCATTTGTTGTTTCACCATCCAAAATTGTTGTAATTAGATTTGATGAAGTTAAGATGTTGGGCTCCACCAACTTCTTCACCAAGGTAAGAGTAAATATCTGATTGTTTTATACCCAATGACGATGAGTACATTTTATTAATAATTCCCTCTTGGAAGAACTCAATTTTCCATTGGGACTTCAAATAATGAGAACGCTGAAGCGGGACAAGATCGTGCGGATGCTCTGATATGAATGTAATTAATTTATACTTATCTCCATCAAGTTTAATTTCAAACATCGCCATACATTAAAACTGTCAATTTTCCCTTTTTTTTGTTGGGGAGTCTTTATTTTAGTATAGGAGCCTTCACATGAACAAACTAGTACTTGCAGATGATTCTTATTACGATCAGCTTTATTCATGTTCTGTTGTAGAAAATAGGGTCTAGATTAAATTGTGCAGCGGAAATAAATAACTATTTTCCCTTTACAGGATCACATGAGGATGCATAAATTAAAACAATAACTTGAAGATCAGATACATACTTTTTAAACGCTTGCATGTAATCCCAGATCTTCCTCCCACATTCTGGATCAGTCGTCGAAAATTTGAAAAGATACAGCAACTGTATTTCGGCTATAACTCTCTAACGATTGATCCGATTTGCCTATATGATATATGCTTTTTGTAGGAAATCGAATTTTTTACAACTTTGCGTGAAAAATAGCGAATCTCCAATTCTGCTCCGAAGTACCTCAAAACTCTATTTTAAATTCTGACGGGAATATACTACGAATTTTGGGTTTCTAAAACTATAAAGGTCATAACTTGAATTCTAAATCTGAGAGAGAGTTTTAGATACACAAGTTAGGGTGGTCTATCTTATGAACCCTATCTCTATTTATAGAGAAAGACTCTCTTCCCATATCTCTAGCTCTAAGTTAGGTCCATATGGGCCCCACTTACTTAAGCTTTTGATTTATTACTTTGAGGTCCATATATCTCATATAATTCTCAAATAATAAATCTAATTGCAGTTAAGTCCACTAAATAACTGCAACTGAATACTCTCAAGTAAATGAATATTATTCAGAAGCCCTTCACTCGTTATACCAGCAAATAGTCCCTCCACTTAACTGATATTCGTAATATACACCAAGGTAACATTAACTATTAATGTCAGCACCTTTCGAGTAATTACATCTTAGTCCTTGCCTGCCATATCATACCATTATAATTATTCTAATAATCCAATAAACATTTTATAGGATCACTGCGCAGTCTAGAATAATTAATACTTTTGATTAGGCTCTTAAGGGAATATCATTTCGGTGTGGATTCCTTATTGACACAAAGTAATCCCACTAAGTGATTTCGATCACCCAACCTACCCAGAATATTGGATCACGTTTGCGTTGTCTGACCTCACTGTTTGGTAGATCAAAGTGAGTAGAAACCAACTTGTAAGGTATACTATGCTCTCAGGATTTAGGACATTTGCAATTAGCAAGTTTTACAGAATCTTTTTATGTGCTGACAATAACATAAAAAGTATTCTGTCTGACCTGTTCAGTGTATTCTTAATACACCAACACACTGACTTAGAGTCGCCACTCTAGTGATGGAGATACATCACCCTATAATATAGAAGTCTAGTGTATTATAGTCTTATCAGATGAATTGTTCAGATTCATCACTGACTATGAACTATACAAGAATATAAGGAACCAGTAAATTACATCTCTCCATGTATGAACACTTCATACAAATAATTTACTTACAACATCATCTTGTGAACAACACTTAATCCATCATATGAATAAAGTAATAATATAGTATCATGCTTATTAATAAATATAATTTATCAATGTTATCAATTTAAATTGTTTTAGGGCATAAACCCCAACAATCTCCCACTTGCACTAAAAGAATTTAATGTCACAATAGCTACTTATCTTCTGAGAATAAGATTCGTATGTGACACTTGTTTCATCAGCATGAAACCTTCATCTGTAAGTATTCTCATCAGCATGAGAATCAAAACTACCAAGCAGAGCTTTAGAGTAGAGGTTCTACTAAGTTTCTTACAAATACAACCTTGGCTAACCATCTCGCCTAAACAAAGTCTTTGGCATCCGTGGTAGACACTCTCCCACTCGATGATATCCACCAAGATATCTAGAAATAGAATTTCCAGATCTGAATCTGACACAAGGTCAGAATTAATGCAACCAATTATAACACTAACATTTGGACTATTTTGTAACTCCGAATCCAACTGAGATTATCTAAGTCATGCTTTACAGCTCTATAAATCTCAGTACCAAAACTCGACAAATGTTAGCTGACTAAGCCCACCTGTAAGACAAATATCTGATTTTTGTCACTTGCACTTTATGTGAGAGGCTTCCTATTACATAAGCATAGGGAACTGCCTTTCAATTTACTTCCTTTATCAATGTCTATATGACAAAGATTCCAAAAGAGTAATACCACAGAAACATTTTCTATGGAACAGTGCATTCCAAACAAAATCGGTATATTATTGACCCTTACAGTTTTGAGATAGACTAATACTCTAGTTAGCTGATCTAGCAAGGCTTGATCACTAGAATGAAAGAATTTCTCAAAAAGTTCTTTTACATTAACGTCCATTAGATAACCAAACCTTAATAACATTTCAGGTATCATTATAAATGATCATTATGTCATTACTATATAGCTATGGAAACACTATTACTTACTATCCACATCTTATACATAGCCCATCCATATTTAATTAAAATCAACTAACTTGATTTTCTAATTAAATCGGATGCATCAACTTCGAGACATCTACTTCTGTAATAAATGTACAAAGTACTCATGGCCTACTGTAATGAACTTTATCTGGCTTGATTGCAAATGCCAATGTCAATATGCCTCTTGGGAGGATAATATCAACATTATTTGCGATCTAAGAAAATTCTGTTAATTTAATCAAGACTGCCAATGATGTGGTCACAGCAAGTCTCTTTAACGGTCAATCAGAATTTCTTATTCCTTGTAAACTCTTCATCCAATAGTTTTAATATTAGATGAAAGTTTTACAAGATCCCAGACTCGATTAGAATCCAAAGATTCTTCTCTTATCACAACAGTTAACCATTGTCTCGAAATAAATTAGCATTTTCATAGTTTCAGGGACTGAATTCTCATCCTCCAAGAATAAGATCAATTGGGTTCTTGTGAAACCCTCCCACTACGATAAAGTCCCTATGTATTCTAAAATTGAATAACGTAATTCTTGTGTCTCAGCTTTATATCCTGGTGTCAACTTATGCAGTATTCTTAAGAATATAACTTTTCTCTGTAAACACAAACTCCTTTTGCATACCTATAAACAGATACGCTTCTGCTCTTGACTCTGATTTGTCATCCATTCTAAGACAGGATAAATTGTTCATATGGGCTTGGGCCCAAATTACAATTTTCTTGTCGAAGAACCTGACGATTCATAAGTTAAAAACGGAAGGCTACTAACTGTTACCCAAGGTATATGTCAGAAGAAAGTAATGAATTATAATCCACCATAGATTTCATCGTATCCAGTGCAGATTCTGTATCTTCACTTATTACACCATTCTACTGGAAGAATCCAAGTGTAATAAATTGGTTCTCAACTTAGTATGTACCATATAAGTCAAAAGGGTGTTTGCCATTTACGATCATATCGAATGACGAAACTTACCTCTTAATTTTTTATGGTTCCACATACAACAATGAGTACCTAAACAAGTCAATCACTAAAACCTTCTACCTTCCTTTCAAAGGAACTCTTAATCACTAAACTCTGAATCGTATTCAGATTAAAGTGACTAAGTTTATAGATTTTAGCGATAACTTGAAATAACTGAAGAAACAATTTATTCAACGAATTCCAAGAAAAATAATTCATCCAAGTGTAATGAGAAAAGCTAAGGATTATTATCAATGTACAACTATGAATGTCATCTAATGCATTCTTAATAAAACTTAATGAGAACAGATGGACTGTATACCTATTCTTGTAAAGATATAATACAGTCAATCATGTTTTCATATTTTATTCCGTACACGATGATAATCATTGAGACTCCTAATTGTCGAGTATCCTATTTTGCCGTATTTAGAAACACTTTCTATTTGGCATCGTATTACTTTTCCTATACTTACCATCTCGATAGGATCAACCTTAGGAATTACTGGGTACTTCTTCTTTGGTTTCATGTCATAAAGACATACACAAAGATGATTATCTAGTTTTATGATCACCGGAATACAACTTGAATGTTTTCCACTTTTTCATGAAAAGTGTGTAGAGGAATCTACTCGGAAAACAAATCTAGTTAGGCTCTAAGGAACTACAATGTCCCAGCATATCAGGTATATGCTGACTAATTGATGTTCCTACACCTCATAGTGTTCATATAACTTTTCGTTATCTGTCAAACAGAACGATTCTGATCCCCAACCTTTCCTATAATGTCACTAGTAAATGTAAAGTACCGATGTTAGTGTTATAACACTTAGACATCAACTTTTCACCTACTTATGACATTTTTCCAATCAGTTCCTGGTAATAATAGGATTCCGTAAATCCTGGATACACAGTCTAAAGTACATAAAGTACTTTACTGCATTTAATGACAGTTATCTAATTCGCATCTAGTCCACATGATTTATGTCAAATTTATTGGTTTACATTTAAAATGTGTTACAAGTGAGAACTATTGAACTACTAAGCATGAAATACTAAAACAACATGAGTTTGAAAAAATTTTAATTTATAGTAGTTCCCTCTAATTACTATAAATATCGGATAACTGATTGTGTATACAGACATCAATCCTATGGGATATCTGTATGTATACCAAAACAGTTGAAATCCCATTTCATCAAAAGAACCTATCCTGACATCTCATGTCAAAGTTGTTTTGACATCCGATTTTGTTCTGACCCCTAAATTAATGACAAATCCTCGTTCCTATGGGAAGCGTTCTTTATTCATCATTTAGTTAAGTGTGGTCCACCATCTCAGTTCAGAATGCTAGAAGATATAGAAACAGTCTCCTATGGGAGATCTCTTTCTACACTCTAGTCCGAATACCGTGCTTATTAAAGCAATCCAAGCCAATAAGCTGCTAGGATGTACTATTCCTATGGGCATTAGACCCCTAGCCTTATTCTTGGACCGATGGTGGAGGGTCGTGGGATTGTGTTTCCATGAACACAATCCCTCTCCCACTTAATTAATTAAAATGAGAGATATATTTTAGAGTTTTAGAAAAAATGTGCATTTGTGTAAAGTCTATTATATTTCTATACATATAATGTACAATATAAAATTACACATTAATAAACATCTAATGTTAATAATTCAACACATATTTCTAAAAACTAATACATACAAACTATACATTTAATGCATATATCTATTGTATGTAATTATACATCTCATGTATATAATTCAGAGCATTAAAGTGTTGCATACATCACATGTATCAACTAAGTCCATATACATCACATGTATATCGTATAAGGAGTTCTCAATTATTTAATTGATTGATCAATAGATTCGTAACCATAAAATTCTATCACATAGAGCTTGTACACGATTCATCACATCTAGGGATTAATTGGGTGCTTGGATTATCCATTTCAGTAAAATAAACCTTTTAAAACACTTTTAAAATAAAACCCTGAAGAAAAACTCTTTTTCCTCAATATCTGTCAAAAACAGATTGTACACTGACATAGAATGGACCGGCAAGGTCAAGTACCGACTCGGGTCTAACAAGCCGGAGTCAAAAGTTGAAAAACAGTTTTTCAGGGTCTGGGTCGGCCTGGTTTGGATCGATTTGAGTTGCTTGACTAATCTGACTTAGGTTGGGTCGCCTGACTAGTCTGCCTCGGATAGAGTCGCCTGATTAATCTGACTTGGTCTAAGTCGTACGAGTCAACTCTGATCAATTGTAAACCCTTGGTCAATTGACAAACCGGTTAGGTCAGCAATTAATTGGGTCAACCCTTACTGGTTGGTGGGTAATTTTCTGGTTGAACCCTCTGGGTCAGGTTGACCCGGTTCGCCCCGTTTGGTTTTATTTGACTTTGTCTAGCTAAGCTACATCGGTATGATCTTTTGTGAGGAGCACTGGATCATACTTGTATACTACACACGTTCACAGCACAAGTGCGTGGCACAACAAAGTACTACACTCGTGCGCACGTGTGGACCGCACATGCACCAGCTCCCACTACACAACATCACACACATATGTCTAGCATATGTACCGCACACACGTATGATGCATAGATGCACCACACACATGCACACCCGTGCGCTCCATATATGCCACAACCTTGTTGGACCACGGCCTAACTCACAGGTTGAACCATGTGTTATCCGATCTGGTCTAGTCGGGTTGATGTGCGAGTTGAATGGATTAGGTCGATCTGGTCTGCGAGCTGACCCACGGGTTGGACCGCGAGTCCACGAACCGAGTAAACGAGTTTGGAAATTAGGTTATCGGGTCAGCAATTTTGGTTAGGTTACTGGGTTGTCGGATCGGGCCAACGGGTCTGTACATGGGCGATTGGGTAGGGTCATTGGTTGGAGTGAACCAACCAAACAGTCCCTAACTATGTCCACATCCAAACACCTCCTAACCCAAATCCTTATACCCTAACCTATCCCAAAATAACTTATCTTAACTCAATCCAAACATTCCTTAAGAAAAAACTCTTTTTCTTAATTATGCCTAGCCAAACAACACTTAAGAAAAAACATTTTTTCCTTAATATGTCAAACCAAACAACACTTAAGAAAAAACTTTTTTTCCTTAATATGTCAAACCAAACAACACTTAAGAAAAAACATTTTTTCCTTAATATGTCAAACCAAACAACACTTAAGAAAAAACATTTTTTCCTTAATATGTCAAACCAAACAACACTTAAGAAAAAACATTTTTTCCTTAATATGTCAAACCAAACAACACTTAAGAAAAAACACTTTTTCCTTAATATGTCAAACCAAACAACACTTAAGAAAAAACACTTTTTCCTTAGTATGTCAAACCAAACAACACTTAATTGCTAATGGGTCGCCCCTTAACAGTTACTGGATTTCCCCTTAACAGTCAATGGGTTACCCCATAACAGTTCGTGGGTTACCCCATAACAGTCAGCAGGTTACCCCTTAACAGTTCTGGGTTACCCCATAGTAATTAGCAGGTTACCCCATAACAGTTCTGGGTTACCCCATAGCAATTAGTAGGTTACCCCATAACAGTTCGTGGGTTACCTCATAACAGTTTCAGGTCACCTCATAACAGTTTTGAGTTGCCCCATAACCGTTCTTGGGTTACCCCATAACAGTTCGTGGGTTACCTCATAACAGTTTCAGGTCACCTCATAACAGTTTTGAGTTGCCCCATAACCGTTCTTGGGTTACCCCATAACAGTTCGTGGGTTACCTCATAACAGTTTCAGGTCACCTCATAACAGTTTTGAGTTACCCCATAACCGTTCTTGGGTTACCCCTTAACAGCTAATAGGTCAACCCTTAACCAAAACTATTACAATAGCATTAAAACTTTAACTATTAAAGTTCTGATGTTATCAAGAAATAGCCTGGTTGTATCAAACCTAATAATAACCAAAATTTATAACATCACAACTATATCTCATATTGCTCTGACGTTAACAAAATTACCTGGTTATATCAAACCTTAATTAAAACTCTTAATTAAGAAATCTTTTAATTAGAAACTCTATTTAATTAATTAAACACTTTAACTAATTAAAAATTCTAATTAAAACTTTCTTTAATTAAACAATTTAACCAAAGAAACCCTAAAACTAACCCATGACTCCTTGCCTTTTTTTTTTTTATTATTTTATAAAACCTTTTCCTGAATCAAAATAAAATTAATAAACAAGAACTACTAATTTTTGTTAAACCGATTAAAACACACTTTTAATCCTTTTCTTTTTTGAAAAATTTAGAAACCCTTTCTTTTGGTCAAGAACAACAAGAATACTATTTTCTTTTTCTTGGATCCCAATCTAATCTTTGTGTACAGACCTTTTACCAAAAATTAATCCAACCCTTATCAATCTCATTGATATAAATTTAATCCCTAAGTATTTTGGATCAATCAAACCCTTAAATAATCAGGAACAACCTTAAATAAAAAGATTTCATGTAATAATTCATGCAGTGCCTCAAGCCTGCTCTGATACCACTGTTGGGGAAAATAGGGTCTAGATTAAATTGTGCAGCGGAAACAAATAACTATTTTCCCTTCACAAGATCACATGAGGATGCATGAATTAAAACAATAACTTGAAGATCAGATACATACCGTTTGAACGCTTGCATGTAATCCCAGATCTTCCTCCCACATTCTGGATCAATCGTCGAAAACCCGAAAAGATACAGCAACTGTATTTCGGCCATAACTCTCTAACGGTTGATCCGATTCGCCTAGATGATATATGCTTTTTGTAGGAAATCGAATTTTCTACAACTTTGCGTGAAATAGCGAATCTCCAATTCTGCTCCGAAAAGCCTCAAAACGCGATTTTAAATTCTGACGGGAATATATTACGAATTTTGGGTTTCTAAAACCATAAAGGTCATAACTTGAATTCTAAATTGGGAGAGAGTTTTAGATACACAAGTTAGGGTGGGCTATCTTATGAACCCTATCTCTATTTATAGAGAAAGACTCTCTTCCCATATCTTTAGCTCCAAGTTAGGTCCATATGGGCCCCACTTACTTAAGCTTTTGATTTATTACTTTGAGGTCCATATATCTCATATAATTCTCAAATAATAAATCTAATTGCAGTTAAGTCCACTAAATAACTGCAACTGAATACTCTCAAGTAAATGAATATTATTCAGAAGCCCTTCACTCGTTATACCAGCAAATAGTCCCTCCACTTAACTGATATTCGTAATATACACCAAGGTAACATTAACTATTAATGTCAGCACCTTTCGAGTAATTACATCTTAGTCCTTGCCTGCCATATCATACCATTATAATTATTCTAATAATCCAATAAACATTTTATAGGATCACTGCGCAGTCTAGAATAATTAATACTCTTGATTAGGCTCTCAAGGGAATATCATTTTGGTGTGGATTCCTTATTGACACAAAGTAATCCCACTAAGTGATTTCGACCACCCAACCTACCCAGAATATTGGATCACGTTTGCGTTGTCTGACCTCACTGTTTGGTAGATCAAAGTGAGTAGAAACCAACTTGTAGGGTATACTCTGCTCTCAGGATTTAGGACATTTGCAATCAGCAAGTTTTACAGAATCTTTTTATATGCTGACAATAATATAAAAAGTATTCTGTCTGACCTGTTCAGTGTATTCCTAATACACCAACACACTGACTTAGAGTCGCCACTCCGGTGATGGAGATACATCACCCTATAATATAGAAGTCTAGTGTGTTATAGTCTTATCAGATGAATTGTTCAGATTCATCACTGACTATGAACTATACAAGAATATGAGGAACCAGTAAATTACATCTCTCCATGTATGAACACTTCATACAAATAATTTACTTACAACATCATCTTGTGAACAACACTTAATCCATCATATGAATAAAGTAATAATATAATATCATACTCATTAATAAATATAATTTATCAATGTTGTCAATTTAAATTATTTTAGGGCATAAACCCCAACATGTTCGTCCTTCCTATTCTCACACTTAAACTAACCTTTCTTGCATAGTCATAATAATAATCGTATGCTTCTTTTGCAATGTCAAATTTCATTCTAACTTTTGGTTTTACCACTTCGACTAGCCCATCATTTAAACCATGACTCCCTTTCTCAATTTTAGGAGTTTTCTCATCATCACTAGAATCCAAATTATAGACGGTGAAGGTATTTTCGCCACAATTATCATTGATATCCAAGTCAATAGGACTTGGATAATTATGATAAGCCATTGTAGCCTGTATAGATGTAAACCATTACATTTAAAATTAAGCTCTTATAATTAAGGTAATTGGAAATAATTATTTTAATCTACTAGTCAAAACAATATAATTAATAAACAACAATCACGACCCAATTAATCAAAATTAAGATATTGAACAAATTACAGAGAAATCACTAACGGTTTAAAAATGAATAGCATTTTGAGTTTCGCTGACTTAATTACAAAAAAAAAAATCACAAGGAAAAGTATTACACATCACCCACTCAACTCCACACCGACTCTCTTATTTGGTTACTTGTTTGTAAATTATTTCTAATCTTTTCTTAGATGATTTTTAGATGTTTTCTTTCTTTTTTGTATTTTTTAATTCTTATTAGTTCGTAAGTTTCGTCTTTGTACTGTATTCTTGCTTTGCAAGTTTGTCTCGTTAATAAATAGTTGCTTCACTTTCATCACCTTCATCAATTGATGGCAAACACAAAATCTCGGTATCTATTTTTTATGGTATCAAAGCAACCAGGCTCTTGATATTTGCAATTCTCACTTTCTTCCTTCTTCTAGTATCCTAAAATCTCTCTTCATTCAACTCATGGCTAGCGGTGATTTAACCCCAAGTTTTCCAACTAAGTCCTTGCCACCAGTCACATCATCAGGCCTTCAACTTGGTGCTTTAACCCAAGTTGTTACTAGTGCTTCACGATCTTCTATCCTTGAAGATCCTTTTGAAGTACCAACGTCCGAAAGTCCAATGACTGTGCTTTTTTCCCCTACTTTGACATGTGATAATTGTCATACATGGGTGAGAGGAATAACTATGGCTCTTAGAGCCAAAAATAATCTCAGTTTTGTTGATGGTACTTTCATCAAACCCACATCACCCGAGGAACTTCCTACTTGGGAACGTGCTAATGATCTAGTTGGTTCATGGATCCTAAACTCCGTGTGTCCTGAAATCCAGAGCAGTATTATGTACGCAGATTCTGTTAGTTCCATTTGGCTGGATCTTAATCATTGTTTCTCACAAACCAATGCTCCCAAGATTTATCAGTTGAAGCAAGCTATTGCTTCAGTTAAACAAGAAGATAGCAGCGTTTCAGCATACTATACGAAGCTAAAACCCTTTTAGGATGACTTGGGTACCTTGACCGTCCATCAACCTTGCATCTGGAGCTACGGTAAGAGTGTCATGAATTAACTAAAACATGACTGAGCCTTGGAGTTTTTTCAAGGACTCCATGATCGATTCTCAAAAGTTCGAACCAATATTCTTCTTACGAATCCCTTGCCAATCACTGCGAAGATTTATGGACTTGTGCGACAAGAAGAACAACAACAAGGTCTTCAGCAGTCCAATTTACCCAATATTGAATCTGCTACTCTTGCTGCTCAGAATGATCCTCGTATGAATCGTGGCAATAATCAAACAACAAATGCACCCAAGCGTCAACTACCCTCCTATGAGTATTGCGGTAAGATTGGACATACTAAAGATAGGTGTTTTAAATTGCATGGATATCCTCCCAGATCCAAAGATTCTTCAATAAACATGGCTAGCACATCTACTGCACCTACCACATCTTCATGTTGAGAGGTGGATGTGGAGCCTCCTTTTATGACTTTAAGGAGCATGCATCATGTTGTCTACAAGCCTTTCACTCTTATTAGTTAGTCAAAAAGAGAATCTCATTCTCTATTCTTTGTTTACTGCACAACCACCGAAAGGAGGTGCATGCAGCTGCTACTTATTTTATCTTAGTAGGCTAATATGCCTATAAATAAGCTCTATCCCTTATTGTATCATTAGTACCGAGAAAGCTATAAGCTAAGAGAGAGAGAAAGAAGAGATAGAGAGAGAAGTAATCTCTCTTGAGATAGTCTCTGGAGTGTAATCTCTTGTGAGAAGAGAGGTAGTGAGTGTAAACTCCTTGTACACTTGTATTTCCTTGTTTATAGTGGATTGGCTTGATATGGCTAAAAGAGGACGTAGGACTAGCTCCGAACCTCTATAAATCTTGCGTGTCTAGTGAGTTATTTACTGCTTCTTTATTTGCTTCGTGAGTGTTATTTATTTATTTATTCATTTACTTTCAAGATCCTGCATTCTGCAATCGAGAGAAAACTCTAAGTAGATTGATCACCTACGACGAGGGTATATTTTCTCAACAACTGGTATCAGAGCTGCAAGTACTATTCATCTGTGAATAGTGAATACGTGAATAGTGGTACTATTCATACAGTGCAAATTCAGCCGCAAATAGTGAATACAGTACCGATTCGCGTGAATAGTAAATTCGTGAATAATGGTAATGTTCATACGGTACTATTCATCAGCGGGTGGTAAACATCGGCGTGGGAGTCATGGATGATAAACCAGACAACGTTGCAAGGGTTCGAGTTTTCAACGGCAAAAATTTCTTATTTTGGAAGTCATAGATGGAGGACTATCTATGTGAGAGAGATCTTCACGCTCCATTACGTGGAGTGGAAAAGAAGGGAAAACTCGATGATGAAGAATGGTCTATTCTTGATCGCAAGTGTGTGGGCGTGATCCGTAGGTACCTTACGGAGGAAGTGTACAACAATGTAGATGAAATTTCTACAACAAAAGACTTAATGGACACTTTGGAAAGGCTATATCAAAAGTCGTCGGCTTCAGGTAAAATTATGTTATGTGAACAATTATTTAATTTAAGAATGAATGAAGGCGAGACAGTATCAGTTCACCTTGGAAGGTTCAAATCAATTATTTCACAATTATCTAAGGTTGATATTACATTTTCGGATGAAGTCAAAGCTTTAAGGTTATTATCTTCATTACCAACGAGTTGGGATACGGCTGTAATGTCTATCAGCAACTCGGCAAAAAAATTAAAACTGGAAAATGTAACGGCTATGATACTTGGTGAAGAAGATAGGAAACTAGAACGAGGGTATACTGCTTCTAGCTTTTCTTCAGGCTCTGCCTTGAACATGCAATATGATAGAGACAGGAATTTTAACAAAAATTCAGATAAATCTAGAGGCAAATCTAGGTGGAAATCAAAATCCAAACCTAGAGGTGTGTGTTGGACGTGCAACAAGGAAGGACACTTGAAGAAAGACTGTCCAGACAGAGAATGTGCTAAAAATGGTGGAAACAACGGTGATCAACAGAAGGAGGTCAATGTAGTTGCAGCCGCAGATGACGGAGTAAAAGTCATGGTGAATGACAACAATGTGATTACCGAGAGTTTCTTTTTACTCTCCGAGGACAGCGTAGAGAAGTCTTGGATAGTAGACTCGGGAGCTTCTTTCCACGCTACAGGTAATAAGGGGATCATGACCTCTTACAAGGAAGGGTACTTCGGTCAAGTCTTCCCTGGTGATGGTGAAGCGTGTGATATGATCGGCAAAGGTGATGTGAACGTAAAAGCCAACAGTTCAACGTGGAAGCTGAAAGATGTCCGATATGTTCCAAATTTTATAAGAAACTTGGTTTCTGTGGGCCAAGTTTGTGATAACGGCTGTGATGTTCACTTTTCTAAAAACAATTAGAAAGTAACAAAGGGAGTTATGGTGTTAGCTCGAGGACAAAGGTGTAGTACTCTCTACCGAGCTTCAGAAGGACCTACTCTAGCAGTGGCTAGTGGTGGGGAAGACGTCGGCTTATGGCATAGAAGACTGGGACACATCAGTGAGAAGAATATGAAAATTCTGTATAAAGATGGTCATTTACCGAAAGTAAAATCAGTTGAGATGAGCTTTTGTGAAGATTGTGTTCTTGGAAAGCAAAAGCAGGTCAGTTTCAACAGAGGAGGCAGAAGCTTGAGGAAAGAAAAACTGGATCTAGTTCATACAGATGTTTGGGGTCCAGCAGATGTCACTTCTTATGGTGGTGCTCAGTACTTCGTTACTTTCATCGATGACCATTCGAGAAAGGTACGGATTTATTTCATGAAACATAAATCTGACGTGTTTGATGTGTTTCAGACATGTAGAGCTTTGGTCGAAACTGAAACAGGTCTAAAGCTTAAATGCTTAAGGTCAGATAATGGTGGTGAGTATGATAAAAAGGAATTCTTAGAGCTATGTGCTACTAGTGGGATACGTTTGGAGAGAATGCTCCCCGGGACACCACAGGAGAATGGGGTAGCTGAGCGTATGAATTGGACGCTAAATGCGCGTGCCAGATGCATGAAATTGCAATCAGGGTTGCCCGAAGCTTTTTGGGCACATGCTACAGAGACGGCTGCTTATCTAATCAATCGCACACCCAGTAGTCCATTGGATATGCGAATTCCAGAAGAGGATTGGACTGGTAAAAAGGTAAACCTTTCTTATTTGAAATTTTTTAGATATGTTGCTTATGTTCATCTTAATCCTACAGAGAGGAAAAAGATAGGTCCTCAGGCAAAGAAGTGTATCTTCATAGGCTATTGAGGTGACTCATTTGGATACAGGTTTTGGGACTACAAGAGTCACACGGTTATTCGAAGCAGAGATGTAACCTTCAATGAAAATGCACTGTATAAGGACAGGAATGCAACACAGCTCCAATGTGATGAATTCGGAACTCAAGTCGACAAGGCAAAGTATGTTGACATGAGTGACGTTACAGGGATGACAAGTAGAACAGTGGAAGGGGAAGAACAGGCAGAGGTTCCACGGGAAGAGGAACCTCAAGTGCAACAGGAAGGTATTCCAACTGCAGTGGGAGTTTCTCCCACAGCTCCACAGGATCAGTCAAGTATACAGACTGAAACATCTACGGTGTTTATTCCAAGAAGATCGTCACGGACTCCTAAACCGAATCCAAAGTATATGAATACAATGGATCATCTGTTGCTTACAGATGGTGGTGAACCGGAACATTTTAATGAAGCATTGCAGGTTAAAGACTCTAGTAAGTGGGAACTTGCTATGAAGGATGAGATGGACTCACTCTCACATAATGAGAACAAGTGGGCTATCGGCTAAAGAACGAAGTAAATGGAGACACACGCTACAAGGCAAGGCTCGTTGTGAAGGGGTTTCAGCAGAAACCAGGTATTGACTACAACGAGATATTCTCTCCAGTTGTGAAGATGACCACTATCAGAGTGGTGCTTAGCCTAGTTGCTTCATAAGATCTCCACCTTGAGTAGTTAGATGTAAAAACTGCATTTCTTCATGGTGACCTTGATGAAGAAATTTATATGAAGCAGCCAGCTGGTTTCATCGAAACAAGCAAGGAGGAGATGGTGTGCAAACTCAAAAAGAGTGTATGGTTTGAAACAGGCCCCAAGATAGTGGTACAAGAAGTTCGACAACTTCATGTACAGAAGTGGCTACTCGAGATGTCACGCAGATCACTGTTGCTACACCAGAAGGTTTGAATCTGGTTACATCATTTTACTATTGTATGTTGACGATATGTTAGTTGCTGGAACTTCTCTACAGGAAATTAAGAATCTAAAGGCGCAATTGGCAAGTGAGTTTGCCATGAAAGATCTTGGTGAAGCAAAACAAATTCTTGGTATGAGAATCAGCCGGAACAGGTCTACGGGAACACTTATGCTTAATCAGGCTGAATATATTGAACGAGTTCTAAAAAGGTTCAATATGGAGAGTGCTAAGCCAGTTAGCATATCGCTTGGAAGCCAGTTCAAGCTTTCAATGTTGTAGAGTGCCACAACAGATGCAGAGAAGGATTTATGGCAATTGTGCCATATGCTTCAGCAATTGGGAGTCTTATGTACGCTATGGTGTGCACAAGACCAGATATTGCCCATGCAGTGGGAGTAGTGAGCAGGTATTCTAGTAATCCTGGTAAGCAACATTGGGAAGTTGTAAAGTGGATCTTCAGGCACTTGAAAGGTTCCACCAATGTACCTTTGTGCTATAGAATGGGGGACTCCATTCTGAGGGGCTATGTGGATGCAGACTTCGCTGGTGACCTTGATAGAAGGTGAAGCACGACAGGGTATGTCTATACTCTGGGGTCTACTACAGTGAGTTGGAACTCACGGTTACAGAAGTTGGTGACATTGTCAACAACAGAAGCAAAATACGTGGTTGTTACAGAAGCCAGTAAGGAGATGATATGGATAAAAGGCCTGTTAGCAGAATTGGGGCAGGAATAAGAGAACAGTGTTCTGTATAGTGATATCCAGAGTGCTATTCATCTTGCCAAGAACTCAGCCTATCATACCAGGACGAAGCATATCAACATCAGATATCATTTCATTCGATCTCTGTTGGAGGATGGCGAGTTATTACTCGAAAAGATTCTTGGTTCAAAGAATCCAGCTGACATGTTTACTAAAGGGGTAACAGTAGAAAAACTGAAGCTTTGCAAAGCTTCAGTGGGTCTCTTATTCTGAAGGGACAAGGATGTGAGCCACATCAAGGAGATTCAGTTAGTACTGATAATCCAGGTTGAAAAAGAAAGGTAATAGTGTACTGCAATTTTGGGGTTGAGGTTTATTCGGCTCCAAGTGGGAGATTGTTGAGAGGTGGATGTGGAGCCTCCTTTTATGACTTTAAGGAGCATGCATCATGTTGTCTACAAGCCTTTCACTTTTATTAGTTAGTCAAAAAGAGAATCTCGTTCTCTATTCTTTGTTTACTGCACAACCACCGAAAGGAGGTGCATGCAGCTGCTACTTATTTTGTCTTAGTAGGCTAATATGCCTATAAATAAGCTCTATCCCTCATTGTATCATTAGTACCGAGAAAGCTATAAGCTAAGAGAGAGAGAGAAAAGTAATCTCTCTTGAGATAGTCTCTGGAGTGTAATCTCTTGTGAGAAAAGAGGTAGTGAGTGTAAACTCCTTGTATACTTGTATTTCCTTGTTTATAGTGGATTGGCTTGGTATGGCTCAAAGAGGACGTAGGACTAGCTCCGAACCTCTATAAATCTTGCGTGTCTAGTGAGTTATTTACTTCTTCTTATTTGCTTCGTGAGTGTTATTTATTTATTCATTCATTTACTTCCAAGATCCTGCATTCCGCAGTCGAGAGAAAACTCTAAGTAGATTGATCACCTACGACGAGGGTATATTTTCTCAACACTTCAAACATCCCATCACTCACCTCTGATCAGTATAAGAAGCTACTAAAACTGCTTGGATCAAGGATTCCCTCTCAACCACCAGTCCCAACCGTTAATTTAGCAGGTATGTCTCTATTTCTTTCTTCTACAAGTTGAATAATTGACACGGGTGCATCTAACCATATCTGTTATTCTTTGTCATTATTCTATACTTATAATAAAGCTCCTACAAATACTGGAGTACAATTACCAGATGGTACTCATGCACTTGCTCTTCACATTGGCACAATCACTTTTTCTCCCACTTTTAAATTAACAAATGTTTATCATCTTCCTACATTTAAATATAACCTTGTATCTGTAGGCCAACTCACCAAACCATTAATTGTATCGTTAGTTTTTCTCCTAATCATTGTTTTTTTCAAGACCCACTAACAAAGAAGGAGATTGGTCAGGGTGATTTTTATCAAGGGTTATATTATCTATGATTGTCGACTGCACTTTTCCTTATATCAGATTGGTCACTTATAGCATTGACTATTGGGTTATCCTTCTACTCCTAGGTTAGATTTTTTATCTAAGAATTTTCCGTATATTAGTAGTTTCAATAAAGTTGTATGTGAGGTTTGTCCACAAGCCAAACAACAACGTTTAAAATTTTCTTCAAGTGTTTCTTCTAGTTCGAGGCCTTTTGAGTTGATAAATTGTGATGTGAATCGTGATGAGCATGGAGGGCTGATCGTGCATGGCCCACGTGAAGTGATACGCTTAAAAGTGTATCACTTAAAATCCCTGCACTAAGTAAGATCGTTATTGAGTATAGTAGTAAGCAAGGGTTATTCCCGCAGAAGATTGTTCCTAATTTATAAGTTATTGACACAAAACCAACCGAAACTAACTAGAGATTAAAATAAAATTCAAAAACCTACTTAAACTAAATAGAAATAACTAAGGCTATGTAGACACACTAAAGACACACTAAACACGTTGCACATAAAATTGGGGGGATTGACTTTGATTTAATATGTAAACAAATTAAAAGAAAACAACTAGCTAAATTGGAATCTAAGAAAAACAAAATTTAAAAAGGTTAAGTAAATATGATGAGAAATATAGTTAAGAGATCATTCGCCACCTCTAAACATGATTTATAGTTAATGATCAGATTTATCTTTCACTTTCTCTTGAAATTAGTAACCCTAAGACAATCACAAGTTCGATTATCTCAATTCGTCTCTACTTTGTTGTTGAGTAAAACAAGCTCTTCACTCAATCTCTTTCCATTAAACAACCTAAAACAAGCTCTCTAAATTTAATTTAATGAAAGCAATAATCCAAGAAAGACATAGGTTAAATCAAGCAATAAACACACAAGCTCGGTTTATTTAACTTGAGTCATATTCCACTTGCAATCAAACGAAAATATCCCATAATCGTTGACGACAATCCGCTACTTTTGTTTAGAAATTTTGACAAAACGAATCAAAACCCTAGACTAGCAATTAATTAGGTATCACATTCATCTAGTTGCGCACCTAAACAAACGAGACAGCAATTCATACACAATAATAACAGTGAAATATTAACAACTTCAAAAGAAACATGAAAGGAAAATTCTGAAATTAATCAATGGTTAATCATGTCTAGGGTTTTGAAATTTACCCTTAACCAAATAAAGAAATCAGCTACACATGCTCAAGAGATTCACAAAGAAATTTATCACAGAAAATTGACAAAAAGGAAAAGATGAGAGGGTTTATGATATTGCAAACTATGGTGCTGTTTCGAATTGCATTCACCCCTGTTTTGGGCATGAAAAACAGCAATAACTTCTCCTGGTTTGTGCTGTTTTGGTGATGAAGATAGAGTAGGGCAGCAGCAACAGTGCACAGGAAGAAGAACAAGAACAACAGCAACAGATCTGCCCCTTTCATTTGGTATGTAGCAGTCCAGAATAAGAAGAAGCAGCTGAATCTTTTGTGTGTCAGGAAGGAGGACAGTAGCAACAACACAACAGCAGATCTCTTCTTTATAGGCGTTGAAGAAAGAGCAGCAGCAACCTTGTTTGCTTTGCACGTGAGGAAGAGAGCAGCAGGTTGTTGCTGCCTAAAAAAAGAGAAGAAGATGAAAACGGCAGCAGCAACAATAACCTTGTTTTGACCGTTGAAACAAAGAGGAAACTAGCAGCAGCACATTCCTGGTTCGATAAGAATAAGGAAGACAGTAGCAGCACTTTCCTGGTTTGGGCGTTGAAGAACAAGGAGAGAAGACCCAGCAGCTGCTGCCATCTTAAAAAAACAAAACCCAGAATATTAAATCGGCAGCAGATTTTTATGGTTTTTAAAAATGAAACCCTAGTCATCTAAAACAATCCACCGACCTACAAAACTCTTGTAAAAGAACTAGACTTTAAATCTAATCTAAAAACAAAAGAACTAACATGGGTGAACTAGTTACAAGTTTTAAGTGGGGTCCACTAGAATATTTAGTTAGTTCCATGATATAAAATTAGGCATTTTTGATGACATCATACTGATGTCATCATTACAAATTAAATCATGGCAGCCCTTATACAGTAGGTGCCTTTATCAATTCAATTAATTTTGTAACTTGTCGATTTATATCTGATTTTGACCGCTTCACTCACATACCCTGCATACAACCAAAATACACTTAATTAATTCAAATAGAATAAAATAATTAACTAACTAATATAAATATAGAGGTATTAAATATAATATATATGTGCTAATCAAATACCCCCAAACTCGCATTTTGCTAGTCCTCAAGCAAAACTAAAACTAAACTGATCCTAATGAAAACAATAAAATTCTAACTCACTTTTGCAGGAATCGCGATTGCACTTAATATGTGCAACAAGCCGTTAAACCCCTAAGTTACCCCTAGTGGATGAGTGTTTTCTCGTGAGGGTTTGCAGTTAATCTACCCACAAAATTATAAGTTCAAAATAAAACAGGGTTCACAATATTGTTTCAGAAACATAAGCAATTGACAACAGAATTTTAGCAAGCTAATAAACATAAAATAGAGTTCATAACACTATCCGGACACTAAAAACCTTCCACAAATATTCAAGTCTATGAGTTAAAAGTAAATAGCCAACAAGAGTGCAGTTCTAGTTCTGAGAAAACCACAACCTTGATCACCTTCCTAATACATTTCGCCTCGACTTCAGCCTCACGGTTAGACTCTCAAAAATAGAACATTCAGAATTGTTTCACTCTTATATGCGAGTATGAATAAAGCACAAAACAAAGGACACACATATATATATATATTGAAGAACGAACTATTTTTAGAGGACTGATCTCATAGAAAGGAATGTCAACCACTACATTGAGGATGGGGATGCTCACTTAACTTCTCACCTGATCAACAATCTAACCTCTCTTTTCCTAGTATCTAATAGGGTCATATAATGAGTGGAATAGGATGAAATAGGATATAAATGGTAGAAGGGTGTAGGATTTCTGAGAAGATAGGGGCCTTGGATCTTTAAGCCAGACACCTTTTGAATTGTACATCTTCACTTTTTCTTCAGTTGTTCTTTAACTTGAACTATTTTGAATTTGACTTCTTCATTTTCACTCTTTTTTTTATTTTTATATTCTTTTGTAGAGGAAAAATCACCACTTCTCGTATGTAGAACTTGATCTTGATAGAGCTCAATTGAAGACATATATACATATTGTCCTTATTTTCTTTTCTTTATCATCCCTATACACTTCTCAGAAACAATGGGTGAAAAATTGTAAAATGTAGAGGTAATGAAGGTGAAAGCTAGAAAAGTCAATAATGGAATGATGATGGACTTTTAGATGGCAATGAAGGTGAAACCCAATTGGCCTATTATCATCTACCAAGTCAAGAAAGGTGTGTTATGCATCATTTCAGACTACAAGATTAAGATTTTTGCAATCCTAATGTCACCCTCAATGGTTGAAAAATTATAGCACTCATGAGATCAACGAAAGTGCTGAAAAATAACTGTGAGATTGAGTAGCTCTTCATTCTACTCAGAATTAGTGCAGAAGAGATTTCTCAACGGACAATGAAAGGCCAACAAACTCATACTAGGTAAATAAAAATAAGTCTCCACTAATGATTATTCGGGATCTCTTAGTTGGGCTCAATCTTCACTAGGATTACACTTATGTGGCTATATGCAAGAATTTCTCTAAAACTCGATATTTCTGAAATACTTTCAGCAAAGGGATAGTATAATAAACTAAAAATTCATAATTTATTAGGAAACTAAAAATCACAATGTCAAAATCACAAAGCTCTAATTCACATCATCAACATGAACCCTATTCCATTTTGGAACTCAAGGACACAAAAAAATAATTTTTCTCCCTTACCCCCAAACTTAAATCAAACATTGTCCTCAATGTTCCTAAGTATAAATCTATGAATACCATGAACACAAAAGATATGCTGAAATAAATACAGGAATAAGAAAAAATATTACCATGAAGCGAATCAGTGCCCAAAAATAGCAATAAATAAAACAAGCAATGAATCAAATAATGAAGAGTAAAAGTAAGAGAGAGCAAATCTGAGTATGGCGTGTTCTCCACAGCTGTAATTTTCCTCCATCTTTTGGTTTGCCTCCCAATTAGCGCTTGGTTTAGTGTCCTCAGCCTGACTTGTACCCCTATTTATCCGTCAAGAGACGTTGGTTCGTAGAGAGGTACATCTTCTACATTGTGCGTTACAAAAGGTTCATAATAAGGCTCCAGTCTATGTCTATTCACTTTGAACTCCTTATCTGTCTTCAAACTTCGAATTTCAACTGCACAATGAGGAAAAACATTAGTAACAATAAAAGGTCCAACCCATCGAGAACGTAACTTCCTAGGAAATAACTTAAGGCGTGAGTAGAATAGAAGAACTTCATGTCCAACAACAAAGTCCTTCCTTGAGATTATCTTATCATGAAATGCCTTAGTTTTCTCCTTGTAGATCTGTGAACTCTCATAGGCATCGTTTCTGATTTCCTCAAGCTCATTTAGCTGGAGTTTCCTTTGTTCACCCGCAACATCCATTTCCATGTTACATTCTTTCACTGCCCAAAATGCCTTATATTCTAACTCAACAAGAAGATGACATGGCTTACCATACACAAGCTGAAATGGGGACATTCCAATTTGAGTTTTATATGCAGTCCTATATGCCCAAAGTGCGTCATCGAGTCGCAAACTCCAATCCTTCCTATTTGGTTTGACAGTCTTCTCTA
>MVGT01001748.1:56040-66753 GCA_002174775.1 Macleaya cordata | reverse complement strand
ACTTTGTTGTTGAGTAAAACAAGCTCTTCACTCAATCTCTTTCCATTAAACAACCTAGAACAAGCTCTCTAAATTTAATTTAATGAAAGCAATAATCCAAGAAAGACATAGGTTAAATCAAGCAATAAACACACAAGCTCGGTTTATTTAACTTGAGTCATATTCCACTTGCAATCAAACGAAAATATCCCATAATCGTTGACGACAATCCGCTACTTTTGTTTAGAAATTTTGACAAAACGAATCAAAACCCTAAACTAGCAATTAATTAGCTATCACATTCATCTAGTTGCGCACCTAAACAAATAAGACAGCAATTCATACACAATAATAACAGTGAAATATTAACAACTTCAAAAGAAACATGAAAGGAAAATTCTGAAATTAATTAATGGTTAATCATGTCTAGGGTTTTGAAATTCACCCTTAACCAAATAAAGAAATCAGCTACACATGCTCAAGAGATTCACAAAGAAATTTATCACAGAAAATTGACAAAAAGGAAAAGATGAGAGGGTTTATGATATTACAAACTATGGTGTTGTTTCGAATTGCATTCGCCCCTATTTTGGGCATGAAAAACAGCAACAACTTCTCCTGGTTTGTGCTGTTTTGGTGATGAAGATAGAGTAGGGCAGCAGCAACAATGCACAGGAAGAAGAACAAGAACAACAACAACAGATCTGCCCCTTTCCTTGGGTGTGTAGCAGTCCAGAACAAGAAGAAGCAATTGAATCTTCTGTGCGTCAGGAAGGAGGACAGCAGCAACAACACAGTAGCAGATCTCTTCTTTATAGGCGTTGAAGAAAGAGCAGCAGCAACCTTGTTTGCTTTGCATGTGAGGAAGAGAGCAGCAGGTTGCTGCTGCCTAAAAGAAGAGAAGAAGATGAAAACGGCAGCAGCAACAATAGCCTTGTTTTGACCATTGAAACAAAGAGGAAACTAGCAGTAGCACATTCCTGGTTCGATAAGAATAGGGAAGACAGTAGCAGCACTTTCCTGGTTTGGGCGTTGACGAACAAAGAAAGAAGACCCAGCAGCTGCTGCCATCTTAAAAAAACAAAACCCAGAATAATAAATCGGTAGTAGCTTTTTATGGTGCTAGTTACAAGTTTTAAGTGGGGTCCACTAGAATATTTAGTTAGTTCCATGATATAAAATTAGGCATGTTTGATGATATCATACTGATGTCATCATTACAAATTAAATCATGGCAGCCCTTATATAGTAGGTGCCTTTATCAATTTAATTAATTTTATAACTTGTCGATTTATACTGGATTTTGACCGCTTCACTCACATACCCTGCATATAACCAAAATACACTTAATTAATTCAAATAGAATAAAATAATTAACTAACTAATATAAATATAGAGGTATTAAATATAATATATATGTGCTTATCATGAAGGAAAGTTTTAGTAGTTTTTAGGAATTAGAAACTTATTTGTTTTGGAATTTTAGGAATAGTAGGAATTTGAGTTTTAGTAGGATTCTAGTTTTAGAAAGTTTAGGATTTAAGAATCCTTGTAGATGCCGATCTAGGAATAGCTTGAGGATCAAGCCATCCTCATCTTTAAATAAGGCCAATCGGCCATTAGGTTGAGGTGGATTGTTTTGAGAGTTTTTCAAGATGTAGATGATGAAAGTTCATCGGGTTTGAATGTAGAGATTTTTTCCATTAATCTAAATATCGTGAGTTTGAGTTTTTATTTAAACTTTGATTTTGTTGATCGTAGAATTGCTTCTGCATCCCAGTTTACACCAAAATTAGTATCATAGCCAAATCGGCCATGGGTGAAGAATCAGAGATGGTGAAGATTGAAGAGTTGTGTGTTGAGATCGGAGAAGAATCGTCGAAGCTTGGGTCTTGCAGTGCTGCCGCCATAATCGAGCCCCCTCCTATGGAATGTTGCCGATCAGATTTCCCACCAACGTTTTGGGAAATCTTAGCCTCAAACCCTAATCCGACTTCGCCACCCTCCTTCTCGCCTCTTCCCGCCACGTGGTTCTCAACAGCCCACAAAACCCTAGTTTTTGTGAGAAGATTGATAGGAGAGCTTCCAAAGCCCTATCTAGATCTGACAACAGAAAGAAGAATTATATACCAATCGGAGAAGCTTTGTAGACCGGATGAGGAGAGAAAAAAAAGGAAAAGAAGGAGGATCGACGAAGAAGAATAAAGATGAAGCCTAGAGAACAAAACGTGTTTCAGCCACGACGTTCATCCAACCAGCCAGCCGCCGCTCATGCAGCCAGCCTGTATGCCGCTGCTGCTTCGAAATCAACTGTCGCCGCTCTCTCGCTTGCTCACACAGCTGTCGCCGCTCGTAGAGACAGTTCGTCATCGCTACCATTTGAATCTCCGCCATCTTCTTGTTATTTCTCAGTTCGTCATGAAAGAATTGCTCCTGCCAGCACCCATCTTCTGGTCGTGCTACCCTAGGCTGCAGTGAACTCTCCCTGCAAAAAAAAAGAGTTTACTATTCACGTGAATAGTATACACATGAACTGTAACACGTGAACAGTCACACCTGATCAGGCCAATGCTAGTGTTCTATCCTTCATCATCAAACGGCTCTCTAATGTTTTCTTCGTCACCCGTAATCCGCTACAATGGACAACTTCGAGGACGAACTTTTTCGAGGGGGTTGAGAATATGATGTGAATCATGATGAGCATGGAGGGCTGATCATATATGGAGAAGGGCCCACGTGAAGGAAAGTTTTAATAGTTTTTAGGAATTAGAAACTTATTTGTTTTGGAATTTTAGGAATAGTAGGAATTTGAGTTTTAGTAGAATTCTAGTTTTAGAAAGTTTAGGATTTGGGAATCCTTGTAGATGTCGATCTAGGAATAGCTTGAGGATCAAGTCATCCTCATCTATAAATAAGGCCAATCGGCCATTAGGTTGAGGTGGATTGTTTTGAGAGTTTTTCAAGATGTAGATGATGAAAGTTCATCGGGTTTGAATGTAGAGATTTTTTCCATTAATCTAAATATCGTGAGTTTGAGTTTTTATTTAAACTTTGATTTTGTTGATCGTAGAATCGATTCCGCATCCCAGTTTACACCACATTGTGATATTTGGGGTATGTTTAGTGAACCATCATTAACTGGTGATAAATATTTTCTTACTATAGTAGATGATTATTCTAGATGCACATGGTTATTTTTAATAAAAGTTAGTCTGAAACATTTAAACTTTTGCAATATTTTGTCTCATTTGTGCCTACTCAATTTAATTTGTGTATCTCTACTATTTAATCTAGATCTGGTGCAATTGTTTTACCACAGATACAGAAAGTTCGTTCCGATAATGGAACTGAATTTTTGTCTAATCAAATGCAAGGAATATTTAATCAATTTGGCATCTTGCATCAGCGTAGCTGTGTTGCAACGCCACAACATAATGGGATATTAGAACACAAGCATTGTCCTTTACTTGACGTCGCTCGTGCTTTATGATTTCATTCCAACCTTCCCTTACATTTTTAGGGAGAGTGCATCTTAACAGCTACTTATCTGATTAACAAGATGCCCACACCATTACTTGGTTTAAAATCACCTCATGAAATACTATATGGTACATCACCAAATTATGCCATGCTTCGTGTTTTTGGTTGTTTTTGTTTCGCCAAAAATATGAACATTAAGCATAAATTTGATGCTAGAGCTCGACCGGGAATCTTCATAGGTTATCCTCATGGCTAAAAGAGTTAACATATCTATAACCTGGACACCAAGAAAATCTATGTTTCTCGTGATGTTGAATTTTATGAAGATAACTTTCCTTTCTTTCAATCTAATAATTCTTCCGCTCCAAATTCATCAATTTTTGATACCACTATAATTGCTTATAGTTGTGTTCCCCATTAGGACCCTCATTAAAAAGATGGTCCATCTTGGATTGATTCCACTAATGTTAAGGAACTGCCCTCTTCCTCATCAGTTCCCATAACTAATAATTCTCAATCCAACCCTCATTTATCTAGTTCACGTTCTGGTTCAGTAGTAGAACCAATTGGTTCCCACCATGAACCAGAGTTGCATACGCCTTCAGCCAGTAGTTCTGATTCATCTTCAGAGCCATTTCCTTCCTCTTCACAAATCGATCAATCAATGGGTCCCATTGAAGCTAATCACCCTGCTGATCACGAAGCTGTTCAGCACACTACCATTACCTGAGAAACGTCCTCCACTGTATCTAAAAGATTACGTATGCAATGCCATTCTCGGTCCATCTCCAGCTTCTGAACCTCTTTATCCGCTGGCTCATTACTTAACCTTCAATCAATTTATCTCTTCTCATCGTGCATTCCTCAGTCAAATTATCAATCAAGAGGAACCATGCACTTTTATCGAAGAAATGAAATCTGCTCATTGGCGTGATGCTATGAGTACAGAAATTGCAGCAGTTGAGGCCAATAATACCTGGACACTTGTGAATTTACCTCCAAGCAAATCCCTTATTGGATGCAAATGGGTTTATCGCATTAAATTTAAATTAGATGGTACCATCGAACGTTACAAGGCTCGTTTAGTTGGAAAATGATACACCCAGATCGAAGGGGTAGATTATCATGATACCTTTGCTCTTATAGCTAAACTTTTGACTATTAGTATGTTATTATCTAATGTTGCTATTCGTGGCTGAGCTCTCCATCAATTAGAAGTAAATAATGCCTTTCTTCAAGGCAATTTACATGAAGAAGTATATATGTCTTTACCTCTTGGTTTTTTTTTAGAAAGGGGGAGCATAAAGTATGCAAATTAAATAAATCGTTATATGGCCTTAAACAGGCATCTTGTCAATGGTTCGCCAAGTTCTCTTCAACAGTTGTTGAAGAAGGCTTTCATCAATCATTGGTTGATTATTCCATATTCACTTATCAACATGCCTCTACTTCTGTCTATATCCTACTTTGAGTAGATGATATTGTGATTACTGGGAACAATAATGAAGCTATCTCATATTTTAAGAGAATTCTTGAATGCCATTTCTCTATCAAAGACCTAGGCCGCCTTCAATTCTTTTAGGCCTAGAAGTCTCTCGGTCCCAAAAAGGGATTTTTCTTTGCCAACAAAAATACACCTTTGATATCCTCAAAGATGCTGGTTTAACCGGGTCTCGGATTTCTGCTTTTCCTATAGAATAAAATCTAAAACTCCGTCCTACAGATGGAACTCCCCTTGAAGATCTATCTTGCTATCATCGTTTAATTGGTCGCCTTCTTTATTTAACGGTTACTCGACTAGATATTCTATTTGCCAAAAAATTTCTAAGTCAATTTATGCAAACACTTACCGCATCTCACGTGGATGTTGCGTTCTGTATTTTACGTTATTTAAAAGGTTCCATTGGAAAAGGAATTTTATTATCTTCTTCTAGTTCTCTCCACCTTAGTAGATATATGGATTCAGATTCGGCTGGATGTCCTACTACACGGCGATCCACCACTGGTTATTTAACTATGTTAGGCATTAGTCATATCTCTTGGAAGAGTAGGAAACAACTTATTGTTGCTCGATCCTCTACTGAAGCAGAATATCGAGCCTTAGCTAATCTTACCAGTGAAATACAATAGTTAAAGTATTTACTCCAGGATTTTCGAATTTCTCATACAGAACCTGTGACAGTCAAGCTGCTCTTCATATCATTGAAAATCATGTGTTCCATAAGCGCACAAAACACATCGAGATCGATTGTCGTTTTAGTTGAGAAGGAATTCAATCTGGTCTTAGTGCACCATCATACATCAGGTTTTATGATTAACTAGCTGACGTCTTCACGAAGCCTCTAGGTGGTAATCAACATCAACGTCTGATTCGCAAGTTGGGTGTTCACGATTCTCTTCCACAACTCCAACTTGAGGGGGAGTATTACTCACCACCGACTCAACTCCACCACCGACTCTCTTATGTGGTTACTTGTTTGTAAATTCTTTCTAATTTCTTCTTAGATGATTTTTAGATAGTTTTCTTTTTTTTTTTTGTATTTCTTAATTCCTAGTTTGTAAGTTTCCTCTTTGTACTGTATTCTTGCTTTGCAAGTTTGTCTCATTAAAAAATAGTCGCTTCACTTTTGTCACCTTCATCAATTGAAAGCAGACACAAAATCTCTGTATCTATTTTTCAAAAAGAAAAAAAATTCAGGTTCAAATGAATAATTAGAAGAAAGATTGAAGAAAAATTGAAGAGATTAACTATACCTGTACTATTGGTTCTTCAGGAGTTGAAACGAAGTTCGCAGAGAATGAATCATCGTTAAACTCCATAATAATAGAGTGAGAAGATAATAAATGTTTTTTGGGATTTTTAGGGTTTAGTCCCTGGTTGATAATGGATATTAGGAGTTGGTCCCTCGGATGTTCGTTTTGTTGACGTTAGTCCCATTTTAGATGAAATCCATCCTAAAGTCGTTATGTGGTGAGTGTGTATGTGTGTGTTGGGGGAGGGGGGGCATGTTCCAAAATGCCCGTATCATTCGCACATGCTCACCACGTGCAACATTATAAACCCAATTATTACTATTACCTAAAATACCCTCGAATGATCCTACAGCTAGGGTAATTCTACTGAATGGGTGAATCCAAGGATTAGGTCACACTTAAACTGGTTGTCTTTCTTTTTCTCTCTTCAACTCTTTTGAAGTGTTAGTAGGTCGGCAAATGAGCTCGAGATGGGTGGTGGTAACGATTCTAAGACTTGTGATAAGATTAGTCTCTATCTATCCTTCCCTATATCTGTTTTCAACTGTTCTAAGGGTTGAGGTGTTAATGGCACCTTGGTCATCAATGGTGATGGTCTAACTAAAAAAAGGGGTGTTAGTTTGTTTTGTGCATTTACAGAAGGGATGCATGTCTAATTAATGAATTAACAGAAGGGATTTAAGCCTAAAATTCTATTGGTAGATACTAGCAAAATCCTGTTGCACTGTCTTCTCCCCCATGTCTAACTTAATAAATAACTTTTTTACGTTTTTCATTAGGCTTAACCTTCCTCTAGTGCTTCGAACTAGAGAAATTAACCCTTCTCCTCTAGGGTTTCTCTCCTTCTCTCCTCTCTCTCTCTCTCCCTTACCAAAAGATGAATTGCTAATATATTTTCCCGCCTTGCTTCTAACATAAGTTAGGTCGTCAAGCTACAGTCTTTTGATTGGAGGTGAATATATGTCCTCTCCGGTGAACACAGATCGTCAATCAAGTAGAATAATCATAACCGTAGGATCGTCTGAAGGCATTATAGGTAATTCAAAATATTTGGGTTTATAATGTTGCACGTGGTGAGCAAGAGAGGATGATATGGTCATTCTGGCACATGTTCATTAAAAAATGGACGGATTTTATCTAAAATAGGACTAACGTCAACAAAATGAACATCCAAGGGACCAACTCCTAATATACTTTAACGCCTAAAAATCCCATGTGTTTTTTTCGTGTTTAATGGAGGGAAGATTAATGGTGGCAGGAACATAGTTAGTAGAAAGAATTAATACCGATCTGCACCGAACTACCGCATTCTTAAATGAGTCGGTAAAATTCGCTGACTTTTTAGGCCTCTTGAATTATACACGAACTATGCGCGAATCCGAACCGAATTAAAGTAAAAAAGGGCCCTACACATATGGAATTAAGATTCCATTTTGTATTGAAGTGAGCTTCAAGCGTAAGTCAGGATTGCCTGCTGGGTGTCATTTTAAAAAAGTCATATAGCTGGAGTTTTCACGCTTTTCAATCGATGTGGGACTATAATTTTTGCAAATTTGTTTGTTATCTAGGCTCTAGCTCTCTATGACATGAGTCACGGGACAAGATAGTATAGCTACTGTGGTGGCATGGGTAAGAAAGTACCTGTAATAAGTATTAACCCCTAAATTTTTATTTGAATTAGAAACACATTCCTATCTTTTATAACACTAACGATAGCCCTCCCTCCCTTTGAGATCTGGTGACCATTAAATAAATAAAACTATTCACTATCTTTTAACTAATATTTAAAACTTTTTTTTTGATCGGCAACTAATATTTAAAACTACTAGCTTAATGTCATGGGTTTGGGCTTCCAACCCAAAAGACTAGCCTAATAAGTGGAGTTGACCCAAACCCATATAAACCCTAAGACCCCCCCCCCTTATCCAACCGATGTGGGACTAAACCCACTTTGTCACTATTTTAGTGCGACATTTTCTCTCACCCGAATCCTGCAACGCCCTCGTTGCAGTTGTGACAACATCTCTACCCGTCCCCACCCTCCTTATGGGAGGACCCACTACCTTTTTGTGGACACAACCTTATGTGTAGGCACTTGCCACATTGACTTAGGCCACCCTGCATACCCGTCCCCACCTTCTTTTGAGGGACCCACTACCCTTGTGGACACAACTCTCTTGTGTGTGGGCGCTTAGTGACATCGGATTGGACCGGGTCTGTTCTGATACCACTTTGTTACGGGTTCGGGCTTCCAACCCAAAAGACTAGCCTATTAGGTGGAGTTGACTCAAACCCATATAAACCCCAAGAACCCCCCTTATCCAACCGATATGGGACTAAACCCACTTTGTCACTATTTTAGTGTGACATTAAGGTACAAAATTTTAACAGCCAAAACCTTATAAGCATTATAAAATCTTTAATTTATACATGATATTTGCATATAAATGTCTGAATTTTTAAACAAATACTTTATTAATGAAACCGAATTGTACTCGAATTATTCCCAAACCGTATTTTTACCGTTCTCTGCATTTTTTACCGAATGTTCTAAAGAATTTTTCAATGATCAATCTGAACAATACCCTAATTATTCTCGAACCGAATATTTGTCGAATACAGAATTACTAACTATGGCCAGGAAGAAGATAATAATTATGTTTCGGATTTTGGAGACACAACTTTCTCGTTTAGTTATTTTATTTCTTTTTTTTAATAAAAAATCTATTTTAAGAAAGCAGAAAATATACGGACTGCTTTTGATGACCAATAACAAGGTGGGTTTTGTTAATCCACTGTAAAAGTCAGACTGCTTTTTGAAGACCAATAACAAGGTGGGTTTTGTTGAGGCTCCCCTTTTGGTTGGGGGCCATGCTCAAAATTTGGGCTTAAGCCCAAGTTTGAACCTTCCCCTCAATCTTATGTTTTTTTCAGGGGAGACTCCCCTCACTAAACACAACTAAACACACCTACACCCCACCTCCATTGCCAGATCCACTACCGGCAACACTATGCCGTCACCACTACCTCCATCGTCATCATCTTCCTTCTCTTATTCTCAATACTCCGTCTCTTTCTCTCTCTCTTTCTCTCTCTCTCTCTCTCTCTCTCTCTCTCTCTCTTTCTCTCTATCTCTTTCTCTCTCTCTCTTTCTCTCTCATTCTCTTCTTTTTCTATCTAAAAGAGAAAAAAAATCAGATCTAAACCTTTCTATCTCTAAAAGAGAAAAATGAAGATGATGAAGACGACAGTAAAAATTCGACAAAACAGAGTCAAAAAATCAAAATATTTTCAACAGGTTTCTGTTGAAAAATCGAAATTTGTTCGACAGATTCCTGTTGAACAATCAAAATATTTTTGACAGATTTCTGTTGAAATTGAAATCGACAAGGGCCTATCGAAATATATTTTCTTTTTCGACAGGAACATGTTGAATGTTATTTGAAAATTCGACTCTGTATTGTCGAATTTTAAAACGCTGGTGACGTTCGTTATTGTTGAAAATTAGACTTTTTCTCTTCAAATCTAAAACCTCTCTCTCCAGATCCATCTTTCTCTCCAGATCTCCCTTCCCCTTTGTCTCTTCTTTCTTTCTCTAAAGCGTTGGCGATTGTGGTGGAGGGAGTGAGGTGGTGGACTTGGCATGGCTATGACAATGGTAGTAGAGATGGTTGTAATTAATGATGATAGGGTGTATTCAGTTGGGGGTAGGGTGTAAAGGAAAAAATTAGAACCCCTCCCCCTAGTAAAACAGATCTTTTCCCTAACAAATCTGCAAATTTTTTGGGGTGCTTCTTAACTGAGCGAACCCCCCATCCAAACTAGGGAGTCTCAATAACAACAATCTTAAGAAAACAGAAAGAAAGAACTCTTCACCAAGTTATTACTTGTTACACCCAAGTTATTCTTCTTACACTCTGTTAAAGCGATTTAAGGGTTGATTATTTGTGAAGATTATCTCCTCGACATCCTTTTAAAGCCTTTTTAACCTCTACAGAAGGAAAGCCAATCCTCTAGGCTTGTGAGGCCCACATGGAAGCGAACCAACGACTGAATTTTTTATAAGATTGTTTTCTTCGCCATATAGATCATTCTCACAAAAAAACTAATTTATTCTAAAACATCTAATGCTATCAAAAGTTGATTGAAAAATAAACCTTTCATCATCATCGTTTTTTTTTCTAATTAATATCTGATGGGGTTAAAAATTTTAAAAATGGCTAATTTTTTGCAAAAATAATCTATATAGCAAAAAAAAATAATCTTACAAAACAATCAATCGTTAGTTCAAATCAAATCAACATGAGCACATAAAGAGCAAATGTAAAAAGGGACAGAAGATCCGCTCTCCCTCCATCTCCTTCCTTTAGAAGATGGGTTGAAATCTTTTGACAAGATGGGTTGAAATCTTTTGACAGATCAAAAATTTAAAACAATCTGTATTTTTTAATAACAGCCCTAAATCGTTTCCACAGATGCCACAGGAATAAGATTTGTTTA
>MVGT01001748.1:43619-55907 GCA_002174775.1 Macleaya cordata | reverse complement strand
ATTTGACCATCTAAATGGTCAATTATTTGTCACATGAACGACATGTGATGCAAAAAAGACTAAAATGCCCTCTCTTCTAACTAACCCAACCCAACTCATAGACTTGGGTTAAAAAATAGGTGGCATCATCATAAAAGACGTCAGATGGACGGCAGAGATTAAAATGCACAAATGTGGTTGGTTTAATGTTGGGAGATTAAGGTTTTCTTCGTCATAGTGGAGAGAGGGGCTCGAGCTCCATTTCATCTGCATACTCTGGGGGTCTCGTCGGACTAGGGAGGAGAGTTTTTCCTTCTTCAAAAAATTAGGTTTAGGAGGGGATCTTATTCCATAGGTCGATTTAAAGATCGGAGATAAAAAGTTCAAGATCGAAGAGAGAAAGATTGAGAAGATCGCAACAATTTTCAGATTCCATTACACTCGGGCTTCCTACATCTTGTGTAGACCCAGGGACAATCAATGGAGTCATGTCCTTCTTTACCACAAGCTTGACATGAAATTATCTGCTTCAAAACATCAAAAAATCAGTTAAATTTCGTTTTTGACTAACCCCCACTGGTTACTTTGTTAAATCACTTACCCCCCCACTTTCAGAAAACGACACAGGAACAAAAAATCTATAGCTCTTTCTTCTTTAAATGCAAATTAGGGCTTCATACTAACCTGCGATTAATTTTTTCCACCTCCCATGCTTAAAATTTTAGCAAAATAAGCCTTCAAATGAGCTTTAATGGTGATGCTCTTGAAACCTTCAAATGAGCTTTAATGGTGATAATCTTGAAATTAAGAAATTGGGGAAGAAGAAGACAGTGTTTTAGAAGGAAGAACCATGTAGGTATTAATAGAGCGAGTAGTGGCTGACCGTTGTGAGACAACGGTCACCATTTGTGCATTTTAATCTCTGCCATCTATCTGACGTCTTTTCTGATGATGCCACCTGTTTTTTAACCCAAGTCTATGAGTTGGGTTTGGTTAGTTAGAAGAGAGAGCATTTTAGTCTTTTTTGCATCACATGTCGTTCACGTGACAAATAATTGACCATTTAGATGGTCAAATGACGATAACGTCAACAGTAGGGGGCAAGTGATTTTCTGAAAGAAGTGGGAGGTAAGTGATTTATGGATTAAGAATTGGAGGGTAAAGACAATATGCTCAACAAGTTATTACTTCCCCGGTGCTTAATTACAACAATAGGAAGATGTTAAAGAGCACCTATTCGGTTTCAGGTTTCCAATAAGAAAAAATGCTTTCTTACTAAAAAAAGAAGTTTCTAAAAGGTAAGCTGACAAAGGAAAATATAAATAAACAGTTGCCATGCACTTATAGAGGACAAGTGTTCATTGCTGATTGATCAAAAGTTTTCTTACCTCTAGTAAATCTATAAATAGAGGAATAAGCCTCTCATTTGGGATACTTTCTGGAGATCGGACAATTCCTCTACTTTCTCTCTAGAATATATTACTCTCTAGAGATCTACTTTCTAGATTCTTGAGTGAAGAAGATGCAAGCACACTCGTATGAAAAGCGCTAGCTCTACAATGAAACCAAAAAACGAAAAAGAAATTGCAACGCATAAATTGATGATGAGCAAAGTATATATATGTAAACAGTCAGCAAAAAAAAAACAAGAAAAGGAACACCAAAGCATCAACACCAGCCAAAAAGATACAGCAGGGGTTATAAGTAACTGAACTTTACTAAACTAGAACTCCAGAAGCTACATTTCATTTTTCAACGGTACCCCTTCAAAGGGTCAGCTGTTTTCCCAGACCTCGCATCTGTCCATGCTTTCGCTATTGTTCTCTTCATGTCCTCATCCCCTTCCTCGTACATATTCTGCCAATCAAACCAAACATCTTTTAGTCTTTGAACAACTTACACAGATGGGAAACAACTCAGAAGCCTCTGTTGCATTATCATAAACAGTGTAGAGAGAGAGAGAGAGACCTTCATCAAGTCCATAATTCCTGCCATGGGATCACGTTCTTTGTCGGCACTTGGCTTTAGCTGAACAAACATAAAATAGTTAATTATCGGATCAGCTTTGGTGAGCTAAAGCATAAAAGGAAAAGGAAAACAAAAACAAAAGCCCATAGAACACTTTCTAAGAGCCATTGTAATAGAAGAGCAAAGAACTTGTAAATTATATGTACCTTGTCTTCTTTGAAATGCAAATCTACCCAGTTTCCTTTTGAAGCTTTAAATAAAGTGACGATAACTCTTTTAGGCTTAACCAACACTTTAGATTTCTCCGGCAGAATTGCCTTGTTCAGTTTTGGTATCGCGCACCGGTAATTCTTTCCTTCTACATCATGGAATTTTAAATCTACAGACATTGGCTTGAACACAGTCTCCACCTTCTCTTGCTCGACTCCCTCTAAAGACACATAAATCTGTAGGAACAAACAGTTTTTGCCATCAAAATTAGAAGTAGCCACTTTATGACAATATAGTGAAGAGCCAAACAGAAATCAATGTAAGCAGTGATGTATGCGATTCCAAAACATCAAAGACTATATCTAAACACAAGCACAGTATTCTATTCAGCACAGCACAATTTGGAAAACATTTTCATCAAAACTCAACATCACCAACTCAACCACATATCCAGAACCCAACCCAAGCAAATTACTTGTAACCCGCAAAATAGTAAAGAACAATTATTCTATATACACGTAATTCTCCTGCCAAGGAAGAGATAGCTGACAAGCATACCTTGATTTTTTCATCATCTTGATCCCAACTGAATGAACTAAGTGTGACGTAATTCAATGCAGGGGTTGGGGGTGCCTTTGCCAAAGTTGGAACCGGAGCTGGAGCCCGAACAGTAGGTTGTGAAATAGTATCTTTTGATATCTGCTGAGAAGGATAAAAAACAAAATTAAAAGGAAATTAAAATCAGCATTACAAAGAGCAATTACCTCAAATTTCAAATTTCTGTTTCTTGATCTAGGGCTTGATTAAAGAACAAATCGTACTTGTCAATCTGATGATCTCTTCATTACTGTGATTGAATAAATTAAGCTAACTGTCAGAAGAAAACTAATACATCCAAGTCACCCAACACCCATAAAATTCAGTATGTTCTTGAGCAAGATAAGCATTGATAGGCATTCAAAGTACAAGTGGAGCCAGATTCAAGCTGGATTCCAGTTAACTACTTCAAGTCAACGGCAGTCACTATTCAATGTAGGTGTGCCTGCTCAACGAACAAAGGCATACTCCCAACCACCCATGATGCTTGTTCTATAGTAGGTCAGTTGATTTCGACTGTCAATTTGCTTCTTTAAACTCAATGGGATATAAGGTGTGTGTACCTCTAGTGAATGCTGTATTCCTTTTGGATTTCAAGATCATAAACATCTCATAGATGGACAAATGCTCTAATCTAATGCGCAAGAACTAGTTAGACACATATAGGTGGCCTCAATGTTTATAGTTTCATTATGCCCTATTTCTGGAACACGTTATAGTTCATGTCCAACAACCCCCTCGCTCCCTCTCTATGTATGTCCGTTTTTTAATCCCTCTTTCCATATCTCTCATGCTCTTAAGGATTTAATGATTCGGTTGAAAGCAACATACAGATCTACAATTATTGTCATAGAGAAGACATCTATGTTGTTGAGATGTAGAGGAAGGGCCCATCTAGGGTTAAGCAGCTCATCTAGGGTTTTAATATCCTTCGCTTTTTTTTTTTTCTTACTTTTTTAACAGCATATTCTTCACTTCTTTCCTAATCAACATCTTTTACCATTATACCATATGGATTTCTCCACTAATGAACCATGTTTGTTTTTTAGCAGAAAATCACTACTTCAATGTATTCCTGAAAGGTACGACGTATTATGTTATTGTTGTATTCATTCACGAGCTTGCCAACTATGGTTGCTTATGCCCAAGAGTCCGATCCTCCAAAAATGAGGCTCCTAAAGCAATTGAATTAATAAAAATCAACATTAAATAAAGAATTAAAGAGCTAGATTCTTCAAATGCCAATCATGGTTACAACATGTCAAGGATCCCACAGCTAAACAATCTTGAAACCCTAATTTCACCTACAAAGCTGCATTTATCATACTATAGGCCTAAGTAGTCGGGATCGGGATTGGCCCTAACTCGGCAAGGGGCCGATCCCCGAGTCAGGCGAGTCAGGGCCGAGTCACTCGGCCAAGACTCGGCCGTGACAACTACAAGTCCCCCCTCCCTCAATAATGAACTTACTTTCTCAGTTATATCAAAGTAGTGCATGTTATAATAATAACTATTAGTAATCAGATATCATATTGGCATCATATTGGGTTTTTTTTATAGAACTTTGTCAAAAGTAGGTTTTTTTATAGAATAAAATAGTCAAAAGGAGAAGATGCAGCTGAAAAAGATGTTTTTATTGTCAAAAGTAGAGTCAAATTGTCAAAAGTAGGTTTTTTTATATAACTTTTTCATAAAGAAGTATATAAAATGAAAGGTTTCCACCGTAAAACCCAACACAACTGCAACCTCTGTAGTTGTGTTGGTTGTTTTGATTGGATTCCTTTTGTAACAACCTTATTTTTCAATATATTCTTTTCATCTTTAGAAGAAAAAAAAAACCCAACACAATTAATTTTTTTAACAAAAAAGTTATTTTTATATAAAAAATTGTGGCCGAGTCAGTTATTTGTAACTCGGTTGACTCAGTCTGACTTGCCGAGTTACTCGGCTAAAAGTAGACTTGGGGGATCAGCACTGGCTCGGCTCGGCCTAGTCCCGATCCCCGAGTTACTCGCGAGTAACTCGGCGAGTCAGGCCGATCCCGACTACTTAGCTATAGGCCAAATAAAATGAAATCTTTGAATCTAATTAAGAAACTAATCACAATTAATCCTCTCAACAGCAAAACTTACTTACAGGAATCAATTGTTAACCTAAGCCTCCCAATACCATTTTGATGTACTCTAAAATAACTAAACACATGAAAATTTATTCCTTCATTTTAAGATCCATCGAAAACCTCTTGAGAACATCACCATACTCCACCTGATATACAAGCTCTGATGGACACATTTCTATCAAACTTCTAAGTGTGTTTTTATAAAGTTATGTTCCTTCCCATGTGGATTAAATATGGGATTAATCGTGGGTAAACGAGTTCTTGGGCACCCTGCGCTTGCAAGGCTGTTTTGAGGGGAAAGTTCTACAGAAGGGTTCTTACTTCTTATCATTTAACTACAGAATCTAAACATTTCCAAAAGAATACTCCAATGATTCGATAAAAATTATCTTGCAATCTAAAAACGTAATCAGCAATCACGAAAGACCCAAAAACAAATTTACCATAAAAATTAAGTCAATCCATACAAAAGCAATAATCTGACGAGAAAAAAACATTTATACAAAAACAGAGAAAGGATACTCAGAAATCTTAAAGAGAACAAACAAAACCTTCTCTTTCTCCAAGTTGCGAATTTCAGAGGAGATGAGAGAGAGAACCCTAGGTCTCTTGGCGATGCTCTGGAGATGGTTAAGCTCTTCCAAATCTAGTGCCAGTTCTTCCGCCATTTTTCTTCTACTTCTGTTCTCTGCTGAGAACCAGAAACACTTTCCCTTTTTTTTTTTTCAGAAACACTGCAGAGAGATGACGTAAAGATTGTATAGATTGTGAAGTGAGAAACTAACACAAGTTGAGGGCGGGCCTTCTTTTATTAGGGTTTTAGGGAGAAGGTTCTGGAGATTGGAGATTGTTCAGTTTCCAAAACAGAGGAACTAGGAGGAATAATGTTCTATATTCTAGAACATACTTTCATCAAAGAGGGAGTGTTTGGTAGTTCGCATAGCTTTGTTCTCGATTGAGTACAAGTTTTGACCAACCCCATGAGCAAGTCCAATGGGAACCTCAGAATTGAGGTTCAAGTGTTTCACACTTCAATTTGAAGAACTGGGGTCTGTTGAATACAGTGGGAAATTCTAAAATTTTGAAGATTCCGAAAAAAATGATTTTATGGGATGTCCATCGACCAAATATTTGGAACATTTTTTATCTGAGAGAAAGAAGTGAGAGAGAGAGAGAGCGTAGAGATAAGCCAAACCCTTTTAGTTTTACCGATGGACTGCACATCGATCAAGTGAATCTCCTTCGATCAATAGACTGTAAATGGACTCTAAATGGACAGTCGAACAAAGGGTACGATGTTGTAAAATTTTTAAAATAGTCTTGTATTTGGGTTTAGATTTTATTAGCTTTATCTCTTCTTTGGTTTAGTCCCACATAGCTTGGGAGAAATAAAGTAGTGGAGTTTATAAGTGACTACACTTATTAAAGTATATCTTTTAAGTGTTGGGTCCTCATTGGAATTGATAAGGTAATGCAAAGCACCACTCCACACGTGCATGTGCGAAAGTGGGATTGGGCGTTTAGGGCACATTGGGCACTTTAGTGGCGCACTTTGCGCATAGATCATGTTAGTATCGATACTGGCCTTCTGAGTATCGATATTAACTCGCACCAGTTCAGAACAGACACAAACCTCTTCTGAAATGGTTCGTCCTAGGCTATAAATAGATGGTTCCTAGGCCATTCCGCAACTACAACAACTTCGAATTCCTTGCTAACTAGAGCAGAGTCAAAGTATTTTGGCATTATCAGAAATCAAATAGTGTTCTGAGTTGTGATCGAATGGTGCATATTCGAACTCACAAAATCCAACAGTTAGACTCCATTGTATCCTGAAAATAGATTTCAAATAACTCTGGTGCATGTATAAAGGTGAAATATTGTTTGAAAGACATCGATTACGTGCCTTGGAGTTTTACAAACCATTCTTTTGATTACTGTTCCCAAATTATTTCTAACAATTTTCAAACAGTATTTTCATAATGGAGGGAACAGTGCCACAACCCATTTAAGTGATGAACTAGGACTTCACCAGGCTTGAATGTTTTAATGGTGAAGATTTTACGAGGTGGCAGGAGAAGATGATTTCTTCCTCACTACCCTGAAGCTATCTTACATTCTGGGAGAGAATCTGCAACCAATTCCAGATGAAACACTGGAAGATTCATCCGTACTGAAGATGCAGAGAATAAAGAGGAAAGAAGAAGAATTCCTATGCCGTGGACACATTCTCAATGCACTGTCTAGTAGCATTTATACTGTCCATCATTATATCTAGACTGGGAAAGAGTTATGGACTACTTTACAAGAGAAATACCGCATTGAAGAGGTTAGTAATCAAAAAATTTTAATCGGTAATTTCATGAGTTTTAAGATGAGTGACGATAATTCTATTCTTGCCCAAGCACATAGTTTCTTTAATATTGTTAGTGATCTTAAAGTTGTAAAAATTAATCTCCCTGTAGAGTTCTTGGTTGGTGTCATTATTGCACGTCTTCCTAAGTCATTGAAAGGCTACAAAAAGAAACTCAAACATGATGAGAAGAAGTATACTCTGGAATCCTTACTGTATCACCTTCGTATTGAAGAAGATTCACGGAAACGTGAAGAAAAATTTGAAGATCATTCCATGGCAAACATGGTTGAGGATAACAAATCCAAGCACACCAGTCTTAAGCCAAAAAATGATAACAAGTTTAAAAAGGATTTTAAGAACATGAACAAAAACAAAAACAAAAACAAGAATAAGGGTGATTGCTACTACTGTGGCAAACCCGGTCATTTTGCTAAGTACTGTTGTATCAAGAAGAAAAACTTGAAAAACCAAGCAAATATAACTGAAGAAGGGAATCTCATTGCAACGGTGTCAGAAGCAAACAATGTAAGCAACAACTTTGGTTAGTGGTTGGACATAGGAGCAACCATCCAAATATGCATGAAGAATTGTGGCAATTCACTCGACAAGATGTGTGGTATTTGGTACCTCGTCCAGAAAATACAAATGTCATCGGAACAAAATAGATTTTCAAAAATAAATCTGATGAATTTAGAACTGTTATTAGGAATAAGGCAAGACTTGTGGATCAAGTATATACTCAAATTGAAGGCGTAGACTTTGGTTAAACCTTTGCTCCAGTCACAAGATTTGAATCAATAAAGTTGATGTTGGTTATAGCTTGTCACTTGAAGTTTAAACTTTTTCAAATGGATGTCAAGAGTGATTTCTTAAATGGCATTTTACAAGAAGAGGTTTATATTGAGCAACCTAAAGGATTTAAAAACTCCACCAATCTTAATCATATATACAGATTGAAGAAAGCCATGTATGGTTTGAAACAAACTCCTAGAGTATAGTCTGATAGGCTCACATCCTTTCTTCTCAGTAAAGGATTTTCTAGAGGGGGAGCTGACAAAACTTTGTTTATCAAATGAGTACAAGAAGATGTGTTCGTAGCTCAAACATATGTCGATGACATAGTATTTGGTTCTACTTCGACCAAGCAAACTCGATCCTTTTCGGAATTGATGAGTAAAGAATTTGAAATAAGTATGATTGGAGAACTAACTTTCTTTTCTTGGTCTACAGGTTAAACAGATGGATGATGAAATTTTTATCTCTTAGTCTAAAATGCTAGAGACCTTGTGTAGAAGTTTGGAATGGAATCTTTTAAGCTTGCTTACACGCCCATGGGAAGTACAACAAAGCTAAGCAAGGAAGTAACTTGACAGGAAGCAGACCAAAAACAATATCGGTCTATGATAAAAGTTTACTTTACTTAATAGCTAGTTGTCTTGATATTTCTTTTAGTGTTGGTGCATGTGCACACTGTCAAGCATTTCCAAAGGAGTCCCATTTATTTGCAGTTAAACGAATCATTCGTTATGTGAAGGGAACCTTAGGATATGGCTTGTGGTATTCTTTTGATACAAATTCTAAAATAGTGGCCTATTTTGATGCGGATTAGGCTAGTAATATTGACAACAAGAAGAGTACTACAGGAGGATGCTACTATGTTGAACACAACTATAGCATCGCAAAGCAAGAAGCAAAACTCTCAGTCCTTGTCGACTGCTGAAGTGGAGTATATTACTGCAAATTTGTGTTGCACTCAATTGCTTTGGATTAAATAAATGTTAGTTGACTATGGTAAATTGGATGATACTATGACTGTGTTTTGTGGTAATACTTAACATAACTAAGAATCTTGTGCAGCAGTCAATGACCAAACACATTAATATTAGATATCACTTTATCTAAGACCTAGTTGAGGACAAGGTGTTAAATTTAGAGTTTATGCCTACTGAAAAATAATTGGCTGATTTGTTCTCTAAACATTTAGATGCTATTAGGTATGAGTCCTTAGGGGGTCTATTGGTGTCTGTGCAATCGTCTGATGTGTTACCTTCTCACTCCCTCCCTTTTTGAAATCATTGCATATCATATTCGGGTTGTTGAGTGAGTGAATATTAGACTGCATACTAGTTTAAGTTTGCATTTTTTCTTATTGCATTAGTTGCATGTAGGAAATTATTTTTAAATGACTTTCAGAGCATTATCTCCCTAACATTTTTGTTACACTGTGTCTACTTAGATTTTATTCTTGTGATTGACATGTGTGTGAAAGTCATTGTGATCACATTCTTATTTTCTTGTCTATTTTGTAAAGAATGATTGACCACTTAAGCTTATTGGATCTCAGTCCATTGAATTTCTTGACTTTATTCTTATATAGCCTATGATATCTCATACAAATTTTCACATAATCTATTGATTAATTTATGATCTTATTTTGCATTATGTGAGTCTTTGAATGAGTGTGATTTTATCCTACATAGCTAATAAGAAGAGTTGAGATTGGATCTTATGATCAGATTTTGAGTTAAACTAGTTTGATTGAGTTATGTTTGCAAAATAGATGTGATGATAAAAAAAGTGAATTATATTGCATATACACCAAAAGAGAGAGTTCTAGTAAAAAAATGAGTTGAACTCGGTGTAAAAACATCAAAAGAGTAAGTTTCTGTAAAAAAAAATGTGGTCTCGATGTTTAAAGATCATCACTTTGACTTCTTGGTGAGCCAAATATTTTCAATATAGGTACTTGACTAATTGTGTCACCTTAGATAAAAGTCTCTTCCAAATCTTAAGGAAAATATTGAATACACTTGGTAAACCTTGATTCATGCAATTGGACACCATTTTACTCAAAAATCTAGTTTCCAATCATGAAGGATAAAATTAGGTTCATAAATAATATAATGTGAGATTTGTTCTTTCTTGCTAGGTAAGATTCATGTTGGTGAAATGAGTAATAATTTTTCTTGCCTTATCATCTTTTTAGGATGCTCTCACATTATTTAAAGATCTCACAAGCACACAAACACCATGATCATGTTATTGGGTGAAGTGATATATCTTGTAGAAGAACTCTCATGGTTATGTTTGAATAAATTCTTAAAATTGCATAATGATGGATTACCATATCTGATTTGTTCTTGAATTATTCTCTTGGTAGCCTTAGAAATTTGAAATGATTGCTTTGAACATAAACAAATTGTTTCTCACTTGAATATGGTTTAAGTAGGTTGTGTTCAACATTTATCAAATTAATTGGATCTTTATTTCAAAAGCCCTTTTATAGTATGATCTAATTAAGGGGGAGCTGCATTGTATTTTAATTTATTGCACATGTTAGACCATGCATTCATCTCCTATTCATGATAAAAAGTGGCAAATTTTGGTTTTGACCATTTTGATGTGGATAATGAAGAGATTGAGTATGATATACTATCTTTTATATTCTCTCTTTGTTATTTTTTTTTGAAGCTGTAATTATTATTGACTATGCTTTATTGTTTACAGTTTCATCTTTTGGTTATCTTACATACATTTGTTGTACATTTGTACTTTTTCTGATCTTTAATATAAATGCGTGGTTTTCTTATTTTATGTGTGAGATTTCTTGTTACTAGCTTCAATCTTGTAGTTATTGTCTCTCTAGCTATTTAGTTTGTTTAGTGTTTTATTGAATGGATAGGTGAATATTACTGATTGTTGCTGTTTTATGTTTCCTTACATTCTCTTTAGTTTGTTTGGATTCTCTTTGCTAGTTGAGCTTTCCTTTGTCTATTTGTGACAAAAAGGGAAAGAGCAGTTTTGTGTTTAATTCTTATTGCAGGGAGAGTTATGGTGAAAGGGAGAGTGTTTGACTGTTTAGTGCTTTACTTTTGCATTGCATAGCTCTATTTTGCTCTACTTTGAGGTACTTGCTTATAATTATATTTTGTGCTACCTTGATAAATTTTGTGAGCATATGCATGAAACAAGATCGAAAGACAACCTTAAGTATGTTTTGTATATCCTATGGGGGGTATTATGTCATTTGAGTCATTGAGTCTATGTAAGAGAGTATGAGTTGTAATGGGAAGGTTTATTTTATATTTTCTTACGTATTGGGGTTTTGTCACGAAATTGACTACAAGGGAGATTGAAAGGTCCATGAGTTCCTCCTGGACTAGTGAATTGTGTGTCAAATCAAACTTAATGTAATTCCATTTCTTTGAGTTAGAGTTAGGGGGATTACCTTCATGCTCTGATCATTAAAAACTTGAACAATCGGAGAGAATGCATCTTGGAACTCAATCATCCCCGAAACACATCTTAGGATAGTAAGTGACTTAGTTACCTTGTGTTAGATATTTTCAATAAATACATTGTGTTCATGTTATGTTGTTCGAACGGGGGTCGAGGGGCGACGCCCCTCATGGGGGTTCGGGGGCAACGCCCCCGAAAGGTAAACAGTTTCAACGTATCTGTTGAAGTGGTTTATTGACTATTGGAGACAACTGTTGGTGACAACCATTGGCAGCCCAACTATCACGACTAACAGACGCTAGTAAAACTATAAATACCTCAACCAGTTCACAAGACATAACAAAATTCGTATCTTCTTCATCTCGTTTCTAGGCATCAGCAGTCTCAAATTTCAGAGTGTATTCTTTGGTTTTGATCAAGTAGTCACATCTTGAATCAAACAATCTCTATTGTATCCTGAGAGAGATTTTCATTATCACCCCAGAGTGATATCGTTGTTTTTCTATCGGAAGGGGAGAAACATCTCTTAAAAGATGGCGCTTGTACGTGCCTTGGAGTATTCTTGTTTCCAGTGAATAGTTACCCAGTTCTTCAACACCTTGATCTTTAGGTGGTTACTTTAGAAATGGACTAAAATACTTAGACAGGTTATGATTTACATTATCTAGGAAGCATAGGAATACTATCAAGGTTAACCATTCTACTTCTTTGCAAGCATCAGCCAAAGCTATCATTTCTGCCAACATAGTTGAGTCAGAAATGCAAGTCTGTTTCTTTGATTCCTAAGATACAGAAGCCCCACCTAAAGCAAAAATCTATC
>MVGT01001748.1:2790-36428 GCA_002174775.1 Macleaya cordata | reverse complement strand
CTTTTTACTTCATCTTGATCTCATGGTGATTCACTAGATCCCAATACGGGTACTTTCTTGGAAGCATCTCCTCGGATAAGAGTTACTTACAAGTTTAAGGAAAATACTGGGGTCTTGATGATAATCCATGTCTCATGCTCTTGAGTACCACAAAATTACGTTCTATCTAATGCTCAATCATGAAGGTCATTTTTTTGTAGGGTACAACGTGAGATGGTTCATTCATGCTAGGTAAGGTCCAGAGTTGAAGAAATTTGTCGTATGGACATCCTTATCCTATCTTCCTTTAGGATGATCTCACATAAATGATTTTGTTCTCTCCACACACACACACTCATTGATCATCTCTAAAGAATATTGTGGTGTTGATGGTTTTGAGAATCTACCCGGCTATATTTGAATTTGGTCTAGCAAACTCTTGCTTGCAAAATCGTGTGATAAATGCATTATACTCTTTATAGCCGTGTGTAACAGGACACTTACCTTGGACATACCTTGTTTCCATCAAAATTTCTTTCTAAACATATTTTATGGGAAATTTGTCACATTTTTGGGTATTTTTGCTCTTTGGTTTCGAAACCAAAGTGACTGGTTTCGAAACCAAAACCTTCCTATGACATTCTGTGTCCTTGGTTTCGAAACCCAATTTGGTTCCTGTGACACTTGTTGGTTTCGAAACCAATTTGGTCCTGGAACCAACTTTGTGTTCCCGGTTTCGAAACCACTCATGTTGGTTTCGAAACCAAAACCTTCCTGAAGACATTGTTTTGTCTTGGTTTCGAAACCAACCATTTTGGTTTCGAAACCAAAACTCACCTGGTGAAGGTTTATGTCTCGGTTTCGAAACCAAACCTTATGGTTTCGAAACCGCCGCGTATATCACGCATATTTCAGGGGCATTTTTTTTGGGTACTTTGTTCTGGGTTTATAAAAGGGCTTTCGAAACCCACTCGATATCTTATCAAAGTTTCTTGGGTCTTCAATCGACACAAAGAGAGGGTTTTCAAGGGTTTTGCAAACGATTTGGATCAAGTGCTAGGGTTTTTCACGAATCTTGGTAAGCCTTTCTTCCTCTTCTCTTGATCTTCCTTTCTTCTCTGTGTTTGAACCCTAGATTGTTGTTTAGGGCTGTTATCACTCATGTCTTCCAACCGCCCTTCCACATCTTCCAACCCCAAGAGGCCAAGATCCTCTATGGGTTCATCCCAAACCTTCCTCTGCCCTAGAACCAAAGAAAAATTTTATTCAGTAGATTGTTACAACCTTTACATCCAACACTTTCAAAAGCGTTCTCTTGTCGTTGAACGACAAGTTAATTGGTACAGGGATGCAACTCTTCTAGAAATTCAATCAAGGTTGAATTTTCGCAACTGGGATAGGCTTTTTAATGGATATGGGGATGCCTACCCAAGATTGGTTCGAGTATTCTACTCGAACTTTCACCATATTGATGAGAAGGATTTCAAGTTTTCCTCTATGGTGTGTGGAAAACCTGTGATTGTGGATAGTCCTCTCATTGCCTCTCTCCTCGAGTTCGAGGATGATGCGGAGGCAATTTCATTCCCACCCGAGCGCAATACTGAGGAAGAATATCTGCCCAGCGCTGAAGCCATAGCAGAAGAATTGGCTGGGGAACGCTTTGGGTGGAGGAGAAGTTTCCCTGCTTCTAGGTGCACCTTATTCTATAAGGTGTTAGGAAACATTGCAGCAACAAATCTCTTCCCCTGCTCTGGGAATCGGAGCAAACTCAGTGATGACATGGCTGAGTTTCTCTTCCATTTGGGAACAGGGACTAAGCTGAAGATGGCAGACTTCATTGTATATCAAATGATCACAATCAATAAGTATGCCACATATTCCCACTTGCTTCCCTTCCCAAAACTTATTGAGAGAATCCTTCAACACTTTGGAGTTGCTATCCCACCTCATGAGTCAGTACTAGAAGCTATGCGTCCAATCTCCGTTGGCACGGTAAAGCGGATCACAGGACATCTCAAGACTGTGGAAGCTCCTGCTGCTCCAGACTCCGAGCCTGCTGCTCCGACTGAGCCTTCTCCCTCGATCCCTTCGGAACCTGCATCCAGACATACTCGAAGGGAGCTTCGACGACAGGCACGGATTGCACAAGTTCAGGCCACCAACACCATCCTTGCATATATGAAGATGTTGGTGCCCGTTGTGAATGCCATTGCTGAAAAGGTGGGAGTCGAAGGCATTCCAGCTGTACCAGAGGAGGGGAGATCCAAGACCAGTCATGATCGCCCCGTTGAGCCTGATGATGACTCTACAGATGAGGATTCCTCTGACTCCTCCAGTTCTGATGAGGACATGATGGATAGCTAGTTTTTTTTTTTTTTTTTTGATGGTTGAGAATGATACTTCATTTTTTAATTTTTGCGGCTTCATCTTTCATTCTTCAAAACTATATTATTTGATTCTTGGAAAGATAGAACAACTTAATGGATGATTCAGTTTTACTTTTCAAAAGCATCAGTTATTTCCTTTCTCCATATATACCTGAATGTCTCTTCTTGCAGGTATTTCTTTTTCCCTTTGTCTATTTATGACAAAAAGGGGGAGATATGTTTATCATTCTGAATGATTACTCAACAGGGAGTATGCATAACTATGGGGGAGAGAATTCAAAAACATAGGGGGAGTGGTTGAAATCCCTGTGTTTCTCATATTTTTCTTTCATTACAAGATACTGTACTTCTTTCTTATCTGTATTATCTTGTTCTGGAATGAGTTTGAATTCTTTGCAGGAAATCATCAAAAGATTACTCTTAAAAGTTTAGATGTCATAACTATGGGAGAGTGAGTCTTTTTCTTATTGCTTGAGTACATTGTAAGAGAAATTATGCTGTAATGGGGAAGGGTTATTCTTTATGTTCTCTTAAATGGTTTTTGTCACGAAATCGACAAAGGGGGAGATTGAAAGGTCCATGTTTTATGTTTGTCGAATTTCGTGTCAAAGGTAAACTCAAGATGGTCAATGTAACTTGAGTTAGAGTCTAGTGAGTCTCGGTTCACTTCGGTTGAAAGAGAAGAAATCTACAAAGGCTCCGAAGAACTCAACTCACCACCGGAAGACATCCTAGGATGGTAAGTGACTTAGAACACTAAGTACCATAGGTGGTTAGATTGCTAAGAGTGTTTCCCACACTGTTTACTCTTGATAAAATGTGTTTTAAAAGATAAATTTTTAATCTGGACAGTGTTGGTTTCGAAACCAAGAAGTTTGGTTTCGAAACCAACTGCATTGATGGTATTATTTTATATAGGGAAAAGTCTGTTTCGAAATCAACCTTAGTTTGATTTCGAAACCAAACTTTATCTGATGACAGATGAAGTTTGGTTTCGAAACTAAAACTGTTGGTTTCGAAACCAAAACTCATCTGTCTTCAGATGAATTTTGGTTTCGAAACCAAACAGTTTGGTTTCGAAACTAAACTTCATCTATCTTCAGATGAAGTTTGGTTTCGAAATCAAACATGTTGGTTTCGAAACCAAAAGGCAATAACCATCACAGGAGCTTGTTAGTTTCGAAACCAATTCAGTCAGTTTCGAAACCACATGCTGGTTTCGAAACCGACAGGCTTGATTTCGAAATCGACGCCCAGATTCGTTTTTCTGAGTGCGATTTTCTGAGCTGTAAAGTAACTTTCTAACACATTATTGCTCATCTCCCTCTAAGCCTTGTTTTAGGGAGATAATTGAGCGTGGGAAACATCTCTAAGTGGAATGAGAGGCTGAATATATTATTCTCTCATCCCCAATAATGGTGTCTACCATTAGACCTAGAACTAATAATTTAGTCTAGGATTGAGCTGGACATCTTCACTATAAATAGGGGTTGAATCTTCAGTATTCAATCAACCATTCACCCTATTAATCAACAAGTTCTTGAAGAGTTTCAACTCTAATCTTTTAGCTCTCAAGCTTGTTGAAATTGGTTCAAATCCTTCCCATTTCAAAACCAAAACTCTGTTTTTGTTACCGGTGGATTTCCGGTGATTGAGCTTGAAGGTTCAAGCTTGTGGTGATATACTTGAGGAGTCAAGTATTGGTTCAAGGTGCGGGACTTGTGGAGTTCAAGTTGGAGACGCATCAACATTTACTAAGAGGCAAATTCGTGGAGTTCGAATTTGTGGAAGAACTGTACACCGTAGCTGTTGGAGCGTAGAGGGAGTCGTAATTCGTGTCCATCGAGTGGTAAATCGGGTTGTAAGTTTTCAATAACTCTTAGTGAATTTTTGCTGGACTAGGTCCCGGGGTTTTTCCCAGTTTGGGTTTCCTCGTTAACAAAATCTCTTGTGCATATTTTTCATACTTGTTGTGAGATTGAAACATTCGATTCTTGTTCTTAATTCCGCATATTAAGAATCGAATAAGTCAATACTCCTGTTAGAGATTTTTGTTGTACTCTTATCACCTTAGTAATTTTTAATTAGGTGATTGTGTGATCCTTCACCATAGTCACATTGACATACGGTTAAATTCATTAACCGTAGGGTGAAATTAGACTTTCACGATCCCTCATCTAAAAATTACATAATCCAGGGAAAGCCGATAGTAATATTATAATCTAGGGAAAGCCGGTAGTAATAGTATAATCCGGAGAAAGCCGGTAATAATCATAGTCGTGGGAAAGCCCAGCATAACATATATAACCTAAGGAATCACTAACATATACCAAACAACGGGGAACCTCCATCCCACACATCATCTCAAAACAACTACTTCTCCCAATAGATGGAAATAAGTAAAATATATATATTATAAGAACTCCAAAATCCATTTGGTTTTGGAAATATACCCATCCCCAAAGCTCAATAACGATTAAATCTCGATTCTTTCAAAAATATAGTTTATTTAACTATAAGTAAGAAAAGAATCATCAATATATTTATATATGTATATAACTCATCCATATATACTAATTATTAGAAATCTAGTTATTTTAAAATAAAATAACTATTACTGTTTTACATCACTATGTAAAACTATATTTTTGGAGAATCATTTTCACATCAATAGGACATCACAAATGAATCATGCATGCTTTACAAAATAATTACATTTGATTTATAAATCTAAACCCTATCAAAAACATTGAAAGTAATTTAATGGCTACAAGTGAGTATTTATAAGTTCCTACCTCAAATCATGCAAGTCATAATTCACATTGGTCTGGCTCCTTACTGCGAGTTCACCTCCGATCAATGCACTGGTCCTAGTACACATTTCCAACTGTAAACAACATGTTTAATTCATTTCAGATAATTCCTAACTATACACATTAATCTCATACAAAACAGTTTGGTAATCTAAAAACCTAAATAGTCTCTACAAGGTCTAAATACCTTTAATCATTCTCTCTTAACACCTACAAACCTTTAATCAGTGAAAACACCTTATTGGATCAAATAAGAGCTTTAAGAAAGACTAATAATCTCATCATAGATAAGTTTCCAACAACAAAAAGGCTTTAGAATTTCCAACCTAAATTCTATAATTTCTAACTAAGTTTAACAACTAATTTCTCTAGAAATTACAAACATCCAAAAATATGAGATTGTTAGGAATCATCTTAAAGTTGAGGGTTTCCAAAATTCCCAGGCTTGGAAATCTAATTTTTACTTGAATTCTTCATGAAATTGAGGAATTGGGAATTTTTATCCATTTAACATCAATTAAGAGGAAACCCAAATACCTCAAAATCATTGAATCTAAAATTCAATTTTGAATATGTCACAACTAACAAAATCAGTTCACTAAAATTTAACCACAGAGATCAAAATCAATTTCAAGTTCTTCAAATAAATACCAAACTAAATCCTTATAAAATTTAAGGGTTAATTTCTTCAAAATCATAACCCAAAAAACCTGAATTATAATGACTTTTGAACTGATTTAATCAACTACAAAATTAGTTGTATAACTAAACTATCTCTAAGAAATCAACTAACCTATTATCTATAACTTAATCAGTAATCTATCATAATAAGGGGAATTCCACTAATTCAAACTTACTTAAAACAATTTCAGCAAGAGGAATAGTAAATTAAGGGTTTGGGGTTTCCAATTTTTACCTCAAGAACATAATTTAGGTTCTAATCTATCTCCCCAATCATCTTCTTCTCCTCTAACGTCTCTCTCTTTCTCTTTCCCGTTGTCGTCGTCGTCACCATCACCATCGTCATCTTCTTCACTTCTCTCTCTCTCTCTCTCCTTGTCGTCCCTCTCTTTCTTTCCTTCGCTCCTTCTTCTTCTCCTCCCGCCGTCGACGTCATCGTCGACTTTCTTTCTCTCTTCTTTTCTTTCTCGTTCTCTCTCTAACTCCACTGTTCTGTTTCTGTTCTGTTTTGATATAAGAGAGGTCTATCTCTTTCTTTTAGTTAGCTCCAGATGGTGGATTTGAAATGGAAGTCTACAAACACAAAATAAGAGATAACTACATGGACTACACTATGGTATATGCACATACATATAAATTATGTGTATACAAAGGAATAAGTTACAAAGTTACTTTTTAATACATCAAACATACATATATATAGTGTATATGCACAATTAAATAAAGTTTAATTGGTCAAAATCACGCTCAACACTTGATCTTGGTCAAACTCGCGTTCCGAGCTTTGGATTGGCCTCATTCGGTGTCCGATTTTCGCGTGTGAGTAGTTAAAATTCATTAACTTTTTGAGGTCTATCCATTCGTATGGTTGGAATCTTCAAATAATCCTCCGATCGAAAATTCATTAATTATTCCTAAGTTTAATTATTTAAACACTAAGCTTAATTATTGTAATAATTAATTAATTCCACGGTCAAAGTGTTGGGCTAGACTCGACTTAACATTGACTGGTCAACTAAATTATTTTGGGTTATTATAATTAACAATACCTACAATTTTATTTCATCTTTTTTTTTTGCAACTTTTAGATTTATCTGAACTATTAAAAAAAGCCATCTTTTGAAAATTTGTAGTAAAATTTGATTTTGTGGGTGTTTTTAAAAATTAAATTTTTTTCATTTATATTAAAAGAATTGGTATGTGTCAATGCAAAAAAGTAAATGAGCTATTTCTTTAATTTTTTTAACCACTATAAAATAAAAAATTAACTATTATTTTTATATATTCAAAAAATAATAAAAATTATAAATTTAGAACACATTAATTAGTGAACATTGCCCGTGCTTTAGCATGGGCATTAAGACTTGTAATATACGTACTATAGAAAAAGCCTTTCTCTGCCATGTGTTTCTCTACAAGTATTCTCCTTAAATCATGCCACATGTCACTCTCTCTCTCAAGTCTCTTTCTTCCTAAAAATTCTTTCTTTAAAAATTTATAGTAATTATAAACTTAAAGCAACTAAACTTTCTAATTATAATAAATCTCACTCCCTAAAATTCTCTCTTTCAAAATTTATAGTAATTAAAATTTTAAAACAACTAAAATTTCTAATTAACTAATAAAAAAATTAATTTTTTATTTTAAAAAAAAAGCCCTCGTGCCTTACACGGGATATGGGGGCTAGTCTATACTATATTACTATAACTGAAGCATCTGACATGGCGTCTTTGCTAACCACATGGCATTCTCTACTCTCAGAGTGTTACATCATAGGAATTCTACGTCACCGTTTTTATGATCCATAATTATTTTTAGAAAAAACTGTCCCATAAACCTCTCTCATTCTCATTATTTCACTTTAATTAGCCTCTAATTAATATTTAATTATAACAAATAATAAATTAAACACACTAAAACCAATATCATATTTAGACAAATTCTCTCTCCAAAAATATTTATCACACTAAATCTCACTCATTATTTCTGTTCAATACCTAATCTATGTTTCTAAATCCATTAATTCTAATTTAATTGAAATTTCCAACCCCATTGATTTGAGAAACGTTTTAAACTTACCCAAAGTTTTTAATTATTAGCACCAACTTTCCTAATTAATTTTTCTCCACTGATTCTTCAAATCATCCTGAATTCACATATGTAATTGCTATTTTTAAAAATTCACATTAATGGTACCCACTCTTTGTTTGACTCATTAACATTGATATTAATAAAAAAATTCACTATTTAGTGCCTTATCAGTTTCTAAAATCTGAAATTATGACCTTCCTTAATTACTACTAATTATACCTTCATAGTCTCTATAAATCTTCCTCATTATGCCTAGCTCTCTTTGCCAATTCAATCAAAATAAAGTCTTATGGTGATGGGAGGAGAGGAGAAGAATTGGTGTCTTACGAAAATTACAAGAAAACTGGTGAAAGATGTAAATTAATGAATTTATTTGATCGTTAATTAGGTTATCTATGATTGGTTAATTGTTTTCCTCATTATGCCTAGCTCTCTTTGCCAATTCAATCAAAATAAAGTCTTATGATGATGGGAGGAGAGGAGAAGAAATGGTGTCTTACAGAAATTACAAGAAAACTAGTGAAAGATGTAAATTTATGAATTTATTTGATCGTTAATTAGGTTATCTATGATTGGTTAATTTTTTCTGGGGGGTTCATTTTAATTAATTGCAGAGAGGAAGGCCTACGAAATGAGTAGATCGGTAATTGATGAATTTAAGTTGAAATGTACAAATTTAAATTATAAATACTTACTTTTTTGTCATTGTTATTATATTTGCCATTTTTTACTGGTACTGTTTTTGTATTAGTTTTTGTCCATTTTTTTAAGGTTTAAGAGCACTACAAATGAGAGGGAGAGCCACAAGCAATGTTTTAAAACTCGGACCGGACCAGCCGGTTGAACCGGTGCCAAATCTGGGTTGGGTCAATATTAACCCAACATTTTTCTAAAAAACCTGTTTATTTTATGTAAACCAATTGACCGAGCCGGTCTAACCACTTACTCGGTCGACCCAACTGGGTTAAACCGGGTCAAATCTGACCTTCCATTTATTTTAGATGTAAAGGCTAATTAAATATAGTGTATTTCCAAGAATATTTAATGATATTAAACCCACTACATTAATTATATAGAAAGAAAGAGAAAGTTTAAGAGAGAGAAAACCGTTAATAAATGTGGTAGATTTGACTTTTGACTTTTGACTTTCCATTTTTTTGTGTAGAAGCTAATTAATATAGTAAATTATTAGGAATATTTTTTCGATTTCAAATTTTCAAAAAAAGAAATAACTGTTTAAATCCTAACCCTATATATCCTAATTATGATATTAATTCTTTTTTTTTTGTTTATCTTTCCCAACAACTAAAATAGTTATAAAAAATAAACTATAATCCAAAAAATAAAAACGAAATAAAATGTGTTTTATTTTATAATTTCTTATATTTGATGTATATAATATGAAGAACTTGTAAGGTGTAAGTGTTATATGTATTATGTATTAAATAAAATATAGGCTATATACAATACATGAGTTAATCCTGTTGACCCACTGGTTGAACCAGTTTGACCCAACCCAGTGCCTTATCCGGGTCAATCTTCGGTCCGGTTTTTAAAACATTGGCCACAAGAACCTGAAGAAATTAATTTCTACGAATGGGCCAGCATGATTTACATGTTGAAAAGGTAAGCAAAGAATCATATTTCGAATGATTATGAAGACAAGAAGTTTCATATGTGTTTGAAACAGCTTTCTTTCGAAAGTAATTTTATGTTTTTAGGTTTTGACATACCTCTGACAAGATTCACAATGTTTTGCTATCTTTTCTGCATCCTCCTGCATGTAAGGCCAGAAATATCCTTGGGAACATGGTTTCTGGGCAAGAGATCTTCTCCCCGAATGGTTTCCACAAGTACCAGAATGTATTTCCCTTAATATGCGTTCTCCTTGTTCTTTGGTGATGCACCGTAGTAGTGGACCTAGGGAAGACTTTCTATACTATTCATTTTCAAGAATTATGTATTTTGTTGCCTTGACCTTGATTTTGCGTGCTTCCTTTTTTTTCCTTTTGGGAGCTTTCCATTGAGTAAATATTCCTTTATGTCAGTCATCCAATTGTCTTGCTGTTCTTCGATTGAACAAGTTTTAGAAATTAAACTTGTAGGTTCAGAAAGAACTTCAATTGGTAGTAACCTTTTCTTAGATTGCTCAAGCATTGAAGTAATTTAGGCCAATGCATCTGCGTATTCGTTACTAGTACGAGGAATCTGCTGAAAGTGTTCTTTCGAGAAAGCTTTCAATAAGCTTTCGATAATAGCCAAGTATTGCATCATACGAATTTCCTTGGCCTCGAATTCTTTCTTGATTTGCTTGATCACTAACTAAGAATCACTAATTAGAGATAGTAAATTCTGCAATTTTCAGATCTTTTGCAATCTGTAGGCCCCTTATCACTGCTTCATATTCAGCCTCATTATTTGTGACAGTGAATTGTAATCGAACAGCTTGTTTAATTTTGTTGTTTTCTGGAGTGATAACAACAATATCTATCCCATCACCTGAATTGTTAACGGAACCATGAACGAATATTCTCCAACTTCCTTGTGCTTCCTAAGGTATAGCATTTTCCAGGTCTTCTTGATGTTCTTCTTTTTCGTGATTTCCTTCTTCACCTTCGATGAAATCAGAAGAAAGTTCTTCAACTGGAAATTCAGCCAAGAAATTTGCAACTGCTTGTCCTTTGACAACTTGGCGAGACACAAGTTGTATGTCATATGGAGCGAGCTTGATAGCCCATTTAGCTATTCTTCCAGCTTTCTGATCTTTCATCAAGACATTTCTGATAGGATATTCTGTCATTATTTGAACGACATACCCTTCAAAGTAAGGACGAAGCTTCTGATTAGAAAACACTACGGCTAACACTAACTTTTCCATTTTAGTGTATCTTGTTTCAGTAAGATGCATAATTTTACTTGTGAAGTAAATTGGTTGCTCTGTCCTTTCTGAATTTCGAACTAATACTGCACTTACAAAAGTTTCTGCAGTAAAAATGTACAGCCTTAGTATATCTCCTGGAACTGGCTTTGTGACTATTGGTGCTTTGGACAAGTACCGTTTAATCTGCTCCAGGGCTTCAGAACATTTTGTGTCCCATATGAAGTTTGCTTTTTTTTGAAGTAAGTTGAAGAATGGATGATCTCTTTCTGAAGACTTTGATATGAATCTATTCAGTGCTGCCAACCTCCCAGTTAGAATTTGAACTTTTTTCTTTGTTTTTGGCTCAGGCATATCTAGTAATGCACGAATCTGATCTGGGTTTACCTCTATTTCTCTTTTTGTTACCAAATATCACAAAAATTTTCCAGAGGTCACAACAAATGTGCATTTTGCTGAATTTATTCGCATTTTGAATTCTCTTATGCGATTTAATGTTCTTTCCAGGTCAAGAACATGATTTTCTTTTTGTTTACTCTTCACCAACATATCATCAACGTAAACTTCCATTGATTCTCCGATCATATCTTTAAACATCTTATTCACTAACCTCTGGTATGTAGCTCCTGCATTCTTCAATCTGAAAGGCATGACCTTATAACAATATAAACCTCTATCTATGATAAAAGCTTTCTTCTCGACATCCTCTGGATTCATAGGAATTTGATTATAACCAGAGTAGCCATCCATGAATGTTAACAACTCATAGCCTGCTGTTGCTTCTACCATTCTATCTATATTTGGGAGAGGGTAGCTGTCTTTTGGACAAGCTTTATTGAGGTCTGTAAAATCCACACAGACTCAAATTTTCCCATTTTTCTTTGGTACTGCTACTATATTTGCAATCCAATCTGGATATTGCACTTTCCGAATGAATCCTACACTTAATAACTTGTCAATCTCTTCATTCACGAGACCATAATATTTTTTAGCAAGCATTCTTGGACACTGTTTTACTAGTTTGAAACCTTTTATAATGTTCAAACTATGAAATGAAATACTAGCGTCGATTCTTGGCATATCTTCTATTTTCCAAGCAAAGAGATCAATGTTAGAATTCAATAATCGGATGATGGACTCTTTTACCTTAGCATCGAGATCTCTTGCAATAAAAGTTATTTTCTTTTCTTCCTCACTTCCCAAGTTTATTCCCTGAACTTCATCTTTTTCAACTTCTATCCTTCCTTTCTCCAAGAGTCGGGAATGAGCTTTCTTTGTTATTTCCATAGGTTTCGGAAAGCTTTCCTGCTCTTTTTCTTCTTGTTGTGATTGCTATAAGGTTTCTGGCTTGAGCATTCCAAGCTCAACAGCCTGATATTCCTGACTCAAAGTTGTATCTCCTTTTAAAACATGAATACCGTCAGAAGTTAGGAACTTCAATCTCTGATGAAAGGTAGAGGGAACAACTTTCATTTTGTGTAACCAAGTTCTTCCTAAAATCACATTGTAAGGAGATGGAGAATTTACTACTAGAAACCCCACAGAAGTTAAGACTGGTCCAGCTAAAACTGGTAGTTCTATCTCACCTTCTGGATATGTATGTGCTCTATTAAAACCAACTAAAGGAGCTTTCGAAACAGCTAAATCCTCCTTCTTCAATTTCATCTTGTTAAAAGCTTGCTTAAAAATTATATCTGCAGAACTTCCAGGATCAATTAAAATTTTCCTAACCTCCCAATCATCTATTGTTAAAGTAATCAAAAGTGGTTCAGTATAGAAAGTACCTTCTTCCTTGGCTTTGTCGGTGGTAAACTCTATCGTTTTCTCTTTGTTCTCCAACTTTTGAGTTTTCACACTACCGACTATTCTGGAGTGTTCAGAAGTTCTCTTTACTTGTCTGGGAGAGGTTTCCATGAATCGAACACGATCCTCCTTGGGTTAATATATTATAACATCAACCATGCCATGAACTATTAAAGATTTTTCTTCCTCTTTATTAGAGGTTTCCAGGTTATTGAAATCTCTTTGAAGGATGTGCTGAATCTTTCCCTGAGAAATCAATTTTTGAACCATCATATAAGATTCTTAAAATCATTCGTTAAATGACTGTATGCTATGTGATACTAGCAAAATGAAACTCTATCACCCCTTGTTTTGGTGTTCTTTAGAGGTCTCGGCCAATAGAAGAATTTCTCGTCTTTGATCTCGTCCATGATTTCTTCTAATGAAGTATTGAGTGGTAGGAAAGCTTTCTCAATACCTTTCCATTGTTTCCATTTTTTACGTGGCTTGCTGTCTGAGATCTTTCTGTGTTTAGAGCTTGACTCCCTTTCTCTGTTATTACTTCTTTTCTTATCTTCTTCTTCAACTTCATAGATCTTGTGACGACCGTAAGTGTTTCTTCCACCGACTTCTTCTTCTAACGCAGAGTATTTCTCAACTTTAACAATCAATTCAGCGATCGTTTTAGGTTTTTTCCATTACAAATCTTTGTGAACATCTGCTCCAGGAATAATCGCATTCTTAAATGCTATGATTGCTGTTTTTTCGTCAGTTGAATCGATTGTAAGAGTTTCCTAGTGAAACCTTTTCATAAATTTTCTCAAGGATTCTCCAGACTGTTGTCGCAGGTGAAACCATGAATTGATCTCCATCTGATGTTTTCGATTAGAGGAGTATTGCTCTAAAAACAGCTTTCTTAAATCGGAGAAACCTCTGATGCTTCCAGGTTCTAACTTGTAAAACCATATTAAAGCATGCTTGTTAAGGCTATATGGAAACAAACGACACATTAAAACTTCATCTCGCTCATACAATCTCATTATTTGCTTGTAATGAAGCAAATGATCGACTGGATCAGATTCGCTATTAAATATGTCGAACTTTGGAATCTGGATCTTTTTAGGCAAGATTACTTGCATTATACTGTTGTGGAATGGTGATTCCCTCTCCTTCTCCATTAGCATCGAGGTTATCTGATTAGTTGTTGGAGTATTTACGTTTCTGATCATTTCTGACAGATCCACTTTACTTTTCTGGATGAAATCTTCCATTTTGAGTCGAGCTTGTACTTCGAAATCGACCTGATCAGATTGTATCACAAACTGTTCGTTTTGCTTGACTAGTGTTGACTCTTGATGCACCGGAGTAGCTGTCTCGTCAGTCGAAAACTCTCTTGCGACCGGAGTTTGCGGTAGAAGTTTTTGCAAAATTTTCGACTGAGCTTGTTGCGTTTTTGAATATTCAGAACCAATTTGGTTAATATTGAGACATGATTAGTTTCTAAAATTGTCTCTTCTTGTTGTTCCAGATTTGATCTCGTTTGAACAGTTTCCTGCTCTTGTTGCTCAGCGTTCGGAACTTGTTCTTGTTGATCAAGAGCTGGTATATTTCCTGCATCTTAAGGATTTTCTACCAGAGAAGGATCTCCGGTCTGCTCTTGTGGCTGAGGATCAACATTCTGAACAGGTTGTCCTGGTCTTTTCTCGACCATTTTCGATGTTTCTTTCTTCTAGAGAAATGTAACGGATGGCGCCAAAATGAAGGAGGTAAAATCTTTCATTCAAAGAGTTTAGAGAGAAAGTGGTTCCCTAGAGAGAGAACCCAAAGGATCTTAGATAGAGAACCTAAAGTATTCTAGAGAGAAAGTATGAGACTCTAGAGAGAGAAAGAGAGAGGTTTCTCTGATCTAGAGGAGGTCTCTTCTAGTTCAGATTAGTTCTCTTTAGTTAAGTTCAGTTAGTTCTGAAAGTGAGGTGAGCTCCTGTATTTATAGGTTTGCTGAGTTTGTAAGTCAAACTCTTAACCAATCAGTAATAAACACTTGTCCTTCACTTTATAAGTGTGTGATAGCTGTTCATAAGAGCTAGACAGCTGTTAGTTTACTCCTTTTTGTCAATTACCTTTCGGAATCCTCTCTTTGTCAGGTGAGAAAGCTCTTTTCTCTTTAGTAGAAAGCTGAATCCGAAAAGGTGCTCCTACACCTCTGCCTATGGACACCTAAATTTGGTTCACTCAAAGCACCTCAATGATTCCGTCAAAACCAGCTAAATAGAGTCTGAAAACGGAACCTGAAAGAGGCGAAACGAGGCGAAAGAGTTAAGACTTGAGTAAGAGCCTCAAGAACTCCCCACAAACTCCGAAAACTCTTAACAAAGCCCCGGAAACCCACGAAAACATACTCGGAAGGTCCGAAAAACATAGCATCAACTCCTGAAAACCCTGAAAACGAACTCGGAACACCTGAAAAAAATGCAAAGACCCGACCTAGGAACAGTTGCCAGGGATCTGCATAAATCCCTAGGATCTGTGCGCATCTTGAAGATGCACGCGCATTTTCAAGATACGCTCAGAACAAACCCCAAGGCCTATATAAATGCCCTTCCGTTTGCTTCCTTAAGCATCTCAGAATCATTTAAGCTTGGATTTTCTGCATCCCAGAGTCCTTTTGTCTTCGATTTTTGAATCTCAAGAAGGTTTTCATTCAGAGTTCGATGAGCCGTGAGTATTTTGACCAAGGAAAGCACAACAATGCACTAACATTAACATGCTTATTAGCTTTTTTGTTCTCCTTAGGGTCTAGTATTATGGCATGAATATCTACCATGACCCTTATCGGATCTGCAAGTAAATAAGGAGAGATCAGAATGTATGTATGTGTGAGAGAATGAGGAAACCAAACTCAACTAAGATTTGAACTTGATTTTGAAAATGGAATTAAGTTAAAAAGTCTATTTCACAAATAGTGATGTTTGAAAGTTGGGTCCAAATCAGATGGGGATTTTGCTTTAAATAAAGCCTTGGATTTAGGGTACCAAATAAAAACAAGAAAAAAATAAAAGAAGCAAAATAGAGTTTCAATGACTTTGGTTCACTATTTTCGTTGTGGTTTTCAAAAAAAATAAAAATTTATTCTAAAAAAAGAACAAAACCTAAAGAAACAAAGAGGAATACAAAGAATAAGAAGATAAGATTAGGTTGGAGTCTTTCCTGCAATTGAACTTTTGTAGCAAATATTCAAGTTGTAAACACAATTAACCATTCCAGATTAAAGCCCTACATCCTCATCGGTTGTAGAGGTTCATAGTAAGTACTCTGCTACCTATAAATCTAACTTGTTATCACTTTTAAGAGCAAAATATATGAACATAGCATAAAAGGGAAGAAAGGTACATAAAATTAAATTAATTTAAGAGAGAAGAGACAAAAAAAAAATAGATCGACATCCTAACCTGAATCGCTTCGATCTAGAACCACAACAAATCGACTCAACCTGCAATCCCACCTTAGAAACACCTTTAAAAACCAACTCCAACCAGCATCCTTTCTTAGAAACCCCTTCAAAAGCCATCTCGAACCTTTAAAACTTTCATAAAAAACCGTCACATAGAAAACTTAGATTTTTAAAAGAGTTGATAGAGAGAATGAGAAGAAAACCTTTCTAATGTCCACTTCGACATGCAAAGCTTCCCTGAAAAACTCCTTTCTTACAAACCCTAGTTTTTTTTAGATGATTTGATACAGGGAGGAATAAAAAAGTGTCAAAATTGGGGCTTTTTCACAAGAAACCCTAATTTCTCGTTGAGAGAGCGAAAGATTAAAGAAATAGCGAGAGATCAGAGAGAAAGAGGAAGCGATCAGAGAGATAGAGCGAGATATCAGAGAGAGAGAGACAAAATAGAAGAGAGAAGCAGGAAGAGGAAGGGATCGAGAAGAAACAATTATCGAGTATGTGCTTCGAGGAAGGCAGTAGCGATAGTGAACTTCTATGGCGGCCGAAGTGTGAGTAAAGAAAAACGAAAAACCGAAGGATGAAAAGAACAGGAGGGAAAAAAAGGCGGAAGGTAAAACAAAGGTGCCAACGAAATTTTTTTTTCAGAGGGCTTCCGTTGCTAAGATGAAATTAGTGGGCCCCATTTTTTTATTTTCTTTTTCTTTAATTATTTTTAAGTTGCAACGGCCTTGGACCGTATTAAGTGTTGAAACAGCTAATAGCCGTTGCTAATTGACAAAGCAGCCGTGGTAAAAAATTGCAACGCCTATAATCCGTGGTAAAGTTAGCAACGACTTTGAGCCATGGCTGATTTTTATAAGGGGGCGTTGCAATTTGGCTAATATGGTGTAGTGAGTGTTATTTCAAACCTAAGGTTTTTATTACTTTTCAACAAAACCCTAGCTTTTGCCCAATAAGTACAAACATCACTTTTTTATAATAAATTAGATGTAAGATGACATTTTAGTAAATAAAGCAACTTTAAGCAACAAATTATATATATCATGATTCCAAAGCAAAAAATATCTAAAGAACTTTATGTAGAAACCCACATATAATCATGGATCAAAAAGGTGTATTTTTGCACAAACGACTTTTGTTTTTATATCTCATTTATTCTTATGGATCAAAAAGTAGCTTTTTCTTGCAAACACTTTTCTTTTTATATCCCACTTATTTTTATGGATCAAAAAGGGCATTTTGGTGCAAAAATGATAAACATCAAATTTCCAAATATTTCATGGAGCATTCATGGCATTTAAACCTCATATTCTTCCTAACATACATATTATAAGCATACTTTCTTATGAAAATTAGGTTTTAGTGATGCACAAACATAACACTATTTTTAAAACCCAAAAACATGATGATGATATTTTATGTACAAAAATGATATGAGCCATTTTTAGCATACATATATTGATAATGTCTACATGCATTTTCTTATATATAGATAATATATTTAGTAAACCTCATGGGACTACATGAATGCAAAAATAGAAATTACATCATTATTTCATGAACCTAGATTATCACTAGGAAATTAATCAACCAACATCAAATATGTATAGAGAGCAAAATTCATTTATCATATGAATTCAAGGTGATACATGCTTGATTTAGTACAATAAAAAGGCTTGAGGACAAGAGATTTTACCTAGCTTTTGCCCAAATTCCCAATATAGCAAGAGATCCCACCTTGAAATTCTATACCATTTTGTTGTTTAAGCCATTTTTGGTAAGCCTCCAAGGTAAAAATGGGATGAAAAGTTTCTTTCTCTCACTAGAAACTAGACTTGAAAAGCCCCTGGAATGGTTTTAAAAAACAAAGAGGAAACTAAAATTCCCTTGAAGCTTGTGCTAAAATCTCTCCAAATTTTTGTTAGTCTGTTGAGACCCAAAGCATCCCCTTCTATTTATAGCTGCAGGGAGAAATTCTGGGCATTAGATTATTTTTTATCAAAGAGTTAAGATTCGTCCTTATCCAAAAAAGGGGAGGAGAGAGAAATCACTTTGGACAGCTAGGGGGCCTAGCTGTCGGGTGCATGCGCGCTGACACGTGCATGACGCCCGCCGAAAAAGGCTGACAAGAGATAGGTTAAGAGGCAAATGGCTAGGGTGACCCTGGCCGTTTGGTGTCAACGGCCGGGGGGGCCTGGTCGTTTGGTGCCAACGGCCAGGGGGCTGGCCGTTTGGTACCAATGGCCAGGGGGCTGGCCGTTTGGTGCCAAACGTGCGAAAAAAAATCTTGTGGGTGTTATTACCCACTTATCCTTCTGTATTTGGGTGTTAAAAACCCTGTGCCAAAGGCAACCCTCTTTGGGATAAATTTTGGTTGATTTTGGGGGTGCAAAAATCTAGTGTCTACAGATGCCCCTCTTAGACTGTAGTTACCTGCGACCGAAAGTCAAAGGCAACGACACCCGATTTTGCACCCCGCGAAACGATCATTCTTATCGAATTGTAGGTTTTCTTTAAAGTGTCATCCGCACTTGGGTGTACAACGGGCAGGAAGTGCTGTGGTGATTTTGAAAAACTCTATTTTGCTATTTTCGCGGTGGAATCTCTCGCTCTTTGGAAGTGTGGGCAGAGGCTTTTACACCACTATTACTCGCTTCCCTTCTTAAGAAAATCCTAGCGCTTCTTGCTTTGGACCTCTCTTAGTCGATCTTCAAGAGATTTTTCTACCTCACCCACATGCTTCTTGTGGGAAAGGGTAAACCAAAAATGTACCCTCTTTCTCAGTACATTGTGTTTTGACGTAAAGATGTCGTTGGAGTACCCACTTGTGCATTTTATTTTTGGATGGCAGGTTGGCTTCTAAAGAATAAAAGACATTGTACTTTTGTTCTTTTCAAGTTGTTGCCTTTTGTCTGGAGAAATATCTTTTATCTATTTCCCTTTTTTGATAGATGCTTATCTTTCACCTTCGACTATAAATTCTGCATCCCAGGTTCCTGAAACTCATCTCCTTTTCTTCTCTAAAGGCTTTATTCAAGAACTTTGCCCTTTTCTTTCCCTATCATCAGCCATGGCTAACGTACGAAGTTGGATCGAGGGGATGGGGGATGTTGAACGCAACGCTGTGACAGAATTTAAGCTTGGTCACGTTGTGGAACTTTACCGAGTTGCTCCCGACTTGCTTTTACTACAGGCGGCTCGGACTTGTTGGAGTCCACCCATCCACTTCTTCCGCTTCGGATTTTGTGACTTGTGCCCAACCCCGGAGGAGTTTGGAAAGATTTTAGGAGTCAGGCTGACCGACACTTGATCATTCCTCCTCCTGATAGTGTTTCCCGCAGGGACTTTTTGAATTTTACTGGCCACTTTTTTGCCAATTTGTTGGATCGATTTTTCACTCCGCGGGGGCTTCATTTGGAAAACATTGCTCAGTCCCTTCGTCATTGCCCAGATCCGGACATCAGGGGCGTGATTTCTGCCTCTCTGTTGCTGGACTCTTCTTATTCTGGTAAGACGAACGATATTGCTCCCCTCTTGTTATTTCGGTCCTCCTCTAAGCACGTGATGGAGGTTGCATCGCCCCTACTATTCTGGGGGAAATGTTTGACTGCTTCGACTTTGATTCAGACCCTCTAGCTATCACTGAAAGCTCATACATCTTTCAAGTTAGACACCCTTCCTTGTCCTTTTCTCCATTCTTTGAGAATCCAATTCATATTATTCTGTTGGAATCTTGTAGATATGGCTGACGGAGCACTTTAAGAGAGTTGAGTTCCTAGAGGGCAGAGAGTATACGGTCAATGTCGTAGACTTGTATGTGTGACGTGGTTATGACAATCGCCTCCCTGACGACCTCGCAACGTGGTTGCCGGTTCTTTCTATCAATGTCGTTTGGTGGCACATGATGCACTGGCCTGTGCATTTGTGCTTCTCCCATTTTAGGGGCCATTGTGCCGTCTCTATTATGAGTTTGACGAGGAGGACCTTTTACTGTCCAAAACGAATTATCTGGGAATTTGACTTTTATCAAGATGTACCCGACCTTTCTGGCCACTTTTATGGACCCACCGAATTGACTTCCTAGATTTCGGCTGTTGTGGCTAGGGGATGGCAGAACCCGACCCTTGAAGCCCCGGATAGGCACGTAATTTCACGGAGTAATGAGTACAAGGACTAGCGTCGCTTTTTGAACTCCTTTGATCGTTGTCTCTGCGAGAAAAGACAAAGGAAAACTAGTTTCTGATGAATCCTGTGTTGTTGTTGTCTTGCACTTTTTGATTTTAATCTTGTACTCGTACTCCCTTATGTACTTGTACTGCAAGAAATGAATGGAACCTGACTTCCTAGGCTCTACCATAAATCTTTGTGCAAAAAGGTGACAACTTTAATATTTATTACTATTTATTTATATTATATTTTTTAAAAAAATGATTTTTGGAAAAAGGGGTGAGGACGGCTAGGGGTCCCTAGCCGTTTGTGTGCGACGGCCAGGGCCTCTGGTTGTTTGGTTAATTTTGGTCAAAATCTTTTTTTTTGAAAAAGTGATTCCCACTTCCCAATAAGGAAAGTGGAAATAAAGAGAGGAAAGTGGGGGAAGTCGACAGACTGTTCCCTCCTTCTTCTTCTGCTGTTAAGAGAGAGAGAGAAAGAGGGAGAGGAAACTCCATTAATGGATGCCCCAAGCTTGGAGTAGCCCGAGTTCTTTGCCAAACTTCAAATTTTTTGCGCCAAATTATAGATCGGGCTTCGACTAAGGTATTCCTCTTTTTCTTTTCTCAAACCTCAAACTATGATGCTTGGATTAGATTTTTTTATTTTGAGACATGGATGTTTGTATGCCTTCATGTGGTCTTCTTCCTTCACATCCAAATCATGAAATTTGCATGTTAGATTAGGATCTTTTTGTGTGCTGCTGTCTCTTTTTTTTGAAAACAGACAAAAAATCAAAAGGGGAGATAACCTACGGCTAGGGCATGCACTGTTGGAGCCGTGGGTCCATTTTTTTAAAAAAAAGAGGCCGGTGGGTGGTGAACTCCACTCGATTTGTCCAAAGTGCTGGGTTTCATCACCCACTTGAACTCCTCACGGCAAGAGCAGATCATGCTCCAGCTCTGGGCGACTTTTTTTTTTTTCTAAAAAGAAAATGCAATTGGGAAAATGTTATTTCAGCCCCATTATTGGGCTGATTTTTTAAAAAGGGATCTTTCAACCCCACTTCTTGGGCTGATTTTTTAAAAGAAGATGTTTCAACCCCACTTATTGGGTTGATTTTGAAAATGATGATTCAACCCCACTTCTTGGGTTGATTTTGAAATTGCTGTTTCAGCCCCATTATTGAGCTGATTTTGAAAATGGAGATTCAACCCCATTTCTTGGGTTAATTTTGAATATTGCTGTTTCAGCCCCATTATTGGGCTAATTTTGAAAAGGGTGCTGTTAAAGGGGTTCTCAAAAATGTTAGGGGGGTGGACAAGTTAAATGGGCTTTTAACTCAAAATCAGCTTTCTAATTTTTTCCTACTTTTTACTAAGGGGGTGGTGTGGGTGTAAATTAAACTACCACCTCCAACCCCCTTTCTCTCTCAAACACGTTATCTAATTCTCCATTAAAAAAATTTACTTTTTCTCTCTTTCTCTCTCCCAAACTTCTCTTAAATTATTCGACCACCAAGAATCGAAGTCGTTATTGGCGGAAAACTCTATGAAGGATGAAGAAGTTCAAGAAGGGACACCATTAATGGAGGAAGATGAATTGAAGCAAAGTTCACCATTAATGGAGTCCGAAAAACCTGAATATTCTTTTTCGGAGGGTTTAGGTTTCTCAAATCCAATGAAAATCTCTGAATCAAATAGTAATAAGGTAATAAGACTAATTCATATGCTTTTTTTTTTTTTCTTCAAACGTTTTTTAATGAGATCAAAATTTTCAGTTTTCATACCGAATTCGTATGAGAATGGTGGAGTTTTTTGAAACAATTCGACCACCACTGGTTGAGTTTTTATTCAAAACTCAACCATCAGTGGTTGAGTTTTTGTTCAAAACTCAACCATCAGTGGTCGAGTTTTGCTTCAAAACTCAACCAGTAGTGGTCGAATTTTGACTGTTGAGATCGACTGTTGGTGTTTGAAATTTCTTGATTAAATTCGATAACCTGTGGTCGAATGGAGGAGTTGGTAATAGTGGAGAGAAGTTTAGAGAGAGAGAGGGACGGTGGTCGAATGGAGGAGATAGTTGATTTGTTGAGGGAGGAAAAGGTTAATTTAGGGTTAGGTTTGAGATTTTTAGAATTGGGTGGAAATATACCTAGACAATATTTGATAACCACCCCCTTAGTAAAACTATGTCCATCCCCCCAACCATTTTGAAGTATTTAGTCCACCCCCCTATCATGTCCACCCCCCTAACATTTTTGAGAACCCCTTTAACAGCACCCTTTTGAAAATGGAACCCCACTTCTTCGGTTGATTTTGAAAATTGCTGTTTCAGCCCCATTATTAGGTTTATTTTGAAAATGATGTTTCAACCCCATGTCTTGGGTTGATTTTGAAAATTGTTGTTTCAGGCCCATTATTGGGCTAATTTTGAAAATGGTGATTCAACCCCACTTCTTGGGTGGATTTTAAAAAAAATGATGTTTCAACCCTACTTCTTGGGTTGATTTTGAAAATGATGATTCAACCCCACTTATTGGGTTGATTTGATAATTGCTATTTCAGCCCCATTATTGGGTTAATTTTTTAATACATGATGTTTCAACTCCACTTCTTGGTTTGATTTTGAAAATGATGATTCAACCCCACTTCTTGGGTTGATTTAAAAATTACTATCTCAGCCCCATTATTGGGCCGATTTTTTAAAACATGATGTTTCAACCCCACTTCTTGGGTTGATTTTAAAAATGATGATTCAACCCCACTTCTTGGGTTGATTTGAAAATTACTATTTCAGCCCCATTATTGGGCTGATTTTTTAAAACATGATGTTTCAACCCCACTTCTTAGGTTGATTTTGAAAATTGATGTTTCAGCCCAATTATTGGGCTGATTTTGAAAATGGTGATTCAACCCCACTTCTTGGGTTGATTTTGAAAATTGCTGTTTCAGCCCCACTATTGGGCTAATTTTGAAAATGATGTTTCAACCCCATTTCTTGGGTTGATTTTTAAAATGATTTTTTTTGTCCTGATTTAATGTTGGATACTCCCTTTGATGATGACATGGTTACGCTTTTTCTCTAGGCATTTTCCTGTGGTAGTATGGATGAAGGCGCAGATCAGTCTCGTCTCTACGATATCTCCACCGTACTTCCTACGACGAACAGTGGTCTTTCACCGTTGTTGAATTCGCTAGAGACTCACGCCCCCTTCATCACCTGCTGAACCAAGAGGTAACCCAGTTTTTTTTGACGAGCTTTTTCTTGCCACTTTGCTTTATTGAAAGGGGCTCATGTTGGAACTTATCTTTGTTGTTGGGGTGTTCTTCTTTGAATCTAAAGACTCGGGGAGTCTTCGTACTATCAGGCGATGGTGGGGGCGCATAAAGAATAATGTCCGCGCCAGAAGCCATGTAAAGAGGATGAACATTCATTATTATCTTGATTCATTATCCACCAACGACGATGTGGTGGTGTTCTAGGCTTTGACGGAGAGGTGGTGGGATAACATCAATACTTTCTATTTTTCCGCTGGAGAGCTGGGGCTCACTCCTCTGGATTACACTATGATCACCAGCATTCCTGTCGGTCACGACGCTCCTATTTCTTGGAGATCCTATTTTTCTATTGGGGAGGCTGAGGCTCTATTAGGGGTGCATTTTGATCCTCAGGCCTTCAGAGGGAGTTACAATCTCCATCTTGGCAGTCTATCTTCTTCCTTTTTTGAGCTGGAGGTTGTTGGCACGAACCTGGAGGTTGATGGTATTACCCGAGCCTTTCTTCTTTATGTGCTGAGTAACTTGTTCTTGTCCTCCACCAACAACAAGCTCAAGGTGGGGTATCTATCTAGCTTTTCTTCTTTACGGCACGACACGTAGGCAATTTCGATTGGGGGAGCTGCTTCTTATCTTATCTCCTCCTTCACCTGTCAAGAGTTGCCCGGGAAAATTTCAAGTCTGCATGTGGTTTCTGGCCCATGTTGTTGGTAAGCGTTATACTTGCCCCTGGTCTTGCTATTTACGATGTTCTTTAGCTGCTTTGATTTTGCCTGCCTCTCTAGATTTGGTACTACGAGTAATTTATCGCTCATGTACCTCTCCAGCCACTTTCGGCCCGCAACCCTTTCGTTTCGAGGATTGTGTTCTGATATGAAGAGGGTTATATCTGGCTCATGCCGAGGGATGATCGTCTTATTGAGTATCAACTGACGCTGGAGAACATCACCTTAGAATCGGTAAGTTTAGTCCTTATTTTTATTTTTGACAGTTGTCTTCTGTAGTTTGACCATGCCGCTTGTTCTCTGGGCAGATCCGTAAAGGTCATTGGTGTCACCTGAATTATGGGTTCCATCCTACTCTAGCCAGGGCGCGTACCATTTCTGAGGTCCGCTTCCTTTTGAGGGTCCCAACTACTGCATTTGGCACCTTGGTGATAGGTACACCCAGCAGCTCGACTTTATTGACAGAGTCCCTCAGTTCTTTCCTCCCATTCTCACGAGATATTCGCGCTTCTGGCGAATGAGATGGAGGACGTGGCTTGTGAGGGACATTTTACCATGGAAGAGTTGACTCGTGAGGAATGGATTATCCGTCTTATTGTGCCGCAAATTTTTTAGGTCCCATCCTTCGTGCTGCTGAGGATGAAGACGCAGAGGAAGAAGAGGAAAAGGAGGAAGAAAAGGCGTTAGGGGGTGAATCCCCGCCTCGGCCACCGGTAAGTGATTTCTGATTCATTCTTCTAAAGTTTGTCTGAATACTCTTCTGATTCATTCTTCTTTAGTTTGGCTGGATACTCATCTGATTCTTGCTTATGGTCTTGGCAGCCACCGGAGCCAGAAGAAATGGTTCCTCCTGCTGCAGATCCAGAGGTGTTCGACATGGCCCACTTCCCTTCTTGGCGTATCACCATGCCTTGGCCCGGGAACCCTACCCCTCAGGATACTCTTCGCTCTGACGATGATCAAATTCTGGGACTTCCTTTATGCCCTGAGTTTCATGCTGTAAGTGACATTTTATTGTTACTGATTGCCCCTTGTAAGCCCATTCTTTGATTGCATCTTTTTTGCTTTGCAGTCTGTTCGAGGCCCTTTTTCTGAGCTTCTCAGGATGGTGTACGTGCTTTGCCTGGATTTCAAGGCCATTGTTTTGGGTTGCTTTTAATATGTATATTTGTTTGTTAATTATAAACTTCACATACGTGGTTAGATGGTTAGCATACACAAGAAAAGGAGGAGCAAGGCAGCCGAATTGAAATGATAAATAACTGACTTAGAGAAACGGACCATGAAGTTTGTTTCTAGTCTTCGTCTTCAGACTATCGGGTCTGTTTTCTTTGTATAATAAACGGATTATGAATTCAGTTTCTTGTACAAGAAATTGACTGTGTATTCCGTTTATAGTCTTCGTATTCAGACCTTCGGGTCCGTTTCGCTGTAACTTCAAACCTTGGTGAAAAGTCGATTTCACCTTTCAAAATAAAAAAAAATTCAAATCTTCACTTGCTCTCTCTTTTCTTTCTATCTTTCTTTTCTTTCTCTCTCTTTTCTCTTTGTGTGATGGAGGTGGAGGCGGTGGTGGCGATGGTGGTGGTGGTGATGGGAGAGGTTAGGGTTTGAGAGAATAAGATGTTAGAGAAAGAAAATGAGAGGGTGGGGTTGTTTTAAAAAAAAGAGTTTGTGAGGATTTTTTTTAAAAAAGAGTTTGTGGGAGAGGTTTAAAAAAATAAAAATAATTAGTATTTTATTAGGAGACTGCTATTGACATCTAAAAATGGGATAAAGGCAACTGAATGATAAGGGCATATTAAGAAATCATTGGGGCTATCTTTGGTAGGTCAAAACCCATTGACCAAATCTAAAACTTAACCCAAAACATAAAATCCATTGACTAAGTAAATCGAGTATTTCGTCAGTTTTTTTTTATATATTTTTTCATTTTTTTAGAGTTAAACCATGTTGAATCCATATTTTTTTGTGGTTTTCATAAGTTTTAACTTTGGTTTAAAAAAAATATCTGAGACGATGATATGTTCACACTGTAAAGTCTGAACATTTTCTATTGTTCACACCCTTTTATGCGAACTTTCTGAATGTTCACACCCTTATATGCGAACTTTTTGTGAATTGTTCATACTCTTGTATGCGAACATTCTGAATTATTCACACCCTTATATGCGAACATTCTGAATTGTTCACACTGTTAAGAGCGAACATGTTGCGAATTTGAGTTTTATTTTCTTCGATTGGAAACTCGAAAAAACTTGAAAAAAAAGTTCAAAGATTGATCCAATTACCGAAAAATGGTTTGTTTGAGCTTCTTTAGAAGAAATAGTGGAACCAATACCTTCTCCAAAAATATTTTTTTAGCACAACTCCCACATTTATGGGTTTACTTTGAAGAACTCACCATCTTCCATGATCACGACCTCCGATGATCGAAAAATGATGCTCGACGAGAGAGAGCTGAACAAAAATTCATCTTTTCTGTTAAAGGTGGTTAGGGTTTTAAGGTGGGGAGCATAAGGTCAAACAATTATTTGTGTAATTAGCTTGACCAGATTTGATAGCCCTTATCTATTTGTTATTTTTATAAAGTCAACTTAAAAGACTAACTTTGACAATTCTTGACAATTACCCTTATTCCATTTTTAGATGACAATTGTAGCCTCATTTTATTATTATACATGAGGGTGGCTCAAAGTGGGTTCCTAGTGAGATTTTAGTAAAACTAGGATGGCTCATAGTGTAGGATGACTCATACAAAATGCTAAGATTCTCTTTAACATCAGTCTTCTTGTATCATATTCACAACAAGATTTAATTTGGAAATGTATTTACAGGTTGACTTTTTTTTTTTTATTCATATAGCATCACTAGAAACCATCAATTATATGTACATATATACACATACTTTATTAATTTGTTTGCCATTTTCGGATGCTCAAGTTTTTTGTTTGATGTTCTTGTTGAAGACCTCAGCAGGGTTTTTCAAAGCAGTTTTTGATAAAGGATTAAAAAAAATTCACCCCACAATTTAATATGTTTGCCATAATTTTCAGAGTAGCCATGCCACGGTGGTCCTTCCTTCACGTTGAATCCCAGTCCCAGGTTTAAGATTTAGTCAGATCCATAACCACAAAAACTTGAAAACATTTTTACTAAAAACTCAACACTCAACTATGCCCATCCCAAGACCGAACTACCCAATCCAAAAAATGATTTTTAGTTAAGATGCTCTCCTCACCTCAACAAAATTCATATCATTCCAAAACTTCTAACTTTTTATTTTGTTGAATCCAACCAACAGAAAATAGAGGTTCTTGTGGCAAAAAGAGCCAATCTGGTCTCCATCAAAGAAAAAAACAGCCGATCTTCTTCACAGTGAAGCAGTTGATCCACAAAACGACTTACTATTTTATTGGCAGGGTATCGTAAATTGAACAATGCTACTCGGCCCACCAAAATCCGCCCTGCTTGGTTTCCAAAATGACGTGGGAGCATCTCACCACACAAATTGATGACAGTCTTACATGTGCTACTACAAAAAAAATGCTGCCACATTAGCTGGAAAAGCAAGTAGATACTGAATTCAGTGGGCTGAGAAGTATTTTCCTTTCAAATTTCATCAAAAAACAAAACCCGTCCCATCTCTTTGTACTTGTAGCTTTAAAAAGGTTCTTTGACTACAACAGGGAGATGGAAATGGGCTAATCAAATAAGAGTAATGCCAGACCAACCTCAGGTTCTACCTGTTGGTCTGAATTATGTGCTACTATTACTTGGTTTGTTTGGAAAGTCAGATGTGAGAAGGTTTTTAGTAGCATAGCTCCTAATCCTACTGATCTAGCTAGGAAAATCGGTTTACAAATTGAAACTATGGATAGGGTTAACCAAGCTAGAACACCCCAACATAGGGATGCCCAACCAACACAGATTACTTCCTCTCAAATGCCAGTTAATTCTCTGAGTTTGGACCATGTGAATATTCCATATGTTGGTTGCCATACTGATCCAAATGGTATTTCAAGAATTGGTCTTACGCTAACAGACTATGCAGAAACAATCCAAGGAACAGAAAGTGTGCCGGTTAGATGTTTTTCCACCGAAGATATGAACTGCAGGGGCATTTTGCTGGCAATTCAATGCCGGTTAGTCTTGCGTATAAAAAGATGGTGCTAGCATGCAATACCAAGATTGTTTTGGATACATTTACTGGAAAAAGTGTTGGATGAAGTAAGGATGTGCTATTTGAAGCTAAAGACTTTTCTAAATATTTTGAATATTTTGCTTGTAATTATGTCACCCGTATTTTGGTTGTGGAATTAGTCTCCCAAACTTGGCTCAACAATATCTCCAATAGAGCTATGGCTCAAGTTTGTAATATGGCTAACAATGATATTGCTGCAGGGCCTTGCCCTCCCCCTAGTTCTATTATATAAGCTGTTTGCTTTTGCAAAAAAATAAAAATAAAAAAATTAAGAGTAATGCTACGGACCTAGTGGCCTGAGGGGCCCTCATGGAGATGATCCAAGGGCTGATTGTTGATGTGGATCATGTATCTCAACAAAAATCAGCCCACACTAAAACTTCACTTTGAGGTCCCTAAGTGATGGTGGCCGTAGCATTACTGAATCACTGTGAACATTAGGACCAATAACACTGCTTACCTTCCACTGCTGATAATCAGGATAGAAGGGTATAGTTTGTATGTATTTGTTTCTTGAAATATGTGTTTAATTATTAACATTAGATGTTTAATAATGTGTAATTTTTATATTGTACATTTTATATGTATGAAACTATAATAGAATTTACACAAATACACATTTTTCTAAAACTTTAAAAAAAAAGATAATATCCCTCATTCAATCAATTGAGTGGGAGAGGGACTGTATTCATAGAAATACAATCCCACGACCCTCCACTATCGGTCCAAGAATAAGGCTAGGGGCCTAATGCCCTAAGGAATAGTACATCCTAGCAGCTTATTGGCTTGGATTGCTGTAATAGCACGGTATTCAGACTAGAGTTTAGAAAGAGATCTTCCCAAGGAGACTGTTTCTATTACTTCTAGCATTCGGAACTAAGATGGTGGATCACACTTAACTAAATGATGAATAAAGAATGCTTCCCCAAGGAACGAGAATTTATCATTGATTTAGGGGTCAAAACAAAATTGGATATCGAAAATAACTTTGACATAAGATGTCAAGATAAGTTTTTTCGATGAGATGGGATTTCAACTGTTTTGGTATACATATAGATATCCCCAAGGATTGATGTATGTATGTACAATCAGTTATCCGATATTTATAGTAATAAGAGGAAATTACTATAGATTAAAGTTTTTTCAAACTCATGTTGTTTTAGTATTTCATGCTTAGTAGTTCAATAGTTCTCACTTGTAACCCATTCTAAATGTAAACCAATAAATTTGACATAAATCATGTAGACTAGATGCGAATTAGATAACTGTCATTAAATGTAGTAAAGTACTTCATGTACTTTAGACTGTGTATCCAGGATTTACTGAATCCTATTATTACTAGGAACTGATTGGAAAAATGTCATAGGTAGATTAAAAGTTGATGTCTAAGTGTTATAACACTAACATCAGTACTTTACATTTACTAGTGACATTATAGGAAAGGTTGGGGATCAGAATCATTCTGTTTGTCAGATAACAAAAAGTTATATGAATACAATGAGGTGTAGGAACATCACTTAGTCAGCATATACCTGATATGCTGGGACATTGTAGTTCCTTAGAGGCTAACTAGATTTGTTTTCTGAGTAGATTCCTCTACACACTTTTCATGAAAATAGTGGAAAACTTTCAAGTTGTATTCCGGTGATCATAAAACTAGATAATCATCTTTGTGTACGTCTTTATGACATGGAACCAAAGAAATAGTACCTAGTGATTCCTAAGATTGATCCTATCGAGATGGTAAGTATAGGAAAAGTAATGTGATGCCAAATAGAAAGATTTCTAAATATGGCAAAATAGGATACTCGACAATTAGGAGTCAAGGATTATCATCGTGTACGGAACAAAATATGAAAACATGATTGGCTGTATTATATCTTTACAAGAATGGGTATATAGTCTATCTGTTCTCATTGAGTTTTGTTAAGAATGCATTAGATGACATTTATAGTTGTACATTGATAATAATCCTTAACTTTTCTCATTACACTTGGATGAATTATTTTTGTTGGAATTCGTTGAATAGATTGTTTCTTCAGTTATTTCAAGTTATCACTAAAATCTATAAACTTAGTCACTTTAATCTGAATACGATTCAGAGTTTAGTGATTAAAAATTCCTTTGAAAGGAAGGTAGAAGGTTTTAGTGATTGACTTGTTTAGGTACTCATTGTTGTATGTGGAACCATAAAAATTAAGAGGTAAGTTTCGTCATTCGATACGATCGTAAATGGTAAACACCCTTTTGACTTATATGGTACATAGTAAGTTGAGAACCAATTTATTACACTTGGATTCTTCTAGTAGAATGGTGTAATAAGTGATGATACAGAATATATACTAGATACGATAAAATCTATAGTGGATTATAATTCATTACTTTCTTCTGATATATATCTTGGGTAACAGTTAGTAGCCGTCAGTTTTTAACTTATAAATCGTCAGTTTCTTCGACAAGAAAATTGTAATTTGGGCCCAAGCCTAGATGAACAATTTATCCTGTCTTAAAATGGATGACAAATCAGAGTCAAGAGCAGAAGTGTATTTGTTCATAGGTATGCAAAAAGAGTTTGTGTTTATAGAGAAAAGTTATATTCCTAGAATACTGCATAAGTTAACACCAAGATATAAAGCTGAGACACAAGAATTACGTTATTCATTTCTAGAATACATAGGGACTTTATCATAGTGGGATGATTTCACAAGAACCAAATTGATCCTTGTTCTTGGAGGACGAGAATTCAATCCCTATAACTACGTAAATGTTAATTTACTTCGATACAATGGTTAACTATTGTGATAAGTCTAGAATCTTTGGATTTTAATTGTGTCTGAGATCCTGTAAAACTTTCATCTAATATTAAAACCATTGGATGAAGAACTTACAAAGAATAAGAAATTCTGATGGACCGCTAAAGAGACTTGCTGCGACCACATTATTGGCAGTCTTGATTAATTCAACATAATATTCTTAGATCGCAAATAATGTTGATATTATCCTCCCGAGAGGCATATTGATATTGGCATTTGCAATCCAGCCAGATAAAGTTCACTACACCATGAGTACTTTGTACATTTATTACAGAAGTAGATGACTCGAAGTTGATGCATCCAATTTAATTAAAAAATCAAGTTAGTTGATTTTAATTAAATATGGATGGACTATGTATAAGATGTGGATAGTAAGTAATAGTGTTTCTAGAGCTATATAGTAATGACATAATGATCATTTATAATGATACATAAAATGTTATTAAGGTTTAGTTATCTAATGAGCGTTAATGTAAAAGGACTTTTTGAGAAATTCTTTCATTCTAGTGATTAAGCTTTGCTAGATCAGCTAACTAGAGTATTAGTCTATCTCATAAAACTGTAAGGGTCAACAATATACTGATTTTGTTAGGAATTCACGATTCTATAGAAAATGTTTTTGTGGTATTACTCTTTTGGAATCTTTGTCATATAGACATTGATAAAGGAAGTAAGTTGACAAAAATCATGACTTGTCTTACAGGGACAGAAATCAGATATTTGTCTTACAGGTGGGCTTAGTCAGCTAACATTTGTCGAGTTTTGGTACTAAGATTTAGAAAGCTATAAAGCATGACTTAGATACGTGTTAGTGTTATAATTGGTTGCATTAATTCTGACCTTGTGTCAGATTCAGATTCTGGAAATTTTATTTCTGGATATCTTGGTGGATATCATCTAGTGGGAGAGTGAAAGGTCCATGTTTTATGTTTGTCGAATTTCGTGTCAAAGGTAAACTCAAGATGGTCAATGTAACTTGAGTGAGAGTCTAGTGAGTCTCGGTTCACTTCGGTTGAAAGAAAAGAAATCTACAGAGGCTCCGAAGAACTCAACTCACCACCGGAAGACATCCTAGGATGGTAAGTGACTTAGAACACTAAGTACCATAGGTGGTTAGATTGCTAAGAGTGTTTCCCACACTGTTTACTCTTGATAAAATGTGTTTTAAAAGATAAATTTTTAATCTGGACAGTGTTGGTTTCGAAACCAAGAAGTTTGGTTTCGAAACCAACTGCATTGATGGTATTATTTTATATAGGGAAAAGTCTGTTTCGAAATCAACCTTAGTTTGATTTCGAAACCAAACTTTATCTGATGACAGATGAAGTTTGGTTTCGAAACCAAAACTGTTGGTTTCGAAACCAAAACTCATCTGTCTTCAGATGAATTTTGGTTTCGAAACCAAACAGTTTGGTTTCGAAACCAAAACCACATCTATCTTCAGATGAAGTTTGGTTTCGAAACCAAACATGTTGATTTCGAAATCAAAAGGCAATAACCATCACAGAAGCTTGTTGGTTTCGAAACCAAATCAGTCAGTTTCGAAACCACATGTTGGTTTCGAAACCGACTGGCTTGATTTCGAAACCGACGCCCAGATTCGTTTTTCTGAGTGCGATTTTCTGAGCTGTAAAGTAACTTTCTAACACATTATTGCTCATCTCCCTCTAAGCCTTGTTTTAGGGAGATAATTGAGCGTGGGAAACATTTCTAAGTGGGATGAGAGGCTCAATAGATTATTCTCTCATCCCCAATAATGGTGTCTACCATTAGACCTAGAACTAATAATTTAGTCTAGGATTGAGCTGGACATCTTCACTATAAATAGGGGTTGAATCTCCAGTATTCAACAACCATTCACCCCTCACCTCAACAAGTACTTGAGAGTCTTCAACTCTAAATCCTTAGTTCTCAAGCTTGTTGAACTTGTTTCAAATCCTTCCCATTTTAAACCAAAAACTCTGTTTTTGTGTACCGGTGGTATTCCGGTGGTGGAGCTTGGAAGTGTCAAGCTCGTGGTGAAATACTTGAGGAGTCAAGTATTGGTTCAAGGTGTGGGACTTGCGGAGGTCAAGTTGGAGACACATCAACATCTACTAAGAGGCAAATTCGTGGAGTTCGAATTTGTTGAAGAACTATACACCGTAGCTGTTGGAGCGTAGAGGGAGTCGTAATTCGTGTCCATCGAGTGGTAAATCGGTTTGTAAGTTTTCATTTCTTTTAGTGGATTATTTTCTGGACTAGGTCCCGGGGTTTTTCCCAGTTTGGGTTTCCTCGTAAACAAAATCTCTTGTGCATTTCTTTGTATTTATTAATAGATTGAAATATTCGATTCTTGTTTCCGCATATTAAAGAATCGAATAAGTCAATACTCTTGACTAGAGATTTTAGTTTCCATCTTTATCAC
>MVGT01001749.1:206490-253435 GCA_002174775.1 Macleaya cordata | reverse complement strand
TTTTTTTTTTTTTTGGATTTTCGATTTTTGTTTTTTGGATTTTTGGTTTTTTAGATTTTTTCAATTTTTTTTTTGAATTTTTCAGATTTTTTTGGATCTATTTGGGTTTTCAATTTTTTTGCTTTTTTGGGTTTTTTCGATATTTGATTTTTTTGGATTTTTAGATATTGTTGCCCCTAGGGCAGAAACACATATACAAACGAGAAGATAAAATTTCTCCGATTTAGAGAGGGGATTATTTGCTATGTACAAAGGAAAGGCTTAGGCTCAAACTCATTTTCTAGCGGCAATGAAGTTTCAACTAGGCTCTTTTGAAAATTTGGATATCGGCCAAAGAAATGCCTCATTTTTGGACCTCTATCGGCTTCACTTGCCCCTAGTCTAAGAGTCGAGTGGTTACCTCAAGCGTAGTACTTCTTCAGTTGGTCCGCATTTGTAAGCCTTTGATGCTCAATCCCATCCAGATCTGTCAATCGGACAGCCATCCTTGGAAGGATGTTCTTAATGATGTAGGGACCTTCCCAATTGGGTTTGAATTTGCCCCTTGCGTCAGAATGATCTACGGGCCTGATTTCTTTGAGCACAAGGTCTCCTACGCTCAAGTTTCTTGGTCTTACCTTCTTGTTAAAGCTACGAGCTATCCTTTGTTGGTAAGACTGTGCATGACATGCTGCGTCCATCCTTTTCTCATCAATGTAGTTCAAAGTGTCCACCCTGGACTGAATCCAATCGGCTTCATCCTCGGTTCCTTCCATTAGAACTCGGAGAGTTGGAATTTCCGTTTCAATTGGAAGCACGGCCTCCATTCCGTATACAAGGGAGAATGGTGTCGCCCCTGTTAGCATTCGAATTGAGGTGCGATAGGCCTATAACGCATAGGGCAACTTGTCGCTTCAGTCCTTATAAGTCATAGTCATCTTTTTCAAGATCTTGACTAATGTCTTATTGGCAGCCTCCACCGCACCATTAATTTGCGGCCTGTGAGGTGACGAGTTGTGGTACTGGATCCTATATTTGTTAAACAAATGGCGTACCTCAGAACCGATGAAGTTTGGACTATTATCTGAGATGATTTCGTGAGGCACTCCATATCTGCAGATGATGTGATTTTGGATGAACTTCGCGGTGGGGGCCGACTTGATACTTTTACACGAGATCGCTTCTACCCATTTTGTAAAATAGTCGATTGCGACGATGATGTGGTCATATCCATTTGATGAAGATGGGCGTATCTTGCCTATCACATCGATCCCCCATGTTGAAAAAGGCCAAGGCGACGTCAGACAGTTTAGGTTTGCTGGAGGAACATGGATTAGATCTCTGTGTATCTGGCATTCATGACATTTTTTGACGAACTTTTCACAGTCAGTATCCATTGTTCGCCAGTAGTACCCATACCTGCGGATCTTTTTAGCCAACATTCGACCACTCATGTGTGGACCACATACTCCAGCATGTACTTCTTCCAGAATGTTCAGTGCTTCATCCTTGTCTACGCATCTTAGCAGTGTATTATCAGAGGATCTCTTGAATATATGACCTCCACATAGAGCAAACCCTGAGGCCCAAGATCTAATGAACCGTCGATCTCTCCTGGTTGCGCCTTCTGGATATTCTTGGGTCTCCAAGAATCTTTTAATATCTGCATACCAAGGCTCACTAGGCTCCTCTTCTTCGAACTCATTCACTTGATAACAATGCGCAGGCTCGTCCCTCTGAATCACCTCAATTGGTCGAACTATAGCTCCTTCAGGAATGGTAAGTCAGGATGACAATACTGCTAAAGCATTTGCACAGTAGTTTTTGTTTCTGAATACATGATGGAATTCGACTTCATCAAACTCGTCGACCAATTTCAAGAGGTACTCATGATAGGGTACCAACTGTTCGTTCTTTAGCTTCCACTCACCCTTAACTTGCTTAATGATCAGGAGAGAATCTCCGTAAACCATTAATCTTTTGACTGATAGGGCAAGGGCTGCCTTTAAACCAGTGATGCAAGCTTCATACTCTGTTATGTTGTTCGTACAAGAAAACCCCAATCTGATGGTGATAGGTGTTCTGACTCCTTCAGGGGATACAAGCATCGCCCTACTCCTCTGCCTATCTTATTGTGGGCTCTATCAAAGTACATTCTCCAAGGTGCCACTTCTTCTGCTTCTTCTAGTTCTGTTGCCAGTATGTACTCATCAGGAAATTCTGTTACCACTATTGTTTTATCCAGAAGTGGATGGGCGGCAAGATGGTCAGCTACTGCTCTCCCTTTTATGGATTTTTGTGTGACATAAGTTATGTCGAACTCTGATAAAAGTAGTTGCCACCTAGCAGTTCTCCCAGATAATCCTGGTTTCTCAAACAGATATTTGATTGGATCCATCCGTGCGAGCAGTTGGATTGAATGTGACAACATGTAATGTCTGAGCCTTTTCGCGGCCTATACCAACGCGAAGCAAGTCTTCTCTAAAGGTGTGTATTTTGTCTCATATCTGGACAAAGTCTTGCTGATGTAGTAAATGGCTCTTTCTTTACCGCTATCTTCATGATATTGCCCTAGAGCTGCTCCCACTGCAGTGTCAGTAACAGAGATGTATAGGATCAAAGGTTTTCCCGGGACAGGCGGGACCAGTACAAGAGGGCTCAGCAGATAATCTTTAATTCTGTCGAATGCCTTTTGGCAATCTTCATTCCATTTCTTGGGAACATTTTTTCTTAGAAATTTGAAGATAGGCTCACAAATGGGCGTGAGTTGAGCTATGAACCTGCTGATGTACTGAATCCTTCCTAGAAACCCACGAATCTCTTTTTCGTTGCGAGGTGGAGGCATGTCTGCAATGGCCTTCACTTTGGCTGGATCAACTTCGATACCTCTGTGGCTGACGATGAATCCTAATAGTTTCCCTGATTTAACCCCGAATACACATTTACTAGGGTTGAGCCTTAGCTTGAATTTCCTTAGACGCTTGAAGAGCTTGGTTAGGTCCTTGATGTGATCCTCTCTTCTTTCCGATTTGGCAATCATGTCATCCACGTAGACCTCCAATTCTTTGTGGATCATGTCGTGGAAGAAAGTGGCAATGGCCCTTTGGTAAGTAGCTCCAGCATTCTTAAGTCCGAACGGCATTACTCTGTAGCAATATATTCCCCAAGGTGTAATGAACGATGTCTTCGCCATGTCCTCTTCTGCCATCTTGATCTGATTGTATCCAGAGTACCCATCTATAAAAGACAACAAACTGTGGCCAGCGGCATTGTCGACTAGTATGTCAATATGCGGTAATGGGAAGTCATCTTTCGGACTTGCCTTGTTAAGGTTCCTGTAATCAATGCACATTCGAACTTTTCCATCCTTCTTTGGTACTGGCATAATGTTAGCTAACCAATCTGTATATGTAACTAGGACCAGGAACTTTGCATCAACTGCTTGGAGATTTCTTCTTTGATCTTTACTGTCCATTTCGGTCTCAATCTTCTGAGCATTTGCTTAACTGGTTTAGCATCAGGATAAGTAGGTAGCCTGTGAACCACCACTTCAGCGTCTAGTCCTGGCATGTCCTTATATGACCAAGCAAAGATATCTTTGTATTCCTTTAGCAACTCAATCATAGCCTCACGTTCATCTGGAGACAAGGTGGTACCAATCTTCACCAACTGAGGTTGGTCTTCGGAGTTCAGGTTTATCAATTCAGAGTCTTCCTCAGTTGACGACGACCTGTCTTCGTGACGATCCAGCAACTCTTAGATCTCCTCAGGCATTTCGTCCCGGATAGCGACCCAGTCGTCTTTTTCGGGCTCGTATTCATATTCATTGCCAATTTCGAGGTCACATATTGCTTCTTCAAAATCATTTATGCACAAAACATCTTTTTGGTTTTTTGAATTTTCAATTTTTTGTAGTTTTTGAAAATATTTTGATTTTTTTGGTTTTTTGAAAATAGTGGAAAACTCAAAGCAGAAATGAAATCTGTTGGGGACCACACTTCTTCCTCTTCAGATGAGGATGCCCCTTTTTCCAATTGAATCAGGTTGTTTTTTTTTTGGGTGCCAGATGCTGTGGCACCAGAAGACTCACCGGCAAAATGGTTAGTATCGACAATAAGATTATCGTTAACTAAACGGACAAAGAGGTGAGGTTGGAGGTCCATATCTTCAGAGATCATATGGACTCATTGCGTACCTGCGAGGCTTTCAGGCGATTCTCCTTTTGAACTTTGGGGGTCAGTGTCTGCCTGGTTATTGATTGTTTGAGGAGACGCTTCTGTTACCTATGTGATAAGGCACTCTGAGCTGGACGCGATCTTTTTCTTTCTAATAGACTGAAGGCGCGCTCGAAATTACACTGTTGTCATCCTCTTCTTGCAAGGAGGGAGATATTTATGGTATGGTTCTCCTGTCCTCTTCGTGCTCAGAGGGTTTGAAGGCTGCATGATATTCTTCCGCATTTGCCCATTGGGACTTCGATGCTATGTACTCCTCGACAGTCATCTTTCTCAAGCTTAAGGTTGCCGTCTAATCTAACTCTGATTCTTCGGAGATCATGTAGACACCTGGATCAATCTATTGTTCGGGACAGGATTCTGTGTATAGCTGGTTGATCCCTATCAACAGTATGTAATCCGATTTGTTCTTGAACAAATTTCATATGGGCCTCGATTACCTCGCATGCCCCAAAAATGGAGTTTCCGATTTCAGGTGAATTTCTGCTCACACGACCCTTTTGGGACACGTGCATACTCTTACACGCGTGTGACCTGGAAGGTACCTCTTTTGAAATACAACCACTCTTTTTGTAAAAAATGGACACGACATACTCTTGTGTGCGTGTACGACCCAGTGGGTACATTTTTTGAAATTCAATTGTTTGAAAATTGGACACATGCATCTGGCGCACGTGAACGACCGATGAGGTTCTTTTTCGAAATTGGACACGTGCATATTTGACACACATGAACGACCTATGAGGTTCTTTTTGAAATTGGACACGTACATATTTGATGTACGTAAACGACCCAGTGGGTACATTTTCTGAAATTCCATTGTTTGGAAATTGGACACATACATCTGGCTCACGTGAACGACCTATGAGGTTCCTTTTTGAAATTGGACACGTACATATTTGATGTACGTGAACGACCCAGTTGTTACATTTTCTGAAATTCCATTGTTTTGAAATTGGACACATTCATCTGGCTCACGTGAACGACCTATGAGGTTCCTTTTCGAAATTGGACACGTGCATATTTGACACACATGAACGACCTATGAGGTTCTTTTTGAAATTGGACACGTACATATTTGATGTACGTGAACGACCCAGCAGTTACATTATCTGAAATTCCATTGTTTAGAAATTGGACACATGCATCTGGCGCACGTGAACGACCTATGGGGTACATTTTTTGAAATTCCATTGTTTGGAAATTGGACACATGCATCTGGCGCACGTGAACGACCTATGAGGTTCCTTTTTTGAAATTGAGAACGTGTGTCAATTGACTCAGTTCTTTGAACTCCCAGACCGATTTTTGAAATTTGATTCGCAGAGTGGTTGTGGAATATTTTACTCCTAGTTGAGCGGTAGATATTTGAGGAACTTGAACAAGTAATTCTACAGCAGAAGAATCCTCAGGATAGTTCTCTGAAAGAATATTCATCTTTTGCTCCTGAATGAGCTAAATAGTTTGAGGGATGTAGGAGGGTAAATCTAGGGAGATGAACCCTTCCCTCTCTTGGTTAAGATGATTATTTCTTTCCTTTCATCATGTCGCTCTGGAATGAGCTTTTCTCTGTTGGAAGATGGTCGAGAGGGTTAATCTAAAAAGAAGAACCCTTTATGAGTATCTCATTCTCTTTTCCTCCTCTTTTCATTTTCTGCTTTTGGATGAGCTGTCACTTTGAGGGTGAGGAGGTCTAATCTTAAAAGAAGAGCCCTTGGATTCCCCTCAAAGTTTTTATTTCTCTTGCTCTTGAAAGTGTAGAGCTCTCAGGGGTTTAAAGAGAGTAAATCTATGAAGAAGGACTCTCAGACATCTGCCCCTAACAAAAAAAAAAATTTTGTTTTTTTTTTTGCACACAGAGAAAATTAGTCAAAATCAAAAAGCCTCTACAGTGAATTATGCATAAAAAATTGTGCGACATGAATGCAGTCCTTTGGGTTAATCATAGGGATACATCTACCGTTACTACATGCATGCAGGGCTCAACTAGACTCTGTATTTGGGTAAAGGTTCGGGTCACCTCGGCAATATATACCTCGCAGTCCGAAGACTGGTCGTTAGTACAAGGCGGAGGGTATGGAGTTTCGGTCGTTATTCCGATATAACCACCCAGTCGGGACGAGACCTACCGTAACCACAGGTTTTGTTTCCTATAGGATCACAAAGAATATGAGATGCAAATGCAAATGCAAATGAATGGGTGCGTGCAGTGTGTGTTCAAGCCCGAGAAGTGTATGATCATAAAATCCCTAAAATTCTTTAATCGCTTTTCAAGTTAGATCCCTATAATCCCCAGCAGAGTCGCCAGTCTGTGGAGCCAGAATCCGGCGCGCGCCACGCTCGAGGGAAACTCGCGCGTAGGAGACGCATAAGTTGGATTCACCCATCTCAGAAGGGGTATAAATGTGATATGTAAGGAGTCGCCACCTGATTTATGGGAATCAGGACCTAAGATTTTGGAAAATCGACCTAAATCTAGTTTTCCGAGAAAACCATGGCGATAGTCCAAAGTAGATGGTCTGCGGTACAGAGATAATGGATAAGGGGATCCAGGTACGGGTTGGGAAGGTGTTAGGCACCCAACAACCGCCCGTCCGTGAGGACGACCTCTACTTCGTGATTAAATACTTTTAGGGAAATATATGATCAATACTAAGTTATGCATACATACACAAAACAACTGCAGTACAGTAAGTAAGCCCCCTAAATCTACGTGTCATGATCAAATAGTTCTGGGGCAAAAGATGCATGCATCCATCTGTCTGAATGCAGCAAACGGAAGCGACGCGTGCCATCGGTAGGCCTGCGTGCTAAGAGCACAGTGACGTGGACGTACTTTGTATCTACGCACAAACAAGGGGTGTGATACGTGCAATGTGTACACGTACACTCAAACATGTGATATGGTGTTGTATGCACCATACACTGAGGGATCACATCTAACATAGGATGTGCCAAAAGACGACGAGAAGCAAGTGACGTGGACGTACTTTGTATCCACGCACCAACAAAGGCGACGAAAGGTCAGTGACATGGACGTACTTTGTATCCACGCACCAACAAAGATGACGAAAACCGATTCATGGACGTTCTCGGGCGTGAATCTGTAAGAGGACGATAAGCAGATTCATTGACGCTACGGGGCGTGAATTTGAAAGACGAAAGAGTGTTGAGACACTCAAAGACGACGAAAGCAGAGTGTCCCGAAGACGACGGTAGGCAGGTTCAGCCCTTAGGCGTGAACCTCAAAGACGACGATAGTAGAGAATCTCTAAGACGACGAAAGCGGAGAATCTCAAAGACAGATCCATGGACGCTCTTGGGCGTGGATCTGAAAGACGACGAATGTTGGGACTCTCAAAGACGACGAAAGCTGAGTGTCCCGAAGATGACGATAGGCAGGTTCAGCCCTTAGGCGTGAATCTCAAAGACGACGATAGTAGAGAATCTCCAAGATGACGAAAGTAGAGAATCTCAAAGACAGATCCATGGGCTCTTGGGCGTGGATCTGAAAGACGACGAATGTTGGGACTCTCAAAGACGACGAAAGCTGAGTATCCCAAAGATGACGATAGGCAGGTTCAGCCCTTAGGCGTGAACCTCAAAGACGACGATAATGGAGAATCTCTAAGACGATGAAAGTGGAGAATCTCAAAGACAGATCCATGGACGCTCTTGGGCGTGGATCTGAAAGACGACGATAGTAGAGAATCTGCAAGGCGACGAAAGCGGAGAATCTCAAAGATAGCTCCATAGACGCTCTTGGGCGTGGATCTGAAAGACGACGATAATAGAGAATCTCTAAGACAACGAAAGCGGAGAATCTCAAAGACAGATCTATGGACGCTCTTGGGCGTGGATCTGAAAGACGACGATAGTAGAGAATCTCCAAGACGACGAAAGCGAAGAATGTCAAAAACAGATCCATGGACGCTCTTGGGCGTGGATCTGAAAGACGACGAGTGTTGGGACTCTCAAAGACGACGAAAGCTAAGTGTCCCAAAGATGACGATAGGCAGGTTCAGCCCTTAGGCGTGAACCTCAAAGACGACGATGGTAGAGAATCTCCAAAACGACGAATGCGGAGAATCTCAAAGATGATGGTAAGCATATTCATCCCGTAGGCGTGAATCTGAACGACGACGACGAGCAGATTCAGCCCTTAGGCTTGAATCTGAAAGAGGGGTCACGTCCAACATAGGACGTACCAGGAGCCAAAATGGGATCACACAATGTATGTATGCCTGAGAAATGTGAGCGTCGATGAGATGCGAATGATGCATGCCCTATGCTCTAGTACCGCACGAAGGTATCTAAAGATTCCTAATCTGATTAAGGATGACCCTGACTCTATATGTATGAAGAACCTTAGGCTAAATGTGATGCATTTGGAAGAAGACATGTAAAACAAAGGTGAGGGTAGAATGGGAATTTCACATCAAGTGAAACTCTACATACCCTCGAAAACAACATACAATCCTAGGCTAATGCAACCTAAAGCTACAAACACGCAGAGCCTAACCCTAGGGTGAACTAAGCTAGACACCTTAATCTCTATTATTGTTTGTTTTTAGGGTATGGCAAGTTATCAGGCCCTTAGGCCCGACATGAGAGGATGTGGGTTCTTGGACCCACAAGGAAGAGGATAGGCTCCAATGGCCCGAGTGATGGCGATGGGCTTTGGGCCCTAGAAAAAACAATCTAGGCCTGTGGGCTTGGCATGGAGGCGGGCCTTTAGGCCCAAGCCCGAGAAATGAGCCCTTAAGCTCATTGCAACAGGTAGAGAGCCCGAAAGCTGAAAATTGGGGAAAGGAAGGAGGGCCCGTGGGCCCACCACAGAGGGATGGGCCCGCAGGCCCAAAATAGCTTATTCAGAGGCTTATTGAGTGTTTTGATCTAAAACTAGCAAAATAATCAAAACACTAATACAAGTCACTAATGACTCTAAATCAGTAGATAAGTAAATTAACGCAACTTATGATATCGAAACTTTAAGCACAAAGACGAGAATGCAAACAATATTCATTACGCAAAAATGTATTTGCAAAAATGATGAAGCCACAGGCACGATGTTAATCATGTTAACCATGGGAAAAGTGGTGATACGGACTCATGTCGAAAAAGATGTATTATGCTCCGTGTGAAAAATGCCTCATTGTCACATGCTTGATCATTTCATGCATGCATCATGCAAAATATTTAATACGAAGATTTCAACTCATGTTCACGTAAACATCATATTGCATGCATGCATGTCATAAATTATCTCATGCAAAATTTACATAAATCATGTAACACGTGCTAAAATTCACATGACAGGAAAGTTACATTTACGACATTTTTACCGACAAAAATTGCATGCAAGATTTCATTGAGTCGTCAAAACATTGTTACATCATCAGTTCATCACATGGAATATAATCCCAACAATGGAAGAGAACAAAAGATGAGAATGGGAGTATTACCTAGTCGGCACGAGCCTGTCGACCTGATTGCAAGAAAACTCGCCCTCTTTTGTGTCGATGTGTAGTGGAGGCAACAAGTGGGCCCCACTCAATGTCCAAGTGGAGAGAACCAAAACTCTAGGGATGCTTTGCACGACTGTTTTTACAAATAACTTGTGAGAGAAAAAAAAAAAGAAAGGAAAAATAAAATAATCAAAACATTTTTTTTTATTTTTTTTTTTGCCAAAATATTTTCTGTTTTTTTGTTTTTTTGCTTTTTCTGTTTTTTTTTTAAAAAAACGTTTTTTACTATTTCCCTGTTTTTTTTTTAAAAACAAAGTTTTTTTTTCAAACTTTTTTTTTGTTTTCCTTTTTTTTAAAAAAAAACAAAAAAAATAAACAGAACTTTTTTTTTCTCTCTCCTCCTCCCTTCTTCTTCTCCACGACGTCAGTTGCAGACATCTTTTTTTTTTCTTTTCTTCCTTCTTTTCTCTTCTTTCTTTCTTCTTCTCCTCTTCTTCATCCTTCTTCTTCCCCTCTTAACACGTCTGTCGAACCTCCCTCTCAGTTCTCTCTCTGAACTCTCTCTCTCTACTCTGCTCTCCCCAGTCTATCTCTCTCTCTCTCTCTCTGCTCTCTCTACCGATCACTGCTCCCCCCTCTCGATCTCACTTCAGCTCTCTCCCGTTCTCCTCCTCACTCCCTCTTCCAGTCGAACCCCCCTTCTCTACGGAGCTCTCCCTCTCTCTTATCTCCCTCGATTTCTCTCCCTCTCTCCCTACTTCTCGATCTCAGATGACCCCCATCTCTCCTTGTCTCCCTGTCGACACCAAAACAAGGAGCAGGATGGGGGATGGGGGGTGGTGCGTGGCTGTCACGCACGCTCTACACCTCCCTCTCTATTTTTTTTGTTTTCAAAAAAAAAATTTATTATTTTTTCAAATTTTTTTTTATTTAAAAAATAAAATGAGAATGGGTCCCACTATTTTGAAATTTGAATTTTTTTAACAAAAATTCTTCAAAAATTGATTTGTTAGACAAAAACAAATGGTTTGGGAAAAAATTGGGGTGGACCGACCCAGGAGCGACACGTGGCGACGCCCGCTGTTAAAAATCCTACGGTTCCTCGCCTGAACTGGTTCCATTCCGAGTTCGGGGTTCCCCGAGATTTGGTTTTGTTCTCGTTCCGGCCTTGAGCCGAATTTTGGACCAACGGAATGAAGCCTGCTTAGTCACATTAAACCAATTTTTCGTTAAATTTCTCACGTAAACCGAGATACGACCAAAATGGGTATTTTCCGGGGTGTGCAAAAATTTGGCGTCTACAGTATGAGGGAAAACAAAGGCCCGCATACGTGCTCGAAATACACGTGACTACACTGGGAAGCCACGCGTACATACCCACAGTGTACAAGTATACTGGGACTTGTACAAAACTAAGGTCCATGGGTTGTATGTGGGAAAATTGGGGCCCATACACATGCTCAAAATACACATAACTAATCTAGGAAATCACGTGTACGCACCCACGTTGTACAAGTATACTCGGATTTGTACAAAGCTAAGTGACAGGTGTATACTATAATACACGTGACACACAACGTATTTTCACTTTTGATAAACAATGATACATACAAATCCCTTTGCACGTGACCCAAATGGGATTTTGTCGAAAACACGCGTAAACTGGGATGCACGTGGCGACGAGATGCTTTTTCTTTTTGAAAACATGAATGATATGCTTTAAGGAAATCTAGAACTCCTAACTTGTTTAAGAATTTCTTAACCTTAACATGATTTAATGCAAATGCTTTGATTAAGTAGAAAACTTTGTTTCTTTTTTTTTTATTTTGAAAATATGTAGGGATTATCGCAAAGTGGGGTTAGTTTAAGAATTAATCCAACTTAGTTATACGAGCAAAACTATCGACCCGACTTAGACACAAATGTCGGGCTTATGTGCCCGTCCATGGTGGTCTCGCTTAACAAGTTTAGGCAAATTCCTAACCTAATCCCAAAATTAACAATCAACTTATTGCTAATGCAACCCTAATCTAAAGCCAAACACACCGAACCTAAACTTAGCTTATTCTATCAGAGATTATCTTCTTAAACTATTAGGTTTTTAGGGTTTGGAATTAAATGGGCTTGTTAAGCCCATAAGCAAAGAGGTGGGTTATAAAATCCAAAATTTAAACTTGAGGCCCATGATGTATATCATGAGTTTTAAGTTCAAAAAGAGAAAAAGTGGGCCCAACAACTCACTAAGTGGGTTGTAGGCCCACAAAAGTTTATTGGAAAGCTTACGGAGTTGATTTACTCCTTTTTATGGTAAAAGTGTTATTTTGGGCCTAAGGTTTTATTACTTTCAAACAAAACCTAACTTTTGCCCCTAAGCTCAAGCATCACTTTTTGACATAAAGCATTAAAGTTATATGGCACTTTAAGTAAATAAACAACTTTATGCAAAGCCCACAAATTCCCATTGATAAAAACGTGGGCAAACAACTTTTACCAAACCCACAATTTTTCATGGATCAAAAAGTGTACGTTTATGCCAAAATGAAGAACATCAACCATACATTTATTTCATAGAGCATAATTTTGCATTTTTATTCATATAATTTCTAACACGATGACTACATGTTAACTATATCACATATTGGTGTTTTCCTTACCTAATAAGAATAACCATAAGAAAAGCATGATTTTGACATTTTTCTAGCATGATTCGAGAAAACATTGATTTTATCAAGGTGATATTCACATAAAGATGATGTTTACATGAATATGATATTTACATAATTCTAACTATATGAAAATATCTACATGTAATAAACTTTATTTTTGATATGTAAACTACATATTCAAGACTTTAATGTGAATACACATGAAACATAATATCATTAATCCATAGATTAAGGCACGATGACTAGAAAATTAAACATCAAATATCATGAAATGCTTAAAAAACTCATTCATTAGATGAACAACATACTACATGAGTGATTTGACATAAAATAAGTGGAGATAAAGAAATATTACCTAGCTTTAGCCCACACTCCAAAAAAAGTAAGAAATTCCACTTTAATGTTCAACCCATTTGTAGTGATTTGCCCTTTTTGGTGTGGTCTTAGAAAGGAAATGGTGGAGGGAACACTCTCTCTCTCTAAGAAAAATGAGACTTGAAAGTCTCTAGAATTGTTTTGGAAAACAAAGGAAAGAAAAAAAATTACTCTAAAACTCCACTTTCTCACTCCAAAAATTTTTCCCAAAAAAAGGGTCTCTCTCTCTCCCAAGTTGTTATTGTGTGTCTTGCCTCTTAGAAGAGCACCCTATTTATAGCCAAAGGAGAGTGGGAGTCTGATTTGTGGCCATTGGATCGGTGGAAAAATCAAGGGCCAACATTCGTCCTTATCCAAAAAAGGGCAGAGGAGAGAGAAATATGCACTGACGGCTAGAGGAGCCCTGCCGTCATGTGCATGCGTCTGGCACAAGACGCCAAAAGAGGTGAGTCTCTCCAGTGGAGAGAGAAAAAGATAGAAAATGGCTAGGGTACCTATAGCCATTTAAGGGTGACGGCTTGAGGGCATATGGCCGTTGGGGGCGTTTTTGTAAAAATAGTGATTTAAAAGTGGTGAACAGCCGGGAGAGAAAGAAAAATGGGGGAAAATGGCCAAAAAAGGTGTGACCGTTTAGGTTAAACGGCTAGGGGGAGAAGGAGAGAGAAAGTGGAATGGCTAGGGCACCTAGCCTTTTGGGTGCCAACGGCTAGGTGCCTTGTGTCACGGGCGGAACGGTCGACCAGCAACACATGCTGTCATACCCCGATTTTCGGTACTCTAAATCCGATCCGATTCGCCGAGTCCGAAAACCAAGGCATGATTAGTGTAATAGAAGTGTAAGTAAAAATATCGAATAAAACTCATTTGCTTTACTTTTGAAAGATATTGAATTTAAAAATATTTTAGTAATGGTCTACTTTAGTCGACATTGGTTACCTTAAAGTCAGGTCCAAGTCAACCAAGTCAATATAAAGGTCAACTTAAGTCTCTAGCTAAGTCAAAGTTGATTCAAGTCAACCAATATTTAGGTCAATGCTCATTGACTCGTCAAAATCAGTCCAAGTCAAAGAAAAATAAAAATGTAATGTTTAAAAACAATTTTCGTATCAACTGCATACAGTTGATTAAAATAGATATATCTACTTAACCGTAAATCGTAATTTTACAATTAAACCCATTCTAAAAACTAGATTCACAGATCTACAATTTCATCAGAGATAGACTGAGGCTAATTCTAAAAATAAAGGGCCCAAATATGCATCCGAAGTACTGATACAGATGTTTAAAAATCAGAATATATAATTTTAGCTTTTTAAGAATTTTTACAAAATCAGTAATTTTAAAGAGAAATTACTCTCTAACCAGAAATCCAAAATACATGTTGTAATACCGTTTTGAAAAGTAAAAATCGAGAGCTATAACTTTGTTAGAAATAGACTCGGCTCAATTCTGACCGGAACATGTCCAAAAACACTGTTTGTAAATCTGACAGTATGAATTACGGGAATTATACAATTTGTATAAAACCAAATTAATTCAATGATTCTTGACGGAAATTAAATGTAAATTAATACATCAATTATACAATTTAAAACTTAATATTTAAGTTCATAAGAATGTTAAAACAATAAGAATTAATACAAAATAACCCTTATCCCAAGTGATAGAATAATAGTTTAATCTATCAGTTATATTTATACAAAATTTGATAACACAAGTTATCTGCTTCTTAATCTACACATGTTTGAATTCTTCACCTCAATGTAACATGTGGGAGGAATTTAGGGGTGAATAAACTCAGTAGGCAAATATCAACCCAAAAATAATAGATTGAAAACATGATTCATCAAAATCACAAGAATAATTAACTGATGAACTTTTAAATAAATTACCATTAAATGATTTATTTTCCAACCATTTAATATCTTATCTTATATTAAACCAGGTAACAACCGCTTCCTCAGGCAGAAACAACGGTCGACCGCTTCCTCAGGCGAAAACAACGGTCTAAGGGGGTCTCCCTTTTCCTACCCATTTGATTAATGTTTACATAATCCTTTTTAGATTTATTATCAATCTAAATGAATTTCCATCACTTAAAAATAAATAGTGATCACATTTAACAAAATGCATATTTAATTTGTAAATAATACAAAATAATTCATCTCCATGCATTTTCATAACAAAACATAAAATAAGTTTTAGTTATAATAGAGGGAAGTTCCACATATCCACCTACCTTAATTTGATGATAAAAACCTCGTCCTTTGATCATCACCTTGTTGTATAAAATTCTCTTCCTTGAATTTTTGAATAATTATAACTAATTAATAAGAATATTAATTAAATAAAATAGGAAGAGAAAGAAATGAAAGAGTATTAGAAGTTTAGAGAGATATGTTATAGAGGGAGAAGGAAAACCAATTTCAGAGAGAAAGAAATGGTTTGGGGTGAGTTTAGAAACTAAAATGAAGGGGTATTTATAGTTTTTAGCCACGGTTACTGTAGCGTTATGGTAGGTGAAATAGTAATCAGATGTATTAACATGTGTACTGTAGCTAATAGTAAATGACGGCTACTGTAGCAAATGGAGTAGGTGGAATAGTAATCAGATGAATTAACCACATGTATTACTGTAGCGACGGCTACTGTAGCGACGGCTGAATAGTAACACATGCAACATATTTTACTGTGGCGACGACTTTTCATATACAAACATGTATACCGTTCATATATACGTATATTTTTCATATATACGTATACTATTCTTTTTTTTACATAAAAATACTTGATTTACTTCGTTTTGTAAATCTAGTTCGCATTGTACAATTGAGTACTTTAACGAATTACGCACGTATACGATACTATTCAAGTATACGTTACTATTCATTTATACTTTACTATTCACTTATGAAGTTATTTGTCTTGTTTTATTTTCAAATCTAATTCATGTAGTATAAATTGATACTATAGTGTTCATATATACAGTATTATTCCGTGTATATACACTATTCAAGTATACAATCACTATTCATGTATACGGACATTATTCATATATACGGTTACTATTCACAAAATATTATTCATCAGATTCTATTCGTATAACTTGATTCGTATATAGTTGGTATAAAATACTATTCATGTGATACTATTCATAAATATTGTTCATATATACGGTACTATTCATAAAACACTATTCATCAAATTCATATCATATATTTTAATATATGCATTATTGGATAATGTCACTATTCATGTGACACTATTCATAAATATTGTTCATATATACGTTACTATTCATATAACACTATTCATCGAATCCATATCATATAACTTAATTTATGCATTATTGGATAGTGGCACTATTCATGTGACACTATTCACATATACTTTACTATTCACGTATACGCTATTTTTTCACCAATGTGTCGCATTATTTATCAAATACTCTTTATAGAGTATAATTCAAATATTATTGTCACTTAGATATTATTCATCGAATAATATTCATGTATACGGTATTATTTACGTGTATGTACTTCGGGTACATACAAAATAAACTTCGGCATTAACTTGTTTATTGAAATCAAGTATGAGCTTGAAGAATTAAATTTTTCGGGGTATTACACATGCGGTCACGCAGCGGAAATTCATATTACCGTCTACCCGTGCGGCACTACAGACTCCCTCCTAGTCCATAGTTAGCCTCACAAACCATCTCGGTTCTGCTCCAGACCTTCAGGTCATCTTGCACCAATATGCATAACCAACACGAGCCACGCTCATATGCCGGCCTATGAGTCACTTCATTGTGTCCTATGACACTCGTCCAACAGGTAGGATTCACTGTCTCCATAGTACCGAGAAGGTAACCGTGAATAGCCGTCCACTTGGCCAAGCCGACATTACTCGGACTGCCCATACAGTCATAAGCTTCACCTGTCAAGAAGCATAGAGGCTCCAACCAAGCATACGCATATGCGAGGTCCATCCTGGCTATAAGGTTTTCGTATAGCAACATGAGAACGCTATCCTGCAACGTCACTAGAATCCAATGATCCAGGCATAGCTCGCCCCTTACTATGCCACACTGTGCTACACCACCCCGGATAGCTCAACACAAAGCATGCCAAGCATATCCATAAGCACACCAAGATATGCATCTCGGATAGCTCGGTCCTTCCAAAGAAGCTTCAGGCCAAGCGTACGGTCGACTCAATGTCTAGCACGCATAGGACCCTAAGGCGTTCTAGGAATGCAGTTGTACCACCTTCTGCATGTACAGTCCTAAGCCGTCTCCTACGACAAAGGAAACCAATGCATAGCCCTCTAGCTAAGCATGGCCCGGCCCACGGGTTGCTCCGTGGAATACCCAATTAAGCTACACCCGAAGGTGCAGCAGGGAGGTCGGGGACCCTTCCTATAGTAGATTAATTAACCTTTTCGCCACCGCCAAAAGAAAACATCAAATCATGAGACCAATCATACTCTTTTTCGGCCCATGAAATGAATATACACTTTGCAGCTTCTCCAAGCCTTGAAGCTTCGCCAAGCCCTCGCTCCCGAATATTCACAACATAGCACCTCCGTGCCATAAAGCTTCACTTCGCCCTCCGGCTCAGTCCTGCATATTCAACTAGCCCACCGGCTAAGTCATGCATATTCATGCGCATGCACCTCTGTGCCACGCATATACATCCAGTCCACCGGCTGTGTCACGTTATACGCATAGTCAAACAAACGTACCGTGACACTTGGCTGTTTGGATGCACACGGCTAAGGGGCCCTAGCCGTTGCTGATTTTTGAAAGAAATAGGTGGGGGTGACATTACCCACCACCTTGAAAGCTTTACAAATACCGTGTGGGTATTGTTGACCCAACCAAAAGATTTTAAAAAACTCTCTCCTGATCTTCACGTGAAGAAGAGACAAACAAAAGGGTTAAATGGGTGGTGGGTGTTATTACCCACAACCTATAAACTATGCAAGTGGGTGATCATAACCCACACACAAAAAAACTTTTTCAAATGACTCCTGATGTGCACGTGTATTACAAGAGGTGGTGGTGTATCGTAATTTTGGTACACCTGCTTTAGAACAAAATGAAACCCATTTTAAAGCTTTACTGATTTTAACGTTTTATAAAGTGGGGGTGGTGTACGATAGTTTGGGTACACCAAAACACAACAAAATGAAACATTTTTAAATAGGACAAAAGTGATTAGCTTTTGTTGTATGCTAGGTACACCAAATTTGTGTACACCGCTTACACTTTTGCGTTTTCTTACTTAATCGACGCCAATTCGAGTCAAAATTTTGATCATGTTTTATGCGGGCCTCACGTGTCTCGAGGTAAGCTGATGATGGGTTGTTGTCACATGGGGTGCAAAATTTTGGCATCTACAGATGCCCCTCCTTGCCAGAGATCACGTGCGATCGTATGGCAAGGCCGATGATGCCTGATTTTCACACACCAATGAATGACCACTTCTTATAATTTAGGTCGCGGAATCGGTTGACCACTTTGAGCCAACCACAGATGGACGCGAATTTGCCGAGCTTTCTCAAACTGGTTCGGTCCAGGGTGATTGAATTGGGGTTATAGCGATGCCGCCAACCTTGTTTGGGCAGCCGCTAGGCAAGGAAATCCTTCTTGACTCTCATCTAATACACTCCAGGGGTACTAGATGGGCGTGGTCAGCAAATCGGAAGCACAACTGGGGCGACCGACCGCTTTGGTCTACCGAGTACACTCCAATAGTATTCGGTGCCATACGGGACATGTCTGAGTCAAACAACGATCCATGGTTGTATGTGGGAAAACTGGGGCCCACATACGTGACTAACCTGGGAAGCCACGCGTACGTACCCACAGTGTATAAGGATACTGGGTCTTATACAGAGGACTGGATCCATGGGTTGTATGTAGGAAAACTGGGGCCCACACACGTGCTTAAAATACACGTGACTAATCTGGGAAGCCATGCGTACGCACCCATGGTGTACAAGGATACTGGGTCTTGTACAAAGGATAGGATCCATAGGTTGTATGTGGAAAAACTGGGACCGACACACATGCTTAATCTGGGAAGCCACGCGTTTGCACCCACGGTGTACAAGGATACTGGGTCTTGTACGAATGACAGGATCTATGGGTTGTATGTGGGAAAAATGGGGCCCACACATGCACTCAAAATACAAGTGACTAATGTGGGAAGCCACGCATATGCACCCACGGTGTACTGGTCAAACAATGTCCCAAGTCATCTCTCACAAACCAGAAGCACAACTGGGGCAATCGGTTGCTCTAGTCTACCGAGTACACTCCATTGGTACTCGGTGCTATGTGGGTCTCGTCTGACCTGTGCCAAACAATGTCCCAAGTCATTTTTCTTCGACACACCCCGAAGGTGTCTATGAAAGTGGTTGGCTGCTCAGGTGCACAAATGGGGTACATGATTGCAAAATGATTAATTTTCTAAGAAAACACCATTTTTTAGTTTTTACCCAATTTAGGGGGAACCGCAATGGGATCTTTCAGCTTTGCTCTTGCTTGTGGATGCTTGGGCTGATGCTAAGGTTTTTACACCACTCAATGATTTCAGTACTTCAATCTTCTAACATTTCTTTGACGACTTGATCTTCAGATGCTTGACTTTGGATTTTGACTAGTTTGATTTCTGCTTGATGATTCTGACTTTGATTGACTGGTTCTGACTCTTGGTAGTCATGTACTTTGAAGGCTTAGTGATTTGGAGGACCTGTTCTCTTCACCTTGCAACCTCTTTCTTGATAGGATGAAACTATTTGTGAGGAGACTCTTTAAGCTCTTACTTTTTATGTGGTTGTAACATTTGGCTCTGGCTTTCTGCTGTGAATGTTTTCACAAAGCTTGAGCAAGGATTTCATCTGAGGAGTGAGCTTCATGCCCTTCTTTCTTGTGCTTTTGTTTTGAAATATTTTTAAATGCATTCTTGTCAAAGTGACTTTATTTAGGAAATGCACTTGTTTCTTTGGGAATTTTTCCTTAGCTGCCTAACTAAGGCCATGCAGAACATGACTATAGCATTCTAAGGTTTTGTCCTCATCGGCTTCCCTAAAAACAAGGCTTTTGAAAATAAAACATTTTTCGGGAATTTTGAAACTCGTTTGGGAAAACCATTTTGAAAACCATTTTTTTTATATAGGAAAATTAGTCAACTCCCTCAACCTTTTGAGTAGCCGATGGTAATTGATCCGGAGTGCTAGATTCAAAGTTGATATGTCGTTTGTCTTTCTCGGATCAGCTTTCATGTGCACCCTTTTCTCTTTAGATGTTGCCCCTACAGCAAGCTGGCTACCGACCTATGCCGAGATTGGGAAGTAGCTTGACCTCGTTATCTTCGAGAACATGATTCTTTCACAAATGATGGTTACGAAAGTTTACCCTGATCTTTATAGTTCACGCGCCTTTCATGCTTTTACCACCCTCCTAACACCTTGAAGCCTACAAATAACGATCAAATTTTCCCAAGTCATAATTTTTCTCACTATTTTTTTTTATTCTTGACTTTTTTGCCTTTTACATTTCTTAGAGACCACTGCTCTTCCCCTCTACCAAGGACTCATGTTGCTCACAGGACTCCTAAGGGGCTTTTAGGTCGTAGCATGGCTTAGGTCAAGCTAGAAAGAAAGGGTAAAAAGGCTCAAAATTTGGATGATTCTTCATTAAACCTCTTATTTATGTACTTGGGGGTTTTACACTTTATTGCTTGGAATTATTTTTTTCTTTTCGATTTTTTGGATTTTCTGAAATTTTTGGATTTTTTGGAGTTTTGGATATCTGATTTTTTTTGGAATTTGAATTTCTAATTTTTTTTTGGATTTTTGGATATCTGCTTTTTTTATTTTTTGGATATCTTTTTTGGATTTTGGATTTCTAAATTTTTTTGGGTTTTGGTTTTGCCCCTCAGCGTGGGGTAGGACTCATTTATTCACAAACAAAAAACACTGAGATGTATTTTTTGATTTTTTATTTTTCTAAAAAAGGGTGATATTTCTATGTACAAAGAAAAGTTTTCAGGCCCAAATTGGTTTTCTAGTGGATATGAGTTGTCTAGGTCCTTTCTAGGATTTTACAGTCGGCTAAGAATTGCCCCTAGTTTTTTAGCCGTTGTCGGCTTCATTTGCCCCCAGCTTAAGGGTTGAGCAGCTTTCTCAATCGTAGTATCTCTTGAATTGATCGATGTTTGTGAGCCTCTTGTGTTTTGCCCCCACCAACATTAGTCAATTCAACGGCCTTGCCGGGGAAGATCTTCTTAAGGACTTCCCAGTTTGGCCTGAACTTGCCCCGTGTGTCAGTATGCAGGACCAGTCTGACTTCTTTGAGCACTAGGTTTCCCTTTCTGAGATCTCTTGGGCAAACTTTTTGTCGAAGGAGAAAGTTATCCTCTGTAGATAAGCTTGCGACTGGTAAGATGCTTTCACTCTCTTTTCATCAATGAAGTTCAGCTCGTCTACCCTGGATTGAATCCATTCAGCCTCGTCCTCATTCTTGTCTGGCGGAATTTCTTCTGAAGCAAAATTCTTCTAGTTGTATTCTAATTCCTCACCATCGTTATTCTCAAGGTCGAGTCCAAAAATCATCTCCTGAAAAACTTTTTTATTTGTATTTACAAAACTTTTTAGATTTTCTATTTTTTTAAATTTTTTTGGAGATTTTCAAAATATCTGATTTTTTTGGGTTTTTTAATTTTTTGTGTTTTTCAAGATACTTTGAAAAAGAAAAAAAGTACATCAAAGGAAAATACACAATCTGTCGGGGCCCATGAATCTCCTCCTCAGACGAGGGTGCCCCTACTTCTCCCATTCTCTAGGTCATTCTTCTTTTTGGGTGCTAGACGATGCCTCTCCAGCGCCTGATCCTGAGGGGCCCTGATCCCCAACTTCAGCCTTTGGTACTGGTACCTCTGTTGAATCGATACCTTCAAATAAGCTACTTACTCCCTCAATGAAGACTCATCTATTAGCTCATCTTTGTGTGTTGGAGTCGGTTTGTCTTCCCTAACGCACACAACCTTCTGGAATCTTGTTGAGGTAATATTTTGTTCACCTTTACGGATGAACCACTCATGATACTTTGGTTGTTTTGCCCAGTCGATCCGAGGTGTGACATATCAGTCCCCTATATTCTCGATTTGTGCTCGCCTGCTCTTATCGGTATTAAACTTTATTATTTCTTCTTCCGTCGGTCGATACCCCAATCCGAAGGTTCTAACTTGTGCTTTCTTCTTGATGCTCAGAGGTTCTGTATCTCCATGTAAATTCTTTCCTAATCCCATCCCCGGAAAAAACCTTTGGGTTCTTATTAGATATGCTATTCTTCTATTTCCATTGATCAAACCTGATTGGGAGTTTCTCTCGCATCGGTGGTCTCCTCACAAGTAAGTTGACCTCTTCTTCAGCAAAGTTATACAATTGTTTTTTAACCTCGATTGCTGGGATAATATTCTTGCCATTTTGATTTGCGACCTCTTCAGCATCAGCATTGTCCCCGAAGATGACCATCATCCGATCCTTAGATGGAAACTTAACTTTTTGGTGTAACGTTGTCGCTACTGCTTTATGCTGGTGCAACCAGGGTCGCCCCAGCAACATGTTGAAATTTGCATCAATATCCATCACCAAGAAATGTACTTTTGTATGCACCTATCTTGTTAATATCGAGGTTGTAAATTCTCCCATAATAAATTTTCTACCATTATCGAATCCTTTTACCATCCTCACTGTCCCTTCGTTGAAGACCATATCTGAACCAGTCAAACCCATAAGTTTTGCCATTTGTAAGGTGCAGATGTTTACTCCAAAGCGATTGTCGATGAGGACTAACGGGACCACCAGGTGATTCCAACCTACAGTGATATTCAAAGTTCAATTCTATCCTGCCCCTTCTTCTGGCAAGACTTCATCAGAAAAGGATTTTGTTGGAATACTGCGGGCATGGGCCACCGTTGCTACTAGTTCATCAAGTGTGATTGTTGTGGATACTTGTATTGAGTTCAACGCTTCAAGTACTACATTTTGGTGCATGATTGATGCCTCGAGCAGTCCCCACACTGAGATGTTCGCTTTTGCTTGCTTTAGCTGTTCAACAACTAATTCATCTTCTTCTCTCTGTTCCCTTGGTCTCTGTTGTGGGACCTAGAATAAAAGAGCTCTGACTGCAGCCGCTGGGTTATCTGACAACACTCTTCCTGCTCGTGTCTGGTGCTGTACTTCCTGACAGTCTTTATCATCCCTCAAAGGATCTTGCCACAAGCAATCTTGAGATTTAGGAGTGATACATTTATGTAAGTCAATCAGTGGTGTGACCAGATCTTCCATTGCTATTGGTAACCTCCTTGCTGGGTTTCACTATTGTAAAAAAAGATCCTTCTTTTCTGCCTCTGCCTTCATGACTTCACTGGTTTGTCCTGCCTCTAAACCCCTGACCATATCTTTAGTTTGGATCGGCCATTGCTTCTCCAGTTGTTTCTTAACCAGGGCTTCAAAGGTGATTGGAGCTCAGTGAGACACTTTACATTGGTCGCTGCTTACCTTCTCTCAAAATGTGGCTTGAAATACTGCAATCTCTACCGACTCTTCTTTTCTGACTCGGCTGAAGGGATTCTTCGATTCCTCAGTCTTAATATAGCCCACTGTTTGTTGTCCCTCTGGTTGATGTTCTGGAAGTGGGTTTGTAATGATGTTTGGCTTTTTTAGCATTTAAACTCCAACTATGGTAATCACTCCCTGCTCCAGCAAATCTTGGATTTTATGACGAAGGACAGGACAATTATCCGTTAGATGGTCAAGTGATTGATGGAATTGGCAGTGCTCATTTGGGTTGTACTAGTAAGGTGGTGGATTCGATGCTGGCTTTGGCTGGGTTACCAATCCTGCGCCCAGTAGTCCAGGTAAGAGTCCACTCATAGGGTGAGTTAACTTAGAGAATCCTCTACGCTCCCCTCTCTTCGGACACCTTTGATTATGATGGTTAGCTAGAGCGGATTAGCTCTCTTGTATCAGTTGATTACCCTGTGCCGCAATCTAAAATGGCATCTGAAAAACCTAAGGACTAGGTTTACTAGTTAACGCATTTTAGGTTAACACAGAAGGGGGATCAACTACTCACAAATAAAAATCTACAAAACAAGTAATACGAAGTTAAAACCAACAAGCAATGATTTATCTGATTCTCACATAGTAGAAATTGAGGAGAATCAGATATTTCACTATTGTTTCAAAAATCATTCACAAAAGAATACACAAATGATTTTTGTTGATGGGGAAAACCTTACGGAAAAAACCCTGGGACCTAGTCCAGAAAAATTACTAAGAGTTGTGAGAAAATCTTACAATCGTTCTACCAACTACAAAACTCCCTCGTGCAAACTCAACTGGTATTCCTCCACAGTTTGAATCCACGAACCGCCTCTTGAGTGATATTGTGCGTCTCTAACTCGAACTCCTTCAAGTCCGGCACTTGTATGCTTAACTCCTCAAGCTTCGTTTGACCTTTGTCAAGTTGCCGCCTCACTGGAACTCCACCGGTGATAGAGATGTGTTTGAAGGATGATATTACTCCAACACAAAGTGGGTTCTCAAACTAGATGAGTACTCAAAGGTCTGCCTAGAATGATAACCCCATGAGAAAAGCTCTAAAAACAACAAACATAAATGATGAGCTTCTTCTCCTAAGATCTAGGAAACCCTAAAATGTAGGAGATGATAATTTCCCAGCACTTTTCTCTCCCTAGAATATTTCTCTTTAATGCTCTAGCAAAAAGTTGTCTTAAATGACATATCTACTTTCTATTTATATGGAAGGACAAAACCCTAGGGTTACATTCCAAAAGGATCTATATGCACGTGGCACAGACAAAGTACGTGAGGGTTAAAGTAGAAAAACCTCGTACTGAAATTTTGCCTGAGGTATCGATACTGACATGAGAGATATCGATACAGGCAGGGTGGTATCGATACCTCTCCCTAGCAGTATCGATACCAGCCTAACCTGAAGACACAGGCTAGGTCAGTATCGATACTCCCTCCAGGGGGTATCGATACCAGCCTGGATACATGCAAAAATTTTGCGGGAGCCTTTCTATTATTCCCACCAACTATGGGAGATTTCATCAAATAGCAAAAGAGTATGAGATCAAGAAAAGACAAAGAAATCCACAAGGAGAAGGCAATAACCCTCACTTCCAACACAGGAAACAAGATTTCGAGTGCAAACCACAACCACAAAATGGGAAACAAATCAAAAACTGGGGCAGAAGATCTACAAGATTAGTAGGATCAAGAAAGGAAACAAGAACTTACCCTAGATCGCTTAACCATGGAGAGATTCGAAGAAGATTGACCAGAAAACGCCTAAGATACGGAGGAAAATGAGGATCTAGGCACCTTCCTTGAAGAACACCTCTCTCTCTCCCTCTCAAAACCTTAAAATGTGCAAACAAAAATGAAAAAGAATCGATAGGCACAAATATAAAGGGCTGAAATCGCGCAAAAGTTGAGACAAAAAAAAACGCCCAAAACAGGGGGTATCGATACTGTGCAGGGTGGTATCGATACCACGCAACAAAAAAAACAACAGAAGACCTGGGTATCGATACCACTCTCAACCGGTATCGATACCAGCTGGGCAAAGGGCATACGCACTACAAGCAAACTCGGTATCGATACCTATTAAGCTTGGTATCGATACCAACAAGGAAAAATAGGAGAATCTTTGAAATAAACAACCTATATACCCAACAACTTTCCCTTAAGTCTAATTACCCCAAAATAGCTTAAAAAAGGCAACAAAATCGATGGAGCCAAACACTTCAAACATGCTCTACAGATGAAGACACTTGTCGAGAGTTAAACTGAACCGGGGAATGAGCATACAATACGATCCAAATCCAATGACCCAAAATCATTAAGATGAGACTTTACCATAAGGTTGAGAATGATCTATGAACAAATAGCTTTCAAGGAATGTCTAGGTATAGACAGAGAAAACTAAAGATAAATTGGATACACTATCCATCATGACAGTGAGGTGAGTATGAGTGTATGTGAAGATATCACAAAGTGTGGAGACATCATCGAGAGCTGATTAACATTAAGATTCTACTCTCTCTTAGTTATTCCAAACCATGCCAGTATGGAGGATGAATCACAATACACAGAACACGTAGACCATGACCAGCATGTTAGGGTTTGACCAACAAGGTGTATTTTAGAATACAACCAACCTAAGTGCATGCAACATGATTCGTCAAGACTACCCGAGAACTTATTGAAGATATTATTGAAAGCGTGATCTCAGGGCAGTGAGACTCTTCATTAGGTCACACTACGAACTACCTTACCACCAAGCTCAAAATCTTTTACGAGAGCTTACTCCTTAGGTGGCTCCACCAAGCTCGGAATATTTTACGAGAGCTTATTCTTTAGGTGGTACACCTAGTTCAAAATCTTTTACGAGAACTCACTATTGAGGCGTATAGCAACAAAAAGTGAAAGGTCCATGTTTTATGTTTGTCGAATTTCGTGTCAAAGGTAAACTCAAGATGGTCAATGTAACTTGAGTTAGAGTCTAGTGAGTCTCGGTTCACTTCGGTTGAAAGAGAAGAAATCTACAAAGACTCCGAAGAACTCAACTCACCACCGGAAGACATCCTAGGATGGTAAGTGACTTAGAACACTAAGTACCATAGGTGGTTAGATTGCTAAGAGTGTTTCCCACACTGTTTACTCTTGATAAAATGTGTTTTAAAAGATAAATTTTTAATCTGGACAGTGTTGGTTTCGAAACCAAGAAGTTTGGTTTCGAAACCAACTGCATTGATGGTATTATTTTATATAGGGAAAAGTCTGTTTCGAAATCAACCTTAGTTTGATTTCGAAACCAAACTTTATCTGATGACAGATGAAGTTTGGTTTCGAAACCAAAACTGTTGGTTTCGAAACCAAAACTCATCTGTCTTCAGATGAATTTTGGTTTCGAAACCAAACAGTTTGGTTTCGAAACCAAAACCACATCTATCTTCAGATGAAGTTTGGTTTCGAAACCAAACATGTTGATTTCGAAATCAAAAGGCAATAACCATCACAGAAGCTTGTTGGTTTCGAAACCAAATCAGTCAGTTTCGAAACCACATGTTGGTTTCGAAACCGACAGGCTTGATTTCGAAACCGACGCCCAGATTCGTTTTTCTGAGTACGATTTTCTGAGCTGTAAAGTAACTTTCTAACACATTATTGCTCATCTCCCTCTAAGCCTTGTTTTAGGGAGATAATTGAGCGTGGGAAACATCTCTAAGTGGAATGAGAGGCTGAATATATTATTCTCTCATCCCCAATAATGGTGTCTACCATTAGACCTAGAACTAATAATTTAGTCTAGGATTGAGCTGGACATCTTCACTATAAATAGGGGTTGAATCTTCAGTATTCAATCAACCATTCACCCTATTAATCAACAAGTTCTTGAAGAGTTTCAACTCTAATCTTTTAGCTCTCAAGCTTGTTGAAATTGGTTCAAATCCTTCCCATTTCAAAACCAAAACTCTGTTTTTGTTACCGGTGGATTTCCGGTGATTGAGCTTGAAGGTTCAAGCTTGTGGTGATATACTTGAGGAGTCAAGTATTGGTTCAAGGTGCGGGACTTGTGGAGTTCAAGTTGGAGACGCATCAACGTTTACTAAGAGGCAAATTCGTGGAGTTCGAATTTGTGGAAGAACTGTACACCGTAGCTGTTGGAGCGTAGAGGGAGTCGTAATTCGTGTCCATCGAGTGGTAAATCGGGTTGTAAGTTTTCAATAACTCTTAGTGAATTTTTGCTGGACTAGGTCCCGGGGTTTTTCCCAGTTTGGGTTTCCTCGTTAACAAAATCTCTTGTGCATATTTTTCATACTTGTTGTGAGATTGAAATATTCGATTCTTGTTCTTAATTCCGCATATTAAGAATCGAATAAGTCAATACTCCTGTTAGAGATTTTTGTTGTACTCTTATCACCTTAGTAATTTTTAATTAGGTGATTGTGTGATCCTTAACCATAGTCACATTGACATACGGTTAAATTCATTAACCGTAGGGTGAATTTAGACTTTCAATTGGTATCAGAGCAGGTTCACTTGTTGGGTTTAACAACCTAAGTGTGATCCCTATTTGTGTCTAAATGGATTCACAAAGAGAAGGTAGTGCTGTAAACAAACCACCATTATTCAATGGCAGCAACTATCCTTATTGGAAAGCCAGAATGAGGGCTTTCCTCAAGTCCCTAGACCAAAGGGTTTGGAGAACTGTAGAAATTGCTTGGTCTCCTCCTACCATGATGACTGGTACCGGAGACAACTCTAGGGAAGTTCCTAAACCGGAAGACCAATGGACCACCGATGAAACTGATGCTGCTACTAGAAATAGCAAAGCTCTCAATGCCATCTATGCTGCTGTAACAGCTGACGAATTTCGTCGTATATCTAATTGTGAAGTAGCAAAGGAGGCATGGGACATCTTAATGGTAACCCATGAAGGTACTAGGACTGTTAGAATAGCAAAACTTCAAATGTTAACAACCCAATTTGAAACCATTAGAATGGATGACAATGAAACCTTTGATGAATTTTATGCCAAGTTAAATGACATTGTCAACAACTCTTTTGCTTTGGGTGAAGTTATTCCTAACTCCAAGATAGTTCGTAAGGTTTTGAGATCTCTTCCCGAGAGATTTCAAGCCAAAGTTACGGCTATCGAGGAGAGTAAAGATATTGATGCTATTCTTCCTGAAGAACTTGCAGGAAATTTAAGGACATTTGAGGTTGGATTCAAATCTTCAAGGAAATCAAAGAACATTGCTTTTACAGCCTCAAGAAATTCCAAGGAAGATGATTTCTCAAGTGATGACGAAATGGCTCTCCTTACTAGACAATTCAAGAACTTCTTGAAGAATAAAAAGGAGAAGTTCCAAAAACCAAGATTTGGTTCGTCTTCCAAAATAAGGCCACATGACAAAGTCAAGAACTTTGATAAAAAGTTTGAGAAGAAGAACTCTGGAGAAGTTCAATGCTTCAAATGTCATGGCTTTGGACACATGGCTAATGAATGTCCAAACAAAGCTCCAGCCAAAGCTAAGAAAGCAATGAAGGTCACTCTTGACGACTCCGACTCATCCTCCAATACTAGTGATACTAGTGATGAAGAAATGGAGGAAATGAAGGCTATGACTGCTACTCTCTCTCAGATATTCAAAAATGCTGACACCTCTAGTGATCATGAGGAGAGTGATGAGGAAATAGACCCGGAGGAATTGTGTGCAAATCTCCTCAAAAAGAGCTTGGACCTGTCCAAGGAAAACAAAGTATTGGATGGGAAGTTGTCATTCATACAAACTGAACGGGATGAAGCCATGATCAAGTTGCAAGAAAGCTCCAACAAAACAATGCAACTTGAAGAGGAGATTTCAAGGCTACTCATCAAGATTAACTCTCTTGAGTTGGATCATGAAAAAGCCTTAGATGAAATCAAGTCTCTTAATTCCACTCTTGATGTAACCAAGAGAGACTTGGTCTTATCAAATAACTTGTTAGATAAATTTAATCATGGTTCTAATTTTATATCTAACTTGTTGAATGCAGCCAAAACTGCTAATGATAAGAAAGGATTGGGTTATGATGCTGCAACGTGTTCCAACTCACCACAAGGAACAAAGTTCGTGAAAGCCAAAGAGCAACATGCCCAAAAGATCCTTCCAAAGAGCACATCCACACAAGCTAGCAAAAATATTGGTAAGGCAAAAGGTACTTATTTTGCTGAAATGTGTTCTTATTGTGGTATCTTAGGTCACTTGCAAAACACTTGCAAATTTTATATGGAAGATGTTTTCAATGAACAAAGAAGAGCAAATCTTCTTTATCAATACAAAGAATTGCAAGCAAAAGCAAGGAACCTATCCGGTGAGATCTCTAAACTCACAAGAAGTACACAAGGTAATGCACCTAAAGGTAAAACTTCTCACAAATCAAAGAAGGAACCAACTAAATCTTTGGATGTTGGCCTTATGACTTCAAAACCCACTCAAGACAATACAAAAGAAAAATCTGTTTGGGTTAAAAAGGGTGAATTGAAGGCTAATGTTGCTTTAATTGCATATAAAGCATGTAACTCACTTGATTGGTTTCTTGATAGTGGGTGTAGCCGACACATGACTGGAGACAAATCTTGTTTTAGTCATTTCAAAAGTCAAGATGGAGGTTTTGTAACCTTTGGTGATGGAAGCACTGCCCAGGTCAAAGGCAAAGGTACGATTGTGTTACCCGGTACTCCTGAAATCAAGGATGTACTCTATGTGGAAGGTATGAAAGCTAACCTTCTCAGTATTAGTCAAATTTGTGATTCTAATCATTCAGTGAAATTTACTTCCAATCATTGTGAAATCCTGAATGATAAGGGAAAATGTGTAATGATGGGTAGGAGGTCAAGTAGCAACTGTTATATGATTGATGCATCTCCTAACCTAACTTGCAATTTGTCTAAACTTGATGTTACTCACCTTTGGCATCAAAGACTAGGTCATGTCAATTTCAAAGATCTAGCAAAAATTGCTAACAAAGAACTAGTCCGTGGTCTGCCTAAAGTAAGTAAATTGTTTGATGGAATTTGTGGACCATGCCAAAAGGGCAAACAAACAAGAAGTCCACATAAATCATCAAAAGATATTGCTACCACCAAACCTTTGCAATTAGTTCACATGGATCTCATGGGTCCTATGAGAACCGAAACTATTGGTGGAAAACGATATATACTTGTAATGGTAGATGATTTTTCAAGATATACTTGGATTGCTTTTCTTAGAGAAAAATCTGACACCTTTGATGAGTTTTTCATTATATGCCAGAGAATTCAAAATGAGCAAGAATGTAAAATCAAACGGATTAGGAGTGATCGAGGCACCGAATTCAAAGACTCAAAAGTTGAAGACTTTTGTGATCAAAATGGCATAAAGCATGAATTTTCAGCACCCATTACTCCCCAACAAAATGGGGTAGCTGAGAGGAAGAATCGTGTGATTCAAGAAATGGCTAGAGTCCTCCTTCATAGCAAAAATCTAGCACAAAGGTTTTGGGGTGAAGCTGTTTTCACAGCATGCTATTTAATTAATCGAGTTTATCTAAGGCCCAAAACTCTCAATACCCCTTATGAACTTTGGTTTGGTAAGAAACCAAATTTAAGTTATCTTCGTATTTTTGGTAGTCCATGCTACATTCTTAGGGATAGAGAGAATGCTGGAAAATTTGACTCCAAAAGTGATGAAGGAATCTTCATTGGGTATGCTTTGGATAGTCGAGCCTTTCGTGTCTACAACAAAAGGACCGAAACTATCATGGAATCTATTAATGTTGTTATTGATGATTCTGACATCTCTTCCTCTGTTGATACAGGAGAAGTTGATATTCTTGCTGAAGATAAGGTAACAAAAACTGGACATAATGAATCCTCTTCACAAGATACAAAGGTTGAACAAGCCTCTCCACATACCATAACCGTCAACAACCAAGATGTTCAACCTAGTAGTACATCTCATGATCATCCAACCACTTGGGCTCAAAGATGGCACAATCCCGATGAAATTATTGGAGGGATTGAAACTGGTGTTCGTACAAGAAGACAAGTTCTTAACATAGTAAATCATGTATGTTATGTTTCTATGTATGAACCTACTAATGTGGTTGATGCTTTGCAGGATGAAAATTGGATACAAGCAATGCAAGACGAGCTTGGTCAATTTACAAGACAAGAAGTGTGGACTCTTGTACCACGTCCCAAGAATACAAATGTCATTGGTACCAAATGGATTTTCAAGAACAAATCTGATGAATTTGGTACTATTGTAAGGAACAAAGCCAGACTTGTGGCTCAAGGGTATTCTCAAATTGAAGGGGTGGACTTTGATGAGACCTTTGCTCCAGTCGCAAGACTCGAGTCTATTAGGTTACTTTTAGCTGTTGCATGTCATCTAAAGTTCAAACTTTTTCAAATGGATGTCAAAACAGCCTTTCTAAATGGCATCCTTCAAGAAGAAGTTTATGTGGAGCAACCTAAAGGATTTGAAGATCCCATCAATCCTAATCATGTCTACCGCTTGAAGAAAGCCCTGTATGGTTTGAAACAAGCCCCAAGAGCCTGGTATGATAGATTAACCACTTTTCTTCTCAGAAAAGGGTTCTCAAGAGGAGGAGCTGATAAGACTATGTTCATCAAATGGGCTGGGAATGATGTACTTGTTGCTCAAATCTATGTAGATGACATAGTATTTGGTTCTACATCAACCAAACAAACTGAATCCTTCTCAAATCTTATGAGCAAGGAGTTTGAAATGAGTATGGTTGGAGAACTAACCTTCTTTCTTGGATTGCAGGTTAAGCAACAAAAGGATGGGATATTTATATCTCAATCTAAATATGCCATGGATCTTGTCAAAAAATTTGGCATGGAATCTGCAAAAGAAGCTCGCACACCGATGGGAACCACTATTAAGTTAACAAAGGACTTATCTGGACAAGAAGTTGACCAGAAACAATATCGAAGCATGATAGGGAGTCTTCTTTACCTTGCAGCTAGTCGTCCTGATATTTCTTTTAGTGTTGGTGCTTGTGCCCGCTATCAAGCAAATCCTAAAGAGTCCCACTTAACAGCAGTTAAACGAATCATTCGTTATGTTAAGGGAACTCTTGAATTTGGCTTGTGGTACACTAATGATACAAACTCTGAAATAGTTGGCTATTCTGATGCAGATTGGGCTGGCAATGTTGATGATAGAAAAAGTACTTCAGGAGGATGCTACTTTGTTGGGCATAATTTAGTAGCATGGCAAAGCAAGAAACAGAATTCTCAATCCTTGTCAACTGCTGAAGCTGAATACATTGCTGCAGGTTCGTGTTGTACTCAATTATTGTGGATGAAACAAATGTTATCTGATTATGGCGTTGAACATGACATTATGACTGTGCTTTGTGATAATACCAGTGCCATTGACATTGCTAAAAATCCAGTACAACATTCTAGGACTAAACACATAGACATAAGATATCACTTCATTCGTGACTTGGTTGAAAGCAAGGTGATTTGTCTTGAGTTTGTTCCTACTGAGAAACAATTGGCTGATTTACTTACTAAACCTCTAGATACTCTTAGATTTGAACTTCTTAGAAAATCTATTGGTGTGATTGCTCAAAACTAATTGTTTTCCTCTCACTCCTTCCCGGTTTTTGCATTGCATATCTTTTGGGGTTGAAGAGTGAGTTGTGCTTGCTAGTCTGCTTTCAAAAACTCTGCATACTACAAGTATACTTTCAAGTATTCTTCCTGTTTCTAATGGCTATATCTTGTAGAATGCTTGAACATTTCTGATTTCACATGCTGAGTTGATTTACCTTATTTTTTTTGTAGCTTGTGAATCTTTACTATATACCCACATACTCTCTTGATTGATCAAATAGTTGTTATACACATAAGGAGTCTCTTGAGTAAGTGTGTTTTTATCCTATTTGGATCATTGGATGGGTTGAAAAATATTACTCATGATTCAATGATGGGCTGAACTAGATGGTTGGACTATCTCTCACTAGGATATTGTGTTTTGATGAAGTGCTGAAAAATATTGTTATATCTTGTTATGAAACATCACCAAAACAGTAAGCTCTCGTAAAAAATTTTGAGCTTGGTGAAACACCAAAAGAGTGAGTTCTCGTAAAAAATGTTGAACTCGGTGTTTGAACATCAAAAAGAGTGAGATCCCGCAAAAAGATTGGGAACTCGATGTTCTTTATTCTTCATCTTGACCTCATGGTGATTCACTTGATCCCAATACGGGTACTTTCTTGGAAGCATCTCCTCGGATAAGAGTAGCTTGCAAGTTCAAGGAAAATACTGGGGTCTTGTTGATAATCCATGTCTCATGCTCTTGAGTACCACAAAATTATATTCTATCTTATGCTCAATCATGTAGGTCAATTTTGTAGGGTACAACGTGAGATGGTTCATTCATGCTAGGTAAGGTCCAGAGTTGAAGAAATCTGTCATATGGACATCCTTATCCTATCTTCCTTTTAGGATGATCTCACATAAATGATATTGTTCTCTCCACACACACACACTCATTGATCATCTCTAAAGAATATTGTGGTGTTGATTGTTTTGAGAATCTACAAGGCTATATTTGAATTTGGTCTAGCAAACTCTTGCTTGCAAAATCGTGTGATAATTGCATTATACTCTTTATAGCCTTGTGTAACAGGTCACTTATCTTGGACATACCTTGTTTCCATCAAAATTTCTTTCTAAAAATTGTTTTATGGGAAATTTGTCATATTTTTGGGTGATTTTGTTCTTTGGTTTCGAAACTAAAATGACTGGTTTCGAAACCAATCTGTACCTGGAGCCATTTTTGTGTTTTCGGTTTCGAAACCACTCATGTTGGTTTCGAAACCAAAACTCACCTGAAGACATTTTTTGTCTCGGTTTCGAAACCAACCCTTTTGGTTTCGAAACCAAAACTCACCTGAAGACATTTTTTGTCTCGGTTTCGAAACCAACCCTTTTGGTTTCGAAACCAAAACTCACCTGAAGACATTTTTTGTCTCGGTTTCGAAACCAACCCTTTTGGTTTCGAAACCAAAACTCACCTGAAGACATTTTTTGTCTCGGTTTCGAAACCAACCCTTTTGGTTTCGAAACCAAAACTCACCTGAAGACATTTTTTGTCTCGGTTTCGAAACCAACCCTTTTGGTTTCGAAACCAAAACTCACCTGAAGACATTTTTTGTCTCGGTTTCGAAACCAACCCTTTTGGTTTCGAAACCAAAACTCACCTGAAGACATTTTTTGTCTCGGTTTCGAAACCAACCCTTTTGGTTTCGAAACCAAAACTCACCTGAAGACATTTTTTGTCTCGGTTTCGAAACCAACCCTTTTGGTTTCGAAACCAAAACTCACCTGAAGACATTTTTTGTCTCGGTTTCGAAACCAACCCTTTTGGTTTCGAAACCAAAACTCACCTGAAGAAATTTTTTTTGTCTCGGTTTCGAAACCAACCCGTTTGGTTTCGAAACCAAAACTCACCTGGAGACAGTTTTTGTCTCGGTTTCGAAACCAACCCTTTTGGTTTCGAAACCGCCGCGTATTTCACGCGTTTTCAGGGGCATTTTTGGGAGTATTTGTTTTGGGTTTATAAAAGGGTTTCGAAACCCACTCGATTTCTTCTCAAATTTTCTTGGGATTTCGAAAGACACAAGGAGAGGATTCTCAAGGGTTTTGCAAAAGATTTTGATCAAGTGCTAGGCTTTTCACGCATTCTCCATCTTGGTAAGCCTTCTTCCTCCTCTCTTGATCTTCCTTACTTTTCAGTGTTTGAACCCTAGATCGTTGTTTAGGGCTGTTATCAATCATGTCTTCAAACCGCCCAAACCCTTCCACATCTTCCACTCCCAACCCCAAGAGGCCAAGATCCTCTATGGGTTCATCCCAATCCTTCATTTGCCCTAGAACAAAAGAAAAATTTTATTCGGCAAATTGTTACAATCTTTACATCCAAAACTTTCAAAAGCGTTCTCTTGTCGTTGAGCGACAAGTTAATTGGTACAAGGATGAAACTCTTCTCGAAATTCAATCAAGGTTGAATTTTCGCAACTGGGATAGGTTGTTTAATGGCTATGGGAATGCCTACCCAAGACTTGTTCGAGTATTCTACTCGAATTTTCACCATATTGATGAGAAGGATTTCAAGTTTTCAACTATGGTTTGTGGAAAACCTTTGATTGTGGATAGTCCTCTCATTGCCTCTCTCCTCGAGTTCGAGGATGATGCGGAGGCACTTCAATTCCCACCTGAGCGCGACACTGAGGAGGAATATTTGCCTAGCGCTGAAGCCATTGCAGAAGAATTGGTTGAGGAACGTTTTGGGTGGAGAAGAAGTTTCCCTGCTTCTAGGTGCACCTTATTCTATAAGGTTTTAGGGAATATTGCTGCAACTAATCACTTCCCTTGCTCTGGGAATCGGAGCAAACTCAGTGACGACATGGCTGAGTTTCTNCGCATATTAAGAATCGAATAAGTCAATACTCTTGTTAGAGATTTTTGTTGTACTCTTATCACCTCAGTAATTTTTTAATTAGGTGATAGTGTGATCCTTAACCTTAGTCACATTGACATACGGTTATATTTATTAACCGTAGGGCGAATTTAGACTTTCAATTACCTACAAGTTCCTCAGGAAAAATAGCATCAATATCCTTACTCTCCTCAATAGCCGTTATTTTGGCTTCAGATCTCTCGGGGAGAGATCTTAGCACCTTACAGACTATCTTGGAGTTAGAAATAGTTTTTCCTAAGGAAACATGTTTTTCACAATCGCACCGAGTTTGCCATAGAACTCATTGAAGGTCTCATTTTTCTCCATTCTAATATTTTCGAATTGGGTTGTCAATGTAACACCCCGACCCCGGACTCCCAATGGTCCGACCCACTTATCGAGTTGAATCCACGACCCAGGCCTCGGAGTGTTACTTAAAGTGAAAAGAAATATAACTAATGCCTATTTTGTCTAGTTGAACACTATGTAAAACCTCTTATTCCTTGGGTTTAGTCACTATGAATCACCCTCATTGAATTTAAATACTTAGGGTCTTCAATACTATTGGTTAAGGATTAGACTATTTGAAAATGTTGTTGTCAGAGTTATTGCGTTAGTGGTGAAACTCAGGCCTTATCTCCCTAACCAAAATTCAGATTCCTATGAGCTCAAGTTTTCTGGAAACTAGACATCCAGATCTAAACTTCTATGTTTTGACCCGAATCTAATTCTCTATGGTTTTACACAAAAATTGTGTTTAACTCTGACTAGTGCAGAAATTCTGGAAATTCCAGCAGCTTTGGTCCAACTTAAGGTAGTCTAAAGGTCAACCTCCTAGGTTCAGTTTATGAAGGGTCTCTCTATGGTTCATCTTCAGAGTATAGTGAACAATATTTCAGAGGCATAACATATATTTCATACATGCATCATCAAAAACATTCCTTATATGTCATAATAAATCAAACTATAATATTATTGAATCTATTCAACCATATCATAAGTAATTATCATCCATCATGGTTTATAATTCAAAACTAGCTAATCAAAAACATTGTCCTTAAAGCAAAATAAAAGCAAGAAAATCAGTATCCCATATCCCATGTGATCTAAAACTATTTTCATCTGTCGCGGGTCCTTGGTACGTACTTCTAGGTAGCTTTTCTTTCGGCACTTTAAGTTCTACTTCTTGTAATTGTTCTGGTACCCGTAGGGGGTAAAAACGTAGGGTGAGCAAAGCTCAGTAGGTACAACCAAAACATGGGTTGATGTCCTAACACTTTTTTTAGAAAATCCACAAGCCTTTTTGCCACAAAAACCTCATCCAACATTATCACCTTGAAAACCATCTTTAGAAACCTCTCAAATCTGCTCTTCTTTTTTTCAAAACCATCTAAGTTTGAAGTCTCTAAACATACTTTTCGAAAACACTTTTGAAAACGTTTTTGGTGTCAGCCATCAAAAAACAGGTTTATTTTGAAAACAACAACTATAAGATATAAACAAGATAACAAGATGCAACTATATATTTATATATATAGGAATACCTGTAATGTATTATTCTATGCATACTCTAAACACTCTTTTTCACATTATTATTATTAATAAATGTTCCACTTCCTTCGTCAGGGTTTTTCTGGAAACCAACCACCATCTTCTCTGGATGGATCCGAATATCAACTTCTCTCTTATGGAGAATGCCTCAAAGCAGTGCTTTTCAGGCCAAACAACACATCTCTTTCACAAAACCACAATCACAAATCACAACTGACGAAATTACGTTTTATGCAATAACATTGTGTCAACCTCTCTTATGGAGTACACATCTAACCTCTCTATGGAGCACATCTTATACCTCACTTATGGAGCATAACTCACATCTTACTTAGGGATTATTTTTTATTCTACTTGTAAGTATCACTACTCATGGTTAAAAGAAACCTCTTATCTTATCACTTTAACTTTGATAGCTTATTAGACTCTTTTTCACTCAAGTTTACACAACCCAAACCAATGCTTTTTATGCAGAAAAATCTTTTGAAAAACAACATATATATTTATGAAAACAATTTTGAAAACATGCAACTAAACTAATCGAGAAAACGGAGAATTTTAAAAAACAAGTTTTAACGATGGTGGTTCTCCCTACCTTTTTCGCTTAATTTCCACGCGACTTTAACTCGATCTTCCTTTGGCTCTAGAACTCCAAGCTTCTTCAAAAACTTGCTGGGTTTTTCTTCTAAGATAAGAAAGTATTGAGAGAGAGAGAGAGAAAGAAAGAAATCGGCTAGGGGGCTGGGGGGTTTTCTTCTTCTTCTTCACAATTTTTTTCTAGATGAAGGGGAGTTTTTGGTGTGGGATGGGGAGCACGACCAGGCCCCCCTTATATAGGGTTCGGCCAGCTCCCTTTCACCTTATTAAATGAGTTCTAAACCTATCCTAACTTCACCCTAATCCATCTCTATCTCAAACTCTCTTAATTATCTCTTATTTATCTTTTATTTATCTTTTTAACTAATTTAATTCTCTAATAAGTATGGGCCGATTTCTACATTAGAGAATAAGTGTTTTAAGTATTTTAGATGGCTAGGATTAAATCCCTAATTCATCTAACGGTTGACATTAAAAACTACGACTTTTAGATAAATAAGGAAACCTAGGTGTTTTATATTTTGGAAACTATTCCAATGGTTAGGATTTAGTAACTTTTAGATAAGTCTAATCTAATGGTTTAGTATTTATTTAGAATAGATATACTAACAATTATCTCTAATTAGTAATTATCCATTTTTTTCTGAAAACTACTAAAATCTAGGTGTTTTATTTAAATTAGGAAGTTTAGAGTTTTAGGAAACCCAAAACTCTTTAATTAAGTGGCGCACAAGGCAGCTCCTTGTGCCCACGTTTTTGCCAAGTGGGTCCCACCACTTGGTCACCCCTTATCCTAATTTTACTAATTACACCCAACTACCACTTCTCATTTCATTTCTACTTTCATTTCATTTTTATTTTTCATTTCATTTTTATTTCTAGTTTTCATTTCTAATGAAACCTTAATGTTTCACATGATTCTAACCTAATGGGTTATTCCATCATTTCTAAGTTTCCATCCTAGGGTTTAGAGTGTTCACTAACATTTCTAGCTCCGAAATGTTCATTTCTAAGTTCATTTCATTTCTAGGTGACTTATGGCATTTCTATGTTTTGAAAGTACTAGAAATGATTATTGTTTATGGTTATTCTAAGCTATAGGTTAGTTCCTACATTGAATATAAGTCAATATAACCCTAATTTTCATTTCATTTCTCTGGTTTTCCAAACTGAAAGTTCATTTCTAAGGTTTTATGGCTCATTTCTAATACATAATCCCTAATCTCTCTCTCAAAGAGATTTTGAAAACATTTGGTTTTGTTTTGAAAAACATTTTGGAACATTTGAAAATACTTTATGCAAGACTCTATGCAAAACTCATTTTGCAAACCATTTTTAGACTCATTTTTCCTCTTATACACAGTCAATGTATATAATTTATGCATTGTGGATGGTTTTTGGCAAAAAGCTTATTTTTCCGATACTCTTAGGTTTCTTTCCTTATGTTTACACCTTTCTAACACTTGTTGGGCCTATTTTTGGGTCCATGGGCCTTAAGCCCATGCTTAAGTCTATGTGGAAAAATTGGGGTTATTACAGTCAACATTTGCAATTTAGCAATTTTGACAGTCCGGGTACCTTTATGGGTCACCTATAACTTAGCCCATGCCTCTTTTGCTTCGGTGAAACCAAAAATGGCCTGAAACTCATCGGTGGTGACGGCATTGAAAATTGCATTTAGGCATCTGTTGTTGTAAGTGGCCTTAGCAATTTCACTCTCGGTCCAATCATTTGCCGGTTTGGGAACGATCCTAGTAACACCGTTCTCCGTGACTTCCCTAGTCGGTGGAGACCACCCATTTTCTACGCCCATCCAAACTCTTTCATCAATAGAGCCCAAAAGGCTCTCATACGTACCTTCCAGTAGGCATAATTTCTACCATTGAACAGTGGTTGTCCATAGCATTCCCTTCCATAATTCACGAAAAGGATCTCACTGGGGTGTAAAGCCCAAACAGGTGAACTTTGCTCTGATACCAATTGAAAAACCTAGGGTCTAGGTTTACTAGTTAACGCACTTTAGGTTAACACGAAAGGGGGATCAACTACTCACAAATAAAAATCTACAAAACAAGTAATACGAAGTTGAAACCAACAAGCAATGACTTATCCGATTCTCACATAGCAGAAATTAAGGAGAATCAGATATTTTACTCTGGTTTCAAAAATCATTCACAAATGATTTTTTTTGACGGGAAAAATCTTACGGAAAAAACCCTGGGACCTAGTCCAGAAAAATCACTAAGAGTTGTGAGAAAATCTTACAACCGCTCTACCGACTACACGACTCCCTCGTGCAAACTCGACCGGTCTTCCTCCATGGTTTGAATCCGCAAACTACCTCTTGAGTGATGTTGTGCATCTCCAACTCGAACTCCTTCAAGTCTCGCACTTGTATGCTTAACTCCTCAAGCTTAACTTGACCTTCATCAAGTTGCTGCCTCACCGGAACTCCATCGGTGATAGAGATGTGTTTGAAGGATGATATTACTCCAATACAAAATGGGTTCTCAAACTAGATGAGTACTCTAAGGTCTAACTAGAATGATAACCCCATGAGAAAAGCTCTAAAAACAACAAACATAAATGATGAGCTTCTTCTCCTAAGATCTAGGAAACCCTAAAATGTAGGAGATGATGATTTCCCAACACTTTTCTCTCTCTAGAATATTTTTCTTTAATGCTCTAGCAAAAAGTTATCTTAAATGACATATCTACTTTCTATTTATATGGAAGTACAAAACCCTAGGGTTTCAGTCCAAAAGGATCTATATGCACATGGCATAGACAAAGTACGTAAGGGTTAAAGTAGAAAAAACTCGTACTGAAATTTTGCCTGAGGTATCGGTACTGACATAAGAGGTATCGATACAGGCAGGGTGGTATTGATACCTCTCCCTGGCAGTATCGATACTAACCTAGCCTATGACCTAGCCTACAGTCACAGGCTATGTCAGTATCGATACTCCCTCCAAGGGGTATCGATACCAGCCTAGATACATGCAAAAATAGTTTTGCACCCACTCTAGGCTATCTACATGCATCCTAGCTAATGCAACTAAATCCTAAATGGAATTCTAACTACCTATGGTATACGATAAGTTACTTACCCATACTTGGAGAATTCTGGTGGTGAGACAGAGTCTGATGGAGTGTTTTTCACTCCGTTTCACGATGATGTGTGAGTTTTGCACGGAAGGAACACCCTAACACTAACTCAAAAAGGACTACAACTGAGTTTATTGTTCTATCATGAGCATTGACAAACCCAAGGGACCTTTCAGCATCCGCTTTTGTGAAACCTGAGCTGTAACTTGTTGCTTTTTGTGGGAAGAAACATAATTTACATACTATTTGCCTCTTTTTTCCCCTTAGAGTCAGTTACAGCTGTTGTCATGGTTGGCATGTACCCATTTTTATGGAATCTTCCACATTTGTGGCAGCCTCAATAAATTTCTCAATTATCTTCGGTGTAACCACACTCAAAGCAGCTTGGTATTGTGGATTCAGGCTCTTCCTTAGTATGGAAATCTGATCAGTCTCGGAAGGACGCTCGATCATACTTCTCACTTTCAACCTCCACTTTGCTACAAAATCTATGAAAAACTCATCAGGTTTTTGCTACAGAGATTCCAATTGTCTTCAAGTAACCCTACCATCAGTTCCATATGTGAAATACTTTATGAAAACATCCCCTAACTGAACCCATGTTGGGTACTTAGACCGGTCCAATTTAATTATCCACTCTAATGCATCTCCCACCAGGCTTCTTTGGAAAAGGTGGGCCATCATGCTATCACTCACACCTAATGGCCTCATATTTCCCATATACATGATTATGTGGGTTTTAGCTGATCCAGTCCTATCATACTGTTTCATCTCTGGATACTTGAAACTATGTGGTAGTTCTTCATCAGGACACTGATACCATGAATCTATGTCAAAAGTAGTTCCCCCTTCTAAGCACTTCAACTTGTGCTGAACATCGACCAGGTCTTGCTGAGAGGAGATAGCTTTATCTTTGTGACTAAGGTTAAGGATCACACAATCACCTAATAAAATTATAAAGGTGATAAAGAACAAAATAATAATCTCTAACGAGAGTATTGACTTATTTGATTCTTAAAATGCGGAATTAAGAACAAGAATCGAATATGTCAATCTCACAACAAGTATAAAAATATGCACAAAAGATTTTGTTTACGAGGAAACCCAAACTAGAAAAAACCCTAGGACCTAGTCCAGAAAAAAGAATCCACTAAAAGTTAATGAAAACTTACAAACCGATTTATCAATCGATGGACACGAATTAAGACTCCCTCTACGTTCCAACAGCTACGGTGTACAGTTCATCCACAAATTTAAGCTCCACGAATTTGCCTCTTAGTAGACTATGTTGCATCTCCAACTTGACATTCGCAAGTCCCGCACTTTGAACCACTACTCGACTCCATGAGTATATCACCACGAGCTTGACACTTCAAGCTACACCACCGGAAATCCACTGCTACACAAAAACAGAGAGTTTTTAGTTTTTAAAATAGGAAGGATTGAACCAAGTATAACAAGTTTGGAAACTAAAAATATAAGTTATGCTCTCCAATAACTTGTTAGGAGTTGGGGTGAATGGGTTAATTGAAACAAGAATGAATCAACTCTATTTATAATGGTGATTTCCAGACCTAGATCTGAAATGCACTAAGTATAATGAGTGCATTTCAGGATCTAGATTTAGAACACACCATTAGTAATGAGATGTTCTTAGATCTAATCTATGACACCGTCACCCACTTATAAATGTTTCCCACGCACAATTATTTCCCTAAAATAAGACTTAATGAGGAGTGTGCAATAATGTGTCAAGAAGTTACTTTTACAGCTCATTCAGAACACAAACATTGTGCACTATACAGGAGGTATCGATACTAAGGTTCAGTAGGCTAAGTTAGTATCGATACTGACTCAGTAGGTATCGATACTCGACCCCCTAAGAGTACTTCTGACGTTTTTCGAAAAAATTTAAACCCTTTTTAAAACGTTTTCAAGTGTGGGAACATCCTTTAAAGGTCTAACGACCAATGGTACTTAGAGGGCGTTTGGCAACCAGAAGCAGAAGCACTTCTGCTTCTAAAAAAAGCAAAAGTGCTTTTGAGCAGTAAAAAATAAGGAGAAGTTAGTATGGTAAACTATTGACTTATAAGTCTAAAAAAATGATGAGTTATTAGTTGTTACACGGTACTCGAGGAGAAGCAACTTCTAAGAAGTAGAAAAGCAAAAAAAATTTGCTCCAAAAAGAAGTAACTTTTTTGCTTCTAGAAGTCACTTTGAAAAAATGTTACCATACAAACTTTTTTGCTTTTTGACTTATATAAGTCAAAAAGCAACTTCTTAAGTGGTTGCCAAACGGCCTCTTAGGTTCCTAAGTTACTTACTATCCTGAGATATCTTCTGGTGGTGAATTGAATTTCTTGGAGTCTTCACTTCAATTATCTGATTCGAACCAGGATGCACTAAACTCTAACTCAAGTTACAAAGACCTTCTTGAGTTTACCTTTGACACAAAATTCGACAAACAATAAGTACATGAGAAAACTCATGGACCTTACACCATTCCTCTCATAGCTCGTATTCATCATCTAACAAACATTATTGCAAGGGTGCCTTCTTAGCAGGAGGTTTTAGAGGGACATCAGTAAACTCATGAACTGGATAGGTGTAATGCCCCGACCCCAGATTCCAATGGTCCAACCCATTTTCGAGTCGAATCCATGACCCAGGCTTCGAGGTGTCACTTAAGGTGGATAAGTGCAGAAACGAAACAATATCTTTAGGTTCAAAAGATAAGCAAATCAGTTTAAAAGAGTTTAGGAAGTATGGAGTTTCAAGAGTGCAAATACACAATTGAAAACAAAAGGGTTACAAGACTGATTTGCAATAGTTTAATGATTCAGGAACCGTTTGATTCTCTGGAAACTTCACTCAGAGACCTCCAACTTTCGTCTTTTGGCCAGAGCCTAAATCCAGTTCATTCAGTTCAGAAAACATACACAAACTTCAGCTTGTGTAACTACGCTGCTTAAAACTAAAAGGGTAGATATCTATAAAGAGAAGATAAGTAGCACTTGAGTATAGAAAGAAGCTCTTAGGAATGGATATTCAAGGTAACAGATATGAACAAATGTAAAGATTATTTAAAATAGGAGTACTAAGAACTTATTTTTGAAACAATGATAATGAAAGAAAAAGAAACTGAATCATTGTTTTGAAATAAAGGAAATAAAGAGTACTTAAATCCCAATACCCATGTGATGTAACCATCATTTATTGTTTGCTAAAAGAGTTTAAAACCTACTTATCTTCTTATTCAACGAACTCTACTCCAACTCTTGATGCCTAAGCTTCCCAGTTCTCTCCGAGATCTGGGGGGGAACGTAGGGTGAGTAAAGCTCAGTAGGTACGACCAGTACATAGGTTAAGTAACTAACACCATAACTTTTCAATCAAATAGATAATTCAAACAAACCTTTACCCACTAATCCCATATATGCATGCCGAAACAGAAGATCTTTAATTTAGAAAAGCTTACCTTTTAAAAACTAGTGCTAGTCATAGCTTTTGGCCAAATTCTTTTCAAAAACAAGAAAATATCTTTTGATTTTGAAAACAAACATCTTTACGCAAAAACCTTTGCAAAATTAGTTATACTTTTCAAATACAGTTTCAATATTAAGATTGAGTATAGAATATGTATACCAATACCTTACTTATATATATATATATTTTAATATATATGTTTCCACTTGTTCGCCAAGGCAGTTGCGGCAGCCTACCAATGGCTATTACGGTCGCTAACCTCTCACTTTTGGACAGACCCAGGTAAACCTCTCTGACGGAGATGCCTCTAGGGTATATACAACGTCAATTAAGACAAAAACAACGTCCTGTAGGAAAAAATGACGATTACATATATTCTAAAAAACATCACATAGACCAAGGTTTCTTTTAAACCTCTCAACTTCCATTTTAACTTGAAGTAGCTTATTATTCAAAACATTCATGATCACTCACCCAAAATAATGCGATTTTATGCAAAAAACCTTTTGAAAACATGCATATATTTTGTAGAAAACCAATTTTAAAAATATGATGATTTTTAAAACAACTTTTTGAAAACATATTTTCATAATTAATTTTTAAGGGAATTTAAAAAAAAACAAGTTTAGGATGGGGGTTTTCCCTACCTCTTTTGCTTAAAATCCTCGAGGCTTTAAGAACGGCTCTTCTCCGAAGGTCTTCAAGAACTCCAAGCTTTAATGTAGATTTCTTCCTCCACAATTATTTTAGAAGAAAAGAATAGAAACAAAGAAAAAGAAAAGAAGAAGAAGAAGAGAAAAAGGAAATTTGAAGGATTTTTGGATTTTCTTCTTCTTGAACTTGAAAGGGAGAGAGAGAGATAGAGATCTTGTGTGCGGGTCGAACTAGGGAGAGGGGAGGGGTATTTATAGGGTTCGAAGTGCCCCCTCTCCTTATCCCATTATACTTTGAAAAATTAGAGAGTCTCCCTCGAAATTATCCAAAACTAGTTTAAGAAAATAAAACAATTATGCTAGCTTAATGTAGAAAATGATTTCTACATAAGGGGTGATTTATAGTTTCAAAAATGTATCTAATTTAAATGGTTTAGATCAAATATCAAGCTAATCCAACGGTTGTAAATATCTACAACAAATTAGAGATAAAATAGGGATACAATTTAAGTTTTAGTAGATAATTTAAAACAAGGAATATTTAGAATTTGGGAAACATTTTTGGATGGTTAGGATTAACTAAGTTTTAGATAAACATGATCTAATGGTTGTAATCTAATACTTGTTTCCCAAGTTTAAGGATAATTATCTAACTAAAGAGGATAATGTAGTATTTATCTAGGATAAATAAGTGTTTATAGTTTTTGAAAGACTTTAAAAGATAGTGTTTTATTTAAAAAGAATTTTTAAAAATCCAAAACACCCCGAATGTGTGGCGCACCCTTGTTGCCCACGTTTTTCTATTTATTGTGTGGGGCCCACTTGGACGCCCCACACCTATAAATATATCATTTTATATATTTTAGTTCATTTTCGCACTCAAACTCTTAAAAATGATTATTTTCATTTTATTTTATGCATGCATGGATCCTAGGGTAAGGTTTCTATATTTCCACCCCACTAACTAACTTAAAATTCTTAAAGCCCACTTCCAGTTCCAACCCAAGCTAAGAAAATCTAGAGTGTTACAATAGGTCTTTCCAGGTTCCTGATAATGAGTATGCGCGGCCTCCCTAGTCCTTAAGGTCGTTGCCGATGTTTAAGCTTTTTCAGCATAATCTAAGTTTGGGGGAGGGGGCATACTTTCTTGATTTTGATTACTGGATGCCACCTTCTCAGCACCATCCTCTCGATTGTTAGACCCAAGTCTTCTTTCAGAATCTTATCCAGAGAGGCCCTGAGCATCCTTGCCATGCTTCCACTGTCCACACTATCCCTAATATCTCACTCTGTACTGGGAAACTTCTCAACCCGCTTTAATCTTTTTGATGGTCTGAACAAAACTTTTTTGCTCGCAATCCCGTAATTACTGCTCTGGATACCTAGTACCTAGTCTAGTAGACACAAAACCTTGTTAAAGCCACAAGAAGTCCCTATATTGATCATGCCTCAGGATTTATGGAGCATGTATGCATTCCTCTAGGTTATCCTCAGGATACAATTTATCACTACTACATGCATGCTGAGCTCAACTAGACACTTTTGCACACTCTTTCTAGGTCCTATAAAATGATGATATGAACTGAAACCATGAAGTTTGGACCCCAAAATTGCTCAGAATCGCAGTTCAAAGGTTTCAGACCACGTCGTACAAGCCATTTTTGGGCAAAAATTCGAAATCCT
>MVGT01001749.1:185117-206286 GCA_002174775.1 Macleaya cordata | reverse complement strand
ATCTCTTCTGCGCTAATTCTGAGTAGAATGAAGAGCTACTCAATCTCACAGTTATTTTTCGGCACTTTCGTTGATCTCATGAGTGCCATAATTTTTCAACCACTGAGGGTGACATTAGGATTGCAAAAATCTTAATCTTGTAGTCTGAAATGATACATGACATACCTTTCTTGACTTCGTAGATGATAATAGGCCAATTGGGTTTCACCTTCATTGCCATCTAAAAGTTCATCATCATTTCATTATTGACTTTTCTAGCTTTCACCTTCATAACCTCTACATCTTTACAATTTTTTTCACCCATTATTTCTGAGAAGTGTATAAGGATGACAAAGAAAAGAAAACAAGAAGGACAATATGTGTATATGTCTTCAAGTGAGCTATTTCAAGATCAAGTTCTATCGCCATCTGATTAATCTAGGAATCAGGACCCGGTTTTGGAAAATTGTTTTGTTATCGAAAAACATACCGATCTTCCAACTAGTCTGGTCTGCATAGAGAGATTCCTGGTAAGGGAATCCTGGTATGGGTCGGAAAGGTGTTAGGCACTCGACAACCGCCCGATCATGAGATCGGCCTTTGTTTCGCGACTTAAGGTATTTGGGTTGAATTGTATGATTAAAATTATTACATTACGCTAAGAAAGAGTATGTACAATGAAAAGTAAGTTATTGCCCCTCTCTAATCCTATATTTCATGCATTTAAGTTTTGGGGCAATAAGAAAATAAATCACGTGTTCTAACTAGAACACGCGCCAAAAACGGTGTGACACGTGTAAGCTGTGATACACATACACCAAACACTCAGACACGTAGACTCAAATCTACATGTCGCAATCAAGCAATTGTTGTTCGTGAATCTCTCTCTGTCCACGACCAACAAGAAGTGTAAATGGACTCTGTGCCATTCACACACGAGGTGGACATGGAATCCAGGGCCATGTCCTCTAAGGAAGCAACCAAGAGTTATATATGGGAATACTGGGGCCCACATACATGCTCGAAGAACACGTGGCCAATCTGGGGAGGTACGTGTACATACTCACAGATACGAGTAATTTGGGGACTCGTACTAAGAGTTATACATTGGAATACTGGGTCCCACATACAGTCTCGAAGAACACGTGGCCAAACTAGGGAGCCATGTGTACGCACTCACGAGTACAAGAAATCTAGGGACACGTACCACACAAAAATTTGTGGGTTGTATGGGGGGAAACTAAGGCCCGCATACGTGCTCGAAATACACATGACTAAACTGGGAAGCCACGCGTACACACCCATAGTGTACAAGTATACTGGGACTTGTACAAAACTAAGGTCTATGGGTTGTATGTGGGAAAACTTGGACCCACACACGTGCTCAAAATACACGTGACTAATCTGGAAAATCACGTGTACGTACCCACGGTGTACAAGTATACTGGGACTTGTACAAAGCAAAGTGACACGTGTATACTATAATATACGTGACACACGATGTACTTTCACTTTTGAAAAATAATGACACATGCTAATCCCATTGCACGTGACCCAAATGAGATTTTGTCGAAGACACGCGTAAACTGGGATACACGTGGTGACGAGAGGCTTTTTCTTTTTGAAAATATGAATGATATGCTTTAATTCCTAACTTGTTTAAGAATTTCTAAACCTTAACATGATTTAAGGCAAATACTTTGATTAAGTAGAAAATTTTGTTTCTTTTCTTTAATTTGATAATATGTTGGGATTATCGCAAATTGGGATTAGTTTAAGAATTAACCCAACTTAGTTAACCGAGCAAGACCATCAACCCGGCTTAAACACGAATATCGGGCTTACTTGCCCGTCCATGGTGGTCTCGCTTAACAAGTTTAGGCAAATTCCTAACCTAATTCCGAAATTAACAATCAACTTATTGCTAATGCAACCCTAATCTAAAGCCAAACACACCTAACCTGGACTTAGCTTATTCTATGATAGATTATCTTCTTAAACTATTAGGTTTTCAGGGTTTATAATTAAATGGGCTTGTTAAGCCCATAAGCAAAGAGGTGGGTTGTAGAACCCAAAATTTAAACTTGAGGCCCATGATGTATATCATGAGTTTTAAGTTGATTTATTCTTTTTTATGGCAAAAAAGTTATTTTAAGCCTAAGATTTTTATTACTTTCAAACAAAACTTAACTTTTGTCCACTAAACTCAAGCATCACTTTTTGACATAAATCATGAAAGTTATATGGCACTTTAAGTAAATAAACAGCTTTATGCAAAGCCCACAAACTCCCATTGATCAAAAAGTGCGCAAACAACTTTTTACCAAACCCACAGTTTTCATGGATCAAAAAGTATACTTTTATGTCAAAATGAAGAACATCAACCATACATTTATTTTATGGAGCATGATTTTGCATTTTTGTTCATATAATTTCTAACACGATGACTACATGTTAACTACATCACATATTGGTATTTTCCTTACCTAATATGAATAACCATAAAAAAAGCATGATTTTGACACTTTTCTAACATGATTTCTAGGAAACATTGATTTTATCAAGGTGATAATCACATGAAGATGATGTTTACATGAATATGATATTTACATAATTCTAACTATGTAAAAATATCTACATGTTATAAACTTTATTTTAAATATGTAAACTACATATTCAATACTTTAATGTGAATACCCATGAAACATAATATAATTAATCCATAGATCAAGGCATGATGACTAGAAAATTAAACCTCAAATATCATGAAATGCTTAAAAAATCCATTCATTAGATGAACAACATACTACATGATTGATTTGACATAAAATAAGTGGAGATAAAGAAATATTACCTAGCTTTAGCCCACACTCTAAGAAAAGCAAGAAATCTCACTTTGATGTTCAACCCATTTGTAGTGATTTTCCCTTTTTGGTGTGGTTTTAGAAAAAAAATGGTGGAGGAAACACTCTCTATGAATTGTTTGGAAAACAAAGGAAAGTAAATTTTTTTTTACTCCAAAACTTCACTTTCTCAATCTAGAATTTTTTCCAAAAAAAAGCTCTCTCTCTCCCAAGTTGTTATTGTGTCTTGCCTCTTAGAGGAGCATCCTATTTATAGCCAAAGGAGAGTGGGAGTCTAATTTGTGGCTGTTAGATCGGTGAAAAAATCAAGGGCCAACATTCGTCCTTATCCAAAAAAGGACAGAGGAGAGAGAAATATGCACAGACGGCTAGAAGAGCCCTAGCCGTCATGTGCATGCGTCTGGCACAAGACGCCAAAAGAGGTGAGCCTCTCCAGTGGAGAGAGAAAAAGACAAAAAAACGGCTAGGGTACCTATAGCCGTTTAAGGGTGACTGCTTGAGGGCATATGGCCGTTGGGGGCGTTTTTGTAAAAGAGTGATGCTAGAATGCACACACTTTTTGGGGGATTTACATCCCTCCCTAAGGTGGACGGTGGTCCATGCCTTGAAGTTTAGGAAAGACGAAACTCGAGGATGTGATTCAAATCACGAGGGGGATAATGGCCTTACGATGGGAATGGGGGAAGAGAGAATCCCGCACAAAGTGCGTACATTCTAGCATTTTCCTTTATAAAAATGGGGATTTGAAAGTGGTGAACAGCTGGGAGAGAGAGAAAAATGGGGGAAAACGGCTAAAGAAGGTGTGACCGTTTCTGTTAAACAACTAGGGGAAGAAGGAGAGAGAAAGTGGAACGGCTAGGGCACCTAGCCTTTTGGGTGCCGACGGCTAGGTGCCTTGGCCGTTTGGATGCAAACAGCTTGCGGCCCTAGCCGTTGCTGATTTTTGAAAGAAATAGGTGGGGGTGATATTACCCACCACCTTGAAAGCTTTACAAATACCGTGTGGATATTGTTGACCCAACCAAAAGATTTTAAAAAAAACTTTCTCCCTCCTGATCTTCACGTGAAGAAGAGAAACAAAAGGGTTAAATGGGTGGTGGGTGTTATTACCCACAACCTTTAAACTATGCATGTAGGTGATCATAACCCACACACAAAAACTTTTTCAAAAGACCCTGATGTGCACGTATTACAAGAGGTGACGGTGTATGGTAATTTTGGTGCACCGGCTTTACAACAAGGACGCTGCTATTTGAACATGAGGGAGGTTATTGCACCCCTCTTAGAACGCCCCCTTATAACGCCCCTTCTTGTGGGGCCTACATACGATGCATTCAAGGGCTGGTTTTTTTATGAGATGTTCTTCTCAATATGTATATCATCATATTAAAAAATCAGTTCTTTTTAAAACTTCTAACCCCTTCAAATTAACCTTTAAAAATTAGTAACTATTTAGCAACTATTTGACGGGTCAAATAGTTATCAATTTTTGATAAGTAATTTGAAGGGGTTAAAAGTTTTAGAACAGATTGATTTTTTTAATATGATGATATACATATTGAGAAGAACATCCTATAAAAAAAATTAACCTTTGGATGTATCATATGTGGGCCCCATAGGAGGGAGCGTTCTAAGAGGGGGTGCAATAACCTCCCTCTTTGAACATTGAAACCAATGTTCAATTGTAACATTGGATTATGGGGTCCACATAATTTTGCTTCAACGTTTGAAATTTTGTGAGGTTGTTCTTTTCACTGTGAAGATCTTCCTCATAAAAAATAGTCTATTTTAAAACTTTTAACTCCATAAAAATTTGACTATTCTTCTCACCGTTCATTTCCAACCGTTAAATTTCAATCAATTTGCGATCAATTTTTTATGGGGTTAGAAGTTTTAGAATGGGCTGATTTTTTATAAAGATGATCTTCGTAGTTGAAAGAACAAACTCACAAAATTTCAACTCTTGAAACATAACCATGTGGGGCCCACAATCAAATGTTACAATTGTAACATTTGATCTCAATGTTCAAATAGCATCGTCCTTACAACAAAATGAAACCCATTTTAAAGCATCACTGATTTCAACGTTTTATAAAGTGGGGGTGGTGTACGATAGTTTGGGTACACCAAAACACAACAAAATGAAACCTTTTTAAATAGGACAAAAGTGATTAGTTTTTGTTGTATGCTACGTACACCAAATTTGTATACACCGCTCACACTTTTGCGTTTTCTCGCTTAATCGACGCCAATTCGAGTCAAAATTTTGATCATGTTTTATGCGGGTCTCACGTTCTCCTGAGGTAAGCTGATGATGGGTTGTTCTCACATGGGGTGCGAAAATTTGGCGTCTACAATTACTATTATTAATGGGTATAATTAATTAACATTTAGTTATAGGCAAGGGCAATTATTATTAGTATGTTTAATTTCTTATTTGACAAAATTAAGTAACATAATTAGAGGCTAATTAAAGATAATCAATGAGAATGAAAGAGAATTTATGGAGAGAACTTAAAATTTGAGAGTGACATGGAGGTCTTCTTATGATGTGGCACTCTGAGAATAGAGAATGTCACGTGGTTTGCAGAAGCGCCACGCCAGACGCTTCAACTATAGTAATATAGTATAGACTAGTTTTTTAGCCCGTGTGCACAGGTATTTTTTTAAAAGTTTGCTTTTCAATATATTTTTCTTATATTTTTGTAATTAAATTAGTAAGACACATTAGATGGGGTTAGAAATTTTAGAATTGGTGATTTTACAGGGGATTGATTCTATGTTGTAAAAATATTATCATCACACTTTTAGATCATCTTTTTGTATGTCCCGCAACACATATGTTCCTCGAAATTTATTAATATTATTGAATAATTTTATATTAATTTTTTTAATAATGTTAACATATGTAACTTTTGTTGAGAAGGACTATTGCACCGCCATTTAGACTACCCCTATTGCACCCATATATAAAGGAAGATGATCTAAGGACTAATTTTTTGTGAGAATGATCTTCTCGCCATGTATATCATCATAAAAAAATAAAAATTAGGTCATTCTAAAACTTGTAAACCTCTTAAATCAGTCTTTGAAAAATTGGTGAATTTGATAAATCATTTTTACCGCTAAATTTTAACAAAATTTTGATGGAGTTAGAAGTCTTAGATAGTGTTAAAATGGACTAAATTTCTGAATATGATGATCTTCATGGTAAGGAGGACATCCTCATTGAAAACTCGTGATTGAATCATCTATGTGATCCCCAAATAATGGGGGATGCAATAAGGGAGCTCTAAATGGGAGTGCAATATTCTCCACTGTCATGTAATTTTCTTTCCTTGCTTGCCTTGTTCTTAGCCATCTTATAGCTTCAAATTATGTCTTCTTAGTTAGAATTGCTGGCTAAATCGATTACGATTTTAAAATTCTACCCCTCATGTATAATATATCTTCCATCTATCGTCGACAACCCCTGATGCGCGTCTTTTTAGTACAAATAATTCATAAGGATGAACACATCCATGCTTAGATAAAATCTTAAATAAAATTTAACTTCATTTGACTTTTTTGAAAAATTATCTTAACAAACTTTTCCATAAAAATCAAATTAACAAAAGTTTGGGGTCTTTGGACATAAAAGTTGGCCCGATTGGTTCGCGATTGAAAAACTTGTTTTCAAAAACTAATTTACACCTAAACTAATATGCATTTTGTACTACATCCAAAACTGTTTTAGGATTTCCAATAAAATCATGTATGATTTTACAAAACAAAAAAATGTTGTTTTCTTTATTTTCAATGAAATCATTTAGAATTTTATAGTAAAGTCAAAAGAATAGTTTTAGATGTGATACAAAATGTAGTTAATTTAGGTGTAAATTAGTTTTTGAAAACAAGTTTTCCAATCGCAAACCAAACGGGCCCTGAACTTTTTTAAGTTTTTTCCTTATCCTAATTTCATACTATTATTTATCAAAGACCTCTGAAAAACACAATTTAACATCATAGTATTACAACTTTTAAACTTCAAAATTCATTTAAAATCACAGTATCCTCTTGGTTCCTATGACAAAATCTTGTAGAATCTTAAAAAATCGAAGATTCGTTTAGAGCTTCAAGAAAATTATGGAATTCAAAGAAAAAAAATTAAGTATTTAAACTTTAAAACTGTACTATTATAAAACTGAAAAACAGTATTACATAGCTAAAAGAGAAAACATCTTGACCATATCGACTAAAACTCATCTAAACTCAATCTTGAGTCAACTTATTCTTGACAATTTATTAATATATAATATTCAAATCCAAATTTGGATACATCTAACTCGAGACTTTAGACTTATATACAAAACATGGTCTGCAATCACCGTGACCTATATAAAGTAGCTATACGTCTTCTTGACTGAGTGGTTCTGAACAAAACAAAACAAATAGAATTTTATCACCAAATTTGATGCAAAAGAAGTGAAATTATAATAAGAAGAATATGGGTACTCAAACAATAATGAATCTAGAATAATGGTTAGCTCATGCAAATTCATTGGAGCTAGTCTTCAAAGCGATGAAGGATAAACATATCCTTCTCAGAATGACTATAATCTTCACTGAGTGCATACATGATTCCTAAAATCAAAGAATTAAAACGGTTAGACGTCACAGAAAATTAAGTGGTCATCAGATGATCGAATTTGATCAGTTCATTCCAGCAATTCGTTTCTTTTATCTCAGATGATGAGAGTAATATATGAGAGAAAAAATTGCATACCCGTGGTATTGAATGGAACCATAAAGTAAAAAAATAAAAATTGAAAGCATAAAAAACGCATATTAATTAATAAGGAAAGAGCCTACCAAAATAATTACTATGAAGAGAAGGAAGTTACCCGTTAATTTCTAAACAAATATAATGAAAGCAGTTACAAAAAATTATTGCCATTTATATTTTCATCAGTAATATGAACTAATTAGCGGTTGATTTTGGTAGCGTTTGTTTCAAAATGGAATGTTATAATCGCATATTAGTTGTGGAGATTATCTTTAGATTTCCATCAGTAATTAAACTACGTTTTTGTATACATACATTAAAACTCTCTAAAACCATAGTCTACAATTAACTTTGTTGAATTGTGGTAATTAGTAGTAATTGTTGCATACATTAGAAGCTTTCTAAAAGCATATGTTGTCATTCCCATTTATTAAAATTTAATTCATACCATAAACAATATTTAATAGGGTAGTAAGTTATACCATAAACGGGCATAAATAGCATATTAATTTGAGATTAGTAATTAGTAAGGTTATTAAATGTGTATGAGTTGGCATTTTTATTTTAATGTACGTTTAGGCAGTATTAATTCGTGAAAAAGTGATGAGATAGATAGAAATGTTGACGTGATACTCTAGAATTTTAGAGTACCACGTGGATAGCAGAATTTACCACGTCAGACGCTTCAGTTATAGTAATATAGTACTAGTTTTATAGCCCGTGCAAAGTACAAACAATTTATATTAAAAATAGCTACTTTTTGTGGATTTTTATTAATTTTTAATACTATAACTTAATTAGTAGAAATTATAGTTTTAAATTTTTTTTAAATAGAGCGTGAGATATAATCATATATATTATTTAAACATTAAATAATTGAAGAATATATTGAATTTTAATCATCACAGAAACGGTTTAGATATAAACTACAAATCTTATTAAACATCAAATTTAGATTATATTCAAGAAAAAAATAAAAGAAAAAGAAACATTGTGTTTACATGTAAAAAAATTGCAATCCATGTGTACGTCATCATTTTGATGACCAATGTATGAGGACATCCAGTTCCTTGTAAGAAATAGACAAATTCATCAATTGTTTCCATTCAATGAGCATATCAAGAAAATCAGAAAACTATTTCAATTAATATTTTTTTTAAAAAAAACTATTTATATTCAAAGTCTTCAATTTTTAAACCCATTGATCACGATTTCAATTATTTCCTTGCTCCTCAATCAGTATTCTATTATAGTGTTCTTCTCCTTAAAACAACAAAACATACAAAATACAATTGCCATAGATATCTAGTAGAAATTTATGATGTTAGACTAAGAATAGTACCAGAAAAAATAAATCCAAAAAGAAAAAAAATACCTTAATGAAATTGTGTTGGGAAACTCTAGTGGTCCTGCAATCTCCAATAACAAAAGAAAAAAGAAGCCACATTGATAATGTTCATACAAAATATTAATTAAATAGAAAATCTAAATTGATTTTGTTCAAAACCTTTGAAAATTAAAAAATCAACAACAAAAAATCCTATACATCCCAGACATCATGAACTGCCTCAAAAAAGGCACCACCATCTATTTTGTATCTTATTGCTTACATCCCTCATTTAAGGCATTCAATGATTCAACCTGGACAAAAAAACTCTTGTCAAATAATGCATTTGATGAAAACAAAGATGAATTAAATGAAAACAAAAAATTTTAAAACAAATTAAGTACATATATATTCCTTGGATGTCTCTAAGAGTGACACGTCCGCATTTGAGGGATAGGAGAGTGACACGTGGTGTTTGAGGTTTCATCTTTATAATATATACAAGTTCTTTAAGCCCGTGCTACGCACGGGCAACGCTTTTAGAAAAAATTTATTTTTATTTTAAATTAAATTTTTTGTTATCTAATTTGAGATAGAGCTCCTATCAAAATTACTGTAGGAAGAGTATGAAACATAGAATTTTACAGTAACAAATTTTTAATTAGAGATAAAGTAACATCAATTAATTAATTACGCATAACAACTATTAATGTGGCACTCCATTTGTTGACTTTGCCACATCATAAATAAAATATGTATATTAAATAGACATGTTATTGACACTGTCTATGTGGGGCCTACATGTTTGGAGATGATCTAACGGTGTAAAAATAATCTACTTGCCATGTAGATCATTTTCTCATAAAATCCATCATGCACTAAAACTTCTAACCCCATCAAATGTTAATTTGAAATTAATTGTATAAATAGATAGCTCATAAATCATACAGTTTTTGCTGGAGTTAAAAGTTTTAGAATGATATGATTTTCGGAGAATATGATCTATATGGTACGTATATATATCAATCATCCTTACAAAAAATATCCCTTAGATAATCTCCATATGGTCCCGACATGGACCTTGCCAATAACATGTATATTTAAGCATATTCCACGATCCTCACTATATATAGTATAGATAGGTAGTATAAATACGTAAGAAAAAATTTATATTTTTAATATAATAATATATCTCTTCGTTTATATTTGAGAGTGAGAAACCATGGGGAACTTGAAATTTTTTCTTTAATTTTTTGTGAAAAGAGACAAATTTTTTTTTTATAATGATGAAAAATAAAAATTTGATATATGTTATAGATAAGTCAATAAAAATATAATAGTAATAATTCTCAATCCTATAGATTCGTAGGCTATTTTGTGCTAGATGATTAAAATATCATCTTATCCTTATAAAAAATACTCCAGAGTCATTCTATGTGGGTCCATAATTAAATATAGTATTATAGAGAATTAATGCAATTTAATTCTAATTAAAGAGAATTAATAAGAATAAGACTATTTATGGTGCTTTAATTGGTACGAAGGTGCATGTTAGAAGGTGCTTTAATTAGTATTTTTAATAATTTTGTCATATTAATTTGACAAAATTAATATTAGAGATATAAAGTAATGAAACTTTATAGCCCGAAAAATAAAGTAATCTTAGCTAGAAAAATATGTCTGCTTATATGATGAACTATAAGAATAGAGAATAACAATGTAATTTATGTGCACGAGTTACAATTTAATTTTTAATGCATAATTAGTGGCCAATTAAAAGGAATCAATGAAAAAGAGAGAATAAATTTTAGATATATAATTTAGGAGAAATTTAAGTAGATAAAGATCTTATTTGATTAGTTTAATTAACATAATAAATGACTAATTAAAGATAATTAATGAGAATTAGGATGTGAGAAGGTCCCTGTCACACCCCGATTTTCAGAACTCTAAAATCCAACCTGATTCAATGAGTCCGGAAGGCGAGGCGTGAAGAGTGTAAATGAAGTGTAATTTAAAGCAATGAATAAAATTGCTTGCTTTCTCATTTTGAAAGATAAACTAGTCAATTTTAGTCAATATTAATTACAATTTAGTAGTCAAAGTGAATTTAAAAACAAAAATAAATTCTGTTGAAAATATTTTTCGTACTTAACTGTACATACTTCAGTAAAATAGTCATACTTTCTTAACCTTAAATCAGAATTATACAAACGAAAGCATTCTGGAAAATAGATTTAAAGTTCTACAATTTCAATAGAAATAGCTCGAGCCTAATTCGGACAATAAAGTACTCGAAACTAGGTCTTAAGTTTACTAACAGATTTATACATAATTTTAGAAAAATAACTTCAAATTTCTTATAATATCCAAAAATCATAAATTTGAAACTTAAATTACTTCCTAACCCAACATACAAAATAAATGTATAATACTATTTTGAAAAGAAAAAATTGAAATCTTCATTTGTTACAGAAATAGGCCTTGGTCAATTTTGAGCGAAACATACTCAAAAATGAACTTTTCTAAAACTGACAGTAACAAATACGAAATTTATACAATATTATGTAAAACATAATTACTTCAATTCAATGACATGAAAATTAAATGCAAATTAATACAACATTTGTTTTGTTCTAAAATCAACATAAAAACAGATAATTATAATAATACATATCATAATTCTCATAAACAACCCATACTCCTAAGTGATATAGTAGTAATTATTCTTCAAATACAATATATAAAACATACTAACTCAAGAGATCCAAGCTATCTCTTTGAACCGCACCTCCTAAAATCTTTCGCCCTCAACTTGATCTGTAGGGGGAAAAATATTGGGGGAGTAAAACTCAGTAGGTGCAAACTATCCAAAATTACTAGATTTGAAACATGCAAAAATTACCATATTAATGCATAAAAAGAGATTTCTTTTTAAATCTTTCAATTATTAACCATTAATTATTTTAAGTCCATTACATCGGTTTCCATCGTCTCCTCAAGTCGAAACTCAACGGTACCTGCAGGTGTTATGGGGGTCTCCCATTAATGATACCATCTAGATTTATTTTTAATCTAGATAACAAGTTATTAATAAACTTCCATTAATTCATTTTTCTTATGAATAAAACTTCAACCCTTGCATTAAATAGTTAAATGTAACCATGCAAGATAAATACATTTCATAACAAAAACATAAAATTAGATTTTGTTTATAGTAGGGATCCCACCTACCTCAATTTGATGCCAAAATCTTATCACCTACTTGATTTATTACTTCCGGATGTGATGATCGATGATGTAATCCTTGATTTCTCAATGATTTTGATGATAATACTAGTAACTATTATAGATTTAATGAGAGAGGATGTAGATGAAGAGGTATGTTATGGAGATTAAAGAAAAATATGTATATTGGGGAGAATAATTAGAGGTGTAATAGGGGTGTAAATATAAAATAAAAGGGGAGATTTTGTGTTTTGAAGAAGGAAATAAGGGGAGTTTATATAGGAAAATTTTAGGTTATTATTATTATTTTAATATTTAATTTTTTTAAGATAAAAAATATTTCTTTATTCTTTTTAGTGGGCTGCTACAGTAGCCGCCGGCTACTGTAGCGCAGCCTACGTTTTTTTTATTAAAATATTATTATTTTAATTAATTAATTAATTAATTTTTTTTTTCGAGATAACTCTCTTAATGCATATAATAAGTTTCCATTCAATTACCATGCATATTAGAAATTTTATTTCTCAAATCAATACACACCCAAATGGGTATAATACCAACTTAAATATATTAGGCAAGTGTAAAATTCATACTATGGAATTTCTTGGTGTATTACATCATCACCCCCTAATAAGAATTTCGTCCCAAAATTCAACAACAAAAGTTAAAGCATACTTGAAAATAGTTCTGGGTACTTTGTCCGCATCTCGGACTCTAGTTCCCATGTGGCTTCCTCAGCCCCATGAAGTTTCCAAAGAACTTTGACAAGTTGCATTTTCTTTAATCGAAGTTCACGTTCTTGTGAATCTATGATCCTTGTAGGTTTCTCTTCATAAGATATGTCATCTTGCAATTCAACGTTCTGCCATTCGATCACATGGGAAGGATCGTGGTAGTACTTCCGTAGCATGGAAACATGAAAGACATCATGTATCCCATTTAGTTGTAGTGGTAAAGCCAATTTGTAAGCTACCTCACCAATTCGTTGCAGAATTTTAAAGACTATATTTTAAAAAAAAAAAAAAAGTTTGAAGTTTTTCACAAAATTGCATTCATAGTATGCTTAAAAGTGAGAAAACAATATGAACCCCTAGGATGACAGAAACCTCTTTTTTTTATTTGTGATACATTGGTTGTGTAGTAAAAGTCAAATATCAGTATACCACAATCATAGGTTTCATTCAATGTTGTCGCTAATTATCCTGGATAAAATCAAAATCACGCTTCAAACTTGGAAAGGACCTTCTCTCTCTAGTATGGGTCGTGTTCAGCTCGTTAGGTCAGTGATTCACAGCAAGACTCTCTATAGCTTTCTTGTTTACAACTGGCCACGCTCTCTAATCAAGTTAATGGATTACTGGACAAGTAATATCGATATCAAAAAGCAGGTTACGGTTAGTTGGACACAAATATGCCTTCCTGTGGAAGAAGGGGGCTTAAACCTTCGGTCCCTTCTTCATCTTAATGAAGCTGCAACTTTGAAGTTAACTTGGAGCATCATCGCCGAGAATGGTGAATGGTCTATCCTCATGAATCGCGTTTCCTTCATGGTAATACTCCAATTAACTACTACTTGAGCTCTTCAATCTGGCCTTTGATAAAAAAGAACTTGTGGTTTATTATGCTCCATGCTAAATGGTGTATTGGAGATGGCTCTTTAATCAATTTCTGAAACGAAAATTGGTTTCCAACTCTTCCAAGCTCCATTATTGATCACCTTGACATTCCTTTGGACTTAAGAAAATCTCTTAAAGCTAAAGTCTCTGACTTCATTATTAATGGCCGATGGTGTATTCCTAACTTTTTGGGTGATATTAATCCAACTCTGTTCTATCAGATTCAGCAAACTATCCTGCCAAGAATCAACACTCAATATCAACTTTGCTGGCCTCATTCTTCAAACGAAAATAACTCCTTTTGAGAAGCTTATGACCTCAAGCATCTTCACATGACAAATCAGCCTACCATTGTTTCTATTTGGTGCAAATTCATCCCACCTCATCGTGCCTCCCTTGCTTGGAGAATTTATCATCATCGAATCCCAACTGACGATAAACTCAGTGGCATTAACATCATCTCCTGCTGCTGACTATGTGCTTCCCCAAGACATTATGAAACAATGAATCATGCTCCTTTGCTACTAATCTTTGGAAATGGTTGGAATCTATATTTCACCTGCAGATCTCTCCCACCTCAATAGAGCACATTTTACAAATTGTTCATCTAAGCTCTCTTAGCCCGCAATGTAAAGACCTGTTGTTGGTAGCTTGTATTTCAACGGTTTGGGTAATTTGGCTCTATCGTAATAATGTGAGATTTGATGATTTTTGTCTTCAACCAAGTAATGCTCAGGATCTGATTCATCGCCTGACATGTGAATCAGGTCCCCTAATCATTTCGACTTTGGGCCCATCAGCGGAAGACCTTCTGATTCTCAAATTCTTTAGATGCAAAGCTAGTTGCAAAACCCCCCAAATTACTCCGGTTTCCTGGCGTCCTCCTCTTCACAGTTGGATAAAAATAAAGGCAACTCCGGATCTGCTGGTTGTGGGGGTATCTTTAAAGACCATAATGGTTTTGTTGGGGGTTGTTACGCTGAGTATATTGGCATTACTAGTTCAGTTATTGCAGAATTAATGGCGATCATCCGAGCCTTTGAGATAGCTTTCTATATGAGATGGACTAATATCAGGCTTGAAAGTTACTCTACCCTTGTCATACAAGCTCTTCATTTCAAAATTCAAGTGCTTTGGCAAATTCGCACGAGGTGAAACAATTTCCTATCACTATTTGCATCTCAATGATTTCGATTCTCTCACATCTTCAGATAAAAAAATGCATGTGTTGATATCCTTGCTAATATAGGGGCGAGTTCTTCTTTGTCGCAATGGTGGCCCACAACTCCGGACTTCATACGGGCTCAATCAGAAAGAGATCGACTTGATTTGCCCAATTATCAATTTAAATGAATTTAATAAATGTTTATATGGTTTTCCTTGTAATTTCGTCTTACGAGGTTTTGGCGCTTTAAGTCCCCCTCGTTCTCTGTTTTTTTCCTTTTCTCTCCTCTTTTTTAATAAATCCTCCCATGCCGAGTTTATCTAACAAAAAAAAAATTATTTGGTTCAAAACTGTTCTAGTCATCAAGTAGTGAAAGATTTTAAGTTTGGAAATGAAACCCCTTATATCACATCACATACCATAGTAAGTGAAATGTCACTACCAGCATAAGATTCAACATCCATTGTGGGAAGAAAATTTCCAAATTTTGACAATCACATTGGAAAAAAAATATTTCCACTTTTACCATACGAGGGAAGCATCTTGTGTATATTTAGCAAAGTTCGATTTGGGTTTGCATTTTTACATATGACGGGGGATAGGAAGGCCGCCCAACACTTTTTTGTCTTGCATTAAAGACCTAATTTGGTGCACTATATTTATTATATAGCAAGCTGATGTCCAATCTCTGTGCTTTATGGGTCCCATCATTTAGATCATCCTCACAAATAATCGTTGATTTATATTCAATTTTTGATGGGGTTATAAGTCTTAGAATGATCTATTTTTTGTGAGGTTGATCTACATGGTAAAGATATTTTTCTCACCGAAATTTAACCCTTGGATCGTCTATACGTGAGGCCCACAAAGATTGGACATGGTGTATCAAAAAGTCTTTAAATGTAAGAAAACTGTTGGGCTTTCATTGTGAAGAGGACCCAACATTCAAATCTTTTAGAAAAAAATTCTTCTTTGCAAATTTTTAAAATTTTACCATTACGTATTTACGTGCATTCTATTAATTATGCTACCTGTTCAAGACAAATATGTATATTGAATCGCTGATTATAAATAAAAGGTAGTCAAGGTTTTCAAATGGTTGGTGTGAAATGAAACAACATTATGACACCTGTAGACGCCAAATTTTCGCACACTAGTGAAAATTACCCATTTTGGGTGCGTCTCGATTTGCGTGCAAAATTTCGTCAAAATTGGCTTAACATGACCAAGCCGGCCTAACTTCGTTCCTCCAATATTCGGTACGAAATCAGACTAAGAATGAGAACCAAAGTCAAAGAAATCTCAAATTTGGGTTAGAACTGATGCAAGTTAGGAACCGTAGGGAGTCCTCTTGGTTCTAGGTGCTTAGGCATTGACACTTGTCACCTTGGGATTGGCTAGTACTAGGTTTCAATTAATATAGAAAATCTGATTTTTGTTTAAAAGCTAAGGGACCCACTTTAATAAAACTGATTCCTTTTCTTTTATTTTTTGTTTTTTTTAAAGGGGAAGACACAAAAAAAAAACAAAATGGAAACCGCACACTAGGTGTGCGGTTTGCCAAACCGCACATTAAGTGTGCGGTTTGGCCCTCGCCCAAATTCACCCACCTTTACATGTGGGTCAATTTAACCCACACGTATTTTACGCGTTATTTTACTTGTTTTGGCAAAACTGCAAACAGGTCCTTGCCTTAACTATCCCTCAAATTATTCTCCAGTCCCTCCTTTTTAAAAACTCCTACCAGATCTTATCTATACACCTCATCTAAACAATTTCTAGCCATACATTTTAAGAGATAAGAAGGAATCTTTTGGGTTTTGTTCACCCTCTAGACACTTATCAACAAAGTGGTGGAACACTAGGATTAGCCAATCCTAAGGGCACATGTGTCCTTCTAGAATAGTCTAAAGTTTCTATATATGGTAGAGAGAATGAGAGATAATGGGTTCTTCTTCTTTCATTTTTTGGGCTCTTCTTCTTCCATTTTTAGCTCTTCTTTCCTCTTTGGTTTTTGTTCTCTTTTTCTTTTGGGTTTAATTCTTGAGTTTTCTCCGAGAGTAGAATAGGCTTAATCTGAGATTTTGGTAGAGAGAGAGGTGAGAGGAAGAGAGGGGAAGGTGAGAGAATACATCTCTTTTGATTTTCTTTCCTTTTTAGTGAAGGTAGATATTTTAGGTTCTTTGTTTTGGAATTTCCATCTCCATTTTTGGAAAGAAAGAGAGTTAGGAGAGGTTTCCAGGAGAAAAAAAACACCATATCTCTTCCATTCTCTCCCTTACATCACAAATGATGTCATAGGTTAGAGATTTTTGATTTTGGTTCTCATTGGGAGAAGACAAAGAAGTTAGAGTTCAAGAAAGGAATCTCTACAATTTTCCCCAAAATCAAGAACCTCTCATGCATCAAATCTTGGGATCTATGCTTGCTAGGTAAAATTTCTTCATCCCATCTCTCGTATTTTGTGTTTAAAGCATGTAAATTATGAGATGATGTATGTTGTTATGTAGGGAGTGATGTATGTGTTAGCATGTGATGATGTATGACATGATAATAAAATCATGATGTAATGAAGAATTTAATGCTAAAGTGAAATGCATGCATAGTTTTGATGATAAATGGGTGTAAATTCTAATTTGATGTTTATGTTGAATCATTTGGCATAAAATACATAGATGTAGATTTTCATATGGGATGATATTTTTACATGCATGTATGTATGTGCATGAACCATGTCTACATGAATATAAATCTTAACTCTTAAATGCTTTTATGATGAATGCTCCATAACAATGATATATGGATGATATGGATGAAATATGTGATGATATGGTCTCTTTTGGTTTCACATGAAGATGGTATGTTTATTTTTTTTGATATGAGAGTAAATATTATCATATTTTCATATACATAATATGTTATGAGCATATCATTATTAATGATATCATGTGGATGAATTTTTCTCCATGCCTTGGTTTGCTTTTCACATAAAAAAGAGAGTTAACAAGGCTTTAATTTGTGTTGATTCCATGTCATCTATCTTGATCTTCATGCCATTTAGCTCAATCATGGCCTAATGCATATTATGAACGGTTTGGATCGTTTAAATTCATCTTGGATTTAAAGATTGAAGCTATTTTTGCTCTCTTTTTATTGATGCATGAATATATTATTTAGATCCATATCTTTGAGAAAGAGGTCTCCATGATGTGTGTTTTGCTATAATGAGGTGGTGCATGCTTGATTATCATGAAAGTAGGTTCTTGGTATATCATCAAAGAAAGCAAGAAGTGTAGGTTTTAATGTTAGAAAGTGAGCATTTGCCTTGATCTTCTTATTAATCTCTTGCCTTTTGACATGTTGAACATATTAGACAGTTTGGATCGTGTAAATTTATGTTGGTTTCAATGATTGAAGCTATTTTTGCTCTCTTTTTACTAATGCATGAATGTAAAGTTTAGTTCCTTATTGTTGAGAAAGAAATCTCCATAATGCGAGTTTTGCCATTATATGTTGGTGTCTTCTTGATTAGCATGAAATTTGTTGAGAAGCATGTCTTTAGTTTCTCATTAAAAGAGAGCAGAAAGTGAATAGTTTAATGTTAATAAGTTAACATTTGCCTTGATCTTCATGATGATTACATAGTTTTTGGCATAATGAACATGATGAACGGTGTGGATCGTTAGAATGCATTTGGGGATTAAAATTTGAGGCTTCATTTGCTCTCTTTTTGTTACATGCTTGTTTCCATGCATAGTATGCTCGATTTCATACTTATAGGTTCATTGGCATCGTTAGTGTTGTTTCGTTTTATTCGATGTGTTTATCGTGCTCACATTCTCCTTCGTGTTTAAAGCTTTAGCATTGCGCATGCGGGATCAGGTTACTTCATTTTACTTGTTTATTAATTTCGAGTAATTAGTAGCCTTGTTTTTCATGTTTTAATTGCTTTGATGGCTTTAGGTTGAAATCGAATAAACTTTGCAATAAGCTACCTTCGGGCTTTCGGGCCCGTTATCTTGTGATGGGCCCAATGGGCCTATCCCTAGTTTGGGCCTTAGGGCCCATCTCTCCTCTTTCGTAGGCCTCAGTGCCTACACTCTTCCTTTTGGGCTCAAGGCCCTTCTTATGGATGTGGGCCCAAATGCCCACCCTTTTTGTCGGACCCATCGCTCCAGTTCTTTCTTGCGGGCACATAGCCCATTTCATCTTTCAGGCCGTAAGAGCCTTATCCTTTCTCTTGGATTTTAGGATCCATGTCTCTCCCTATCGAACCTAAGGGCTCGATAGATCGCCAAACCTTAAAAACAAATAATAATAAAGTTTAAGATCTCTAGTTTAGTTCCCCTCTAGGGTTAGGGCTTGGTGCTTTAGATTCCTAAGTTACATTAGCCTAGGGTTTCGTGTTATTTTCGAGAAGATTTGGGGTTTCGCATGAGCTGAAATTCCTATTTTACTCTCACCTTTATTTTAAATGTTTTGAAGTTTTGAAAGAAAATGTTTTTCAAAATTTATCTCATTTAGCTTAGGATTTCATGCATATAGGGTCAAGATCTTCCTAAAATAGATTAGGGATCTTTAGAAACCCTCGTGCGACATTAGAGCGTAGGGCATGCATACATCGCGTCCTATCGACGTTCATTTTCTTCTCGGGCACACGTGCATGGTGTGATCCCTTTTCTTGGGCACGTCCTACATTGGATGTGGTCCCGTCGTGAGATTCACACCTAAGGGTGTTATGAGTCTATCCTTTTTCTGGGCACGTGTCCTGATCACGTTATCCCTCTTGAGGTTCACATCTATGGATGCTATGAACCCTTTCGTCTTTTGGGCATATCCTATGTTGGATGTGATCCCGTTGTGAGATTCACACCTAAGGGTGTTATGAATCTGCTTTTTCTCTGGGCACGTCTCATATCAGACGTGATCCCTTTTCAGGCACATATCCTGATCACGTGATCCCTCTTAAGGTTCACATCTATGGATGCTATGAACCCTTCTTTTCTTTTGGGCATGCGACTATCGCGCATGATCCCTCTCGGGCATGTTTTATGTTGAACGTGATCCCTGTTTTATTCGGACACGTGTATACAACACGTGATTCCATTTTGGCATATGTCTAAGGACATATTCGCCCCTAAATTTATGGGAATCGCGTTCAAGGACGCGACTTCTCTGTTTTGACGACACACGTATAACGTGTGAATCGTTTGAGTTTTATGTTCAAAGACATGACTCACTCTTCAGCGCACGTGGCATACTGCACGTGATCGCTTCAGTGTATGGTGTATACAACACCATGTCACATGCTTGAGTGTACATATTACACGTGTCACACCCTTTGCTTGTGCGTGGATATAGAGCACATCCACGCCACCTTGCTTTTTGCACACGAGCCTACTGATGGCGCGTGTCGCTTTGTTTTGCTGCATTCAGCCAGATGAATGTATGCATTTTTTCGCCCCAGAACTACCTATCCTGACACGTAGATTTAGGGGGGCTTTTTATTTATTCATTTATTTATTTATTTAGTGTAATTGTTGTTTATATATAGCATTGTTTAGTTTTAATCATTTATCCCCTGAAAACTTTTAATCGCGAAGTAGAGGCCGTCCTTACGGACGGGCGGTTGTTGGGTGCCTAACACCTTCCCAACCCGTACCTTGATCCCCTTATCCATTTCTCTGACCGCAGACCTTTCTTTGGACTATCGCTATGGTTTTTCTTGGAAAACTAGTTTTAGGGTGATTTTCCAAAATCTTGGGTCCTGATTCCCATAAATCAGGTGGCGACTCCATACCATTATCAATCATTCACCCCCGTGTGGGCGAATCCTATTTTGCATTTTCCACATGTTCATTCTCTCTCTTCTTCAGAGGTGGAGAGTGAGTACGCTGGGAGGTGCTGGATTCTGGCTCCACAGTCTGGCGACTCCGCTGGGGAATTTAGGGATTAGACTCGAAAAGCGATTAAAATTTTTAGGGAATAAATGATTATACACTTCTTGGGCATGCACACACACACTGCACGTACCCATTCATTTGCATTTGCATTTCATATTCTTTGTAATCCTATAGGAAATAAAACTTGTGGTTGTTGTAGGTCTCATCCCGACCAGGTGGTCATATGGGAATAACGACCGAAACTCCACACCCTCCGCCTTGTACTAACGACCAGTCTTCGGACTGCGAGGTATATCTTGCCGAGGTGACCCAAGCCTTTACC
>MVGT01001749.1:166455-177859 GCA_002174775.1 Macleaya cordata | reverse complement strand
GAGAACAGCTAGATGGCAGCTACTTTTTTCAGAATTTGACATAACCTATGTCACACAGAAATCCATAAAAGGGAGGGCGATAGCTGATCATCTTGCAGCCCATCCACTCCCAGATAGAACGACAGTAATAACAGAATTTCCTGATGAATATATTCTGTCTACAGAACCAGCAGAAACAGAAGAGGATATCCCCTGGAAAATGTACTTTGACAGAGCCCATAACAAGATAGGCAGAGGGATAGGGGTAATGTTAGTATTGCCCGATGGAATTAGAACACCCATTGCCATTCGATTGGGGTTCCCTTGCACGAACAACATAGCAGAGTATGAGGCTTGCATTGCAGGTTTGAAGGCAGCCCTTGCCCTATCAATCAAAAGATTAATGGTCTACGGAGATTCTCTCCTGATTATTTATCAAGTTCAGGGTGAGTGGAAGCTGAAGAACGAATAGTTGTTTCCCTATCATGAATATATTTTAAAATTGGTCGACGAGTTCGATGAAGTCTAATTCCATCATGTGTTCAGGAATAAAAAATACTGTGCGAATGCCTTAGCAGTGTTATCATCCTGGTTAACTATCCCAGAAGGAGCTACAGTTCGACCAATTGAGGTAATCCAGAGAGATGAACCTGCATACTGCTACCAAGTGCAAGTTTTCGAAGGAGAAGAGCCCAGTGAGCCATGGTATGCTGAGATCAAGAGGTTCCTAGAAACGCAGGAGTATCCAGAAGGTGCAACCAAGAGGGACCGACGGTTCATTAGGTCATGGGCCTCAGGGTTTGCTTTATATGGAGGACACGCATTCAAAAGATCATTTGATAATACACTTCTGAGGTGTGTGGACAAAGACGAAGCGTTGAATATTCTAGAAAAGGTCCATGCAGGAGTATGTGGCCCTCACATGAGTGGACGAATGTTGGCTAAGAAGATCCGTAGGTATGGATACTACTGGCGGACAATAGATACCGACTGCAAAAAGTTTGTCAAGAAATGTCATGATTGTCAAATACACGGAGATCTTATCCATGTTCCTCCCTCAGAACTAAATTGTCTGGCATCCCCTTGGCCTTTTTCCACATGGGGAATCGATGTGATAGGCAAGATACACCCATCTTCATCAAATGGACATAACCACATCATTGTGGCTATCGATTATTTTACTAAATGGGTGGAAGCAATCTCATGTAAGAGCGTCAAGTCTGCCCCCACCGCAAGGTTCATCCAGAACCAGATCATTTGTAGATATGGGGTGCCACATGAAGTCATCTCTGATAACGGTCCGAATTTCATTGGGTCGGAGGTACGTAACCTGTTAGATAAATACAGGATCCAGCACCATAACTCGTCGCCTCACAGGCCGCAGACTAATGGAGCAGTGGAAGCTGCCAACAAGACGTTAGTCAGGATCCTAAAGAAGATGACTGTAACATATAAGGACTGGAGTGACAAGTTGCCCTATGCGTTATGGGCTTACCGCACATCCATTCGGACGCCAACAGGGGCAACACCATTCTCTCTTGTGTATGGAATGGAGGCCGTGCTCCCGATCGAAATTGAGATCCCGACTCTCCGAGTTCTGAAGGAAGGAACCGAGGATGAAGCTGATTGGATTCAGTCCAGAGTAGATGCTTTAAACTGCATTGATGAGAAGAGAATAGATGCAGCATGTCATGCACAGGCTTACCAACAGAGGATATCCCGTAGCTTCAACAAGAAAGTCCGGCCGAGGAATTTGAATGTAGGGGATCTTGTGCTTAAAGAAATCAGGCCCGTGGATCACTCTGACGCAAGGGGCAAATTCAAGCCAAATTGGGAGGGTCCCTATATCATTAAGAACATCTTCCCAGGGATGGCAGTCCAATTGACAGACCTCGACGGGATAAGTCACCAGAGGCCTACAAATGCGGACCAACTCAAGAAGTACTACGCTTGAGGTAGCTGCTCAACTCTTAGACTAGGGGCAAGTGAAGCCGACAGAGGTTCAGAAATGAGGCATTTCTTTGGCCGATACCTAAAACCCAGAAAAAACCTAGTTGAAACTTCATTTCCGCTAGAAAACGAGTTTTGAGCCTTAAACCTTTTCTTGTACATAGAAAATAACCCCCTCTCCAAACCCGAGAGTTTATCTTTCTCCTTGTACATACATTTCCGCCCAAGAGGCAACCCATATCAAAAATCAAATATTCCAAAAATCCCAAAAAAAATCGAAATACTCAAAATCCCAAAAAAAATTGAATATTCCAAAAAACCTCAAAAAAATTGAAAATCGAAAATCCAAAAAAACAGAAAAATCCAAAAATCAAAAGCAATAAAATGTCTTATGAACCCTAAGTTAAACAAGGGGCAGAAATAAAGAAAGGGAGAAAATCCTTAGAAAAGTCAGACTCATCAATTCTTTGAGCCTTTATTCCTTCTTTGTAGCCAACCTAAGCCACGCTACAACCTAAAAGACCTCATGGACCCTGTGAGCGACACAAGTCTTTGGTCGAGGAGAAGGGTGGTGAATCTCCAAAAAATGAAGAAGGAAAAAAATTCAAGAATAGAAATCGTAGTCTGAAAAATAAAGACTTGAGAAAATTTGACCCGCATTTGTGAGCCTTGAAGTGCAATGCCCTCGGTGTCGGAGGACTAATCGGCAAGCGCAACTAAGGGGATAAGCTACGTCAAGGGTAAGCCTCGAACAGTCTTTGTCCTGAAGAAGAAAGAGGCTCTCAGTAACGACGTCAGTGACAAGCTCAAAATCTCTAGATGAGTTGGTATCTGCCAGATCCAATGAGCGAAGTCAGAAAGATAGAAGGTAAAGCAAGACGAGGTCAACCCAAGGAAATGGCAACCTATTAGCGTGACCCTGGTTATTTGGACAAATATTCATGGGCATATCCAAGCTAAGGGGTTTAATTGTTCTCCGCTTCTATACTTTTCAAAAGAGAAAGAGGAAAATGTTTTCAAAAAATTATGTTTATGTTTTCAAAGCTTTGCCCAGTGGAGATCCTATGAGGATAAATTTAGGATGCTAGGGGCATGCCTTGCATGACCCTGGATTAGGCATCTGAGGAAAAATCTCCAAAAGGCAAGTGAAGTTTTTAAAGTGCTTTTTTTTTCGTATTCCGCCAGCTTTCGAAAAGTTTTTCAAAACAAAAGCAGGTTTTGTTTTCAAAAAACCTTGCCCAGCGGAGATCCTATGAGGGTAAATTTAGGATGCTAGGGGCATGCCTTGCATGACCCTGGTTTAGGCATCTGAGGGAAAGTCTCCGAAGGACAAGTGTGGTTTATAAAGGGTCTTTTTCATCGATTTTTGAAAAGTTTTTCAAAACAAAGTGGGTTTTGTTTTCAAAAGCCTTGCCTAGCAGGGATCCTATGAGGATAAATTTAGGATGCTGGGGGCATGCCTTGCATGACCCTGGTTTAGGCATCTGAGGAAAAATCTCCAAAAGGCAAGAGAGGTTTTCAAAGTACCTTTTCCTGTTTCATCGTTTCTCTCGAAAAGAGATCTCTTTCAAAATAAGTTTTGTTTTCAAAAGCTTTGTCCGGCGGGAGGCCTATGAGGATAAATCTAGGATGCTACGGACATGCGTTGCATGGCTTTGGTTTAGGCGTCTGAGGCAAAATCCCAAAAGATAAATGCATATTCATAACAAACTTAAAAGTCAACACAAGCAGTTGATGTCATTACAACAACAAAAAGAAAAAAGCTAGGAATAAGCATAGTATATCACAAGATTAGTCCAACGATGGGGGGGAATAAGGATCTCAACCCTCAGCCACGACGTCGAGTTCGACGTCTCCTCTGATCTTCTGTAGAACCAGAGCTAGTGGAGCCAATGGAAGCCGATTGGAGTGAATCAGAGTCGGCTCCTATCTGAAAACGAGCAAGCTCACCCTGAATATGAATGAGTTCAGAACTCACACGGTTCATCTCACCCTGTAGTTGACTGTACCTAGACTGCTAGAGCTCTTCCCCGCTCCGGTGACGATTTGCTTCAAACTGGTAATGACTGGCCTCGCGTCGGAAAGCATTAGCCTCTTGCTTATAGCGTGCCGACTCCTCAGTCATAGCTACAAGCTGCCTCTGCAAGCCATCAGCCCGCTGCACCCAACTGGTGCAGAAATCCCGCACAGTCTGCAGGATAGCAGGTTACATTTGCAAAAGGAAAATACTGGGATATTAAGATCTAGAGGTAAGGAAACTAACCGGTGGAAAGTTCGGATGAAGGGGAAGCCCAGGAACGCCGAACTCCATTTGAGGAATGGGAATCCTGCGGGGCACCAGATCATTTGGCAAAGGTACTAAAACTTCCCAGGGTGGAAGCTCTCCAGGGTCGAAGACTGAGTTGTTGAAATTTGACGTCCCAGCCTCTCTGGTAAAAGTGGGAGGAGCAATAGCTTGTGCACCCTACAAAGAAGTCATGCATGGTTAGTCCTCAAAACAGAAGTCAAGAAAAGGGCAATAAATAATGAACTTACTGGGAGATGTTGCAGCTTCTGAGGGCCAATGATCGTCAGACCGGCGCACTCGTACGCAGGCGACAATAGATAGCCTAAAGAAGCCCTACTCCAGTAGGTAAAGTAATCTGCGACGAGTTCTACAGTGTCGCACCACGTAGTAGGTTGGTCAGCAGCAATATCATCCATCTCGACAGCTAAGCTCCTTGAATGACAACAAGGCTTAGGTGGGGGAAGTTTTTAGACGAACAGAGGATAACCAACTTGAGAGGTACACCGATCCCCTAAGTACCATGCACAAAAGTTCGGGCCCCGGAGCAGGAAGCGCGATGTGGTAAGCGCATAAGCCTCACTCAGAATGTCAGGATCTGATGGCTGCAAGGCTCCCCATGCGTCCCAGCGAATCTGCAAAACAGAAGATGACATGAGTTGCATGCAGTCAGGAGAAAAGAATCAGTTCAACTGGATACTCACCGTTTCTCTTGTAGAGGACTCCAGGGTATTTCGAAATAATACCAATTTATGAGAAACCCGCCCGTGATGTGACACAATCTTAGGCGCGTCCTTCCAACGGGCCATCCGCAGGAATGGGCGATCCTCGTTGGTAGAGGCTAAGGCAGGAGCCCCGGAGGTGAAGTATTCATAGTACCAATCCTGTAGATGCAAAAATGAAACATTACCGAGAGAGAGCAACGGATCTGAAAAGCATACCAGGTAGAGGAAGGGCTGGTCTTACCGAGAGGACAGGCCAAATTCCACAGATTGAATTAAACTCAGAGCGGGATGTGCGCCCCATGTGAATGTACAATTATGACATGATGGCCCCTTCCAAATCGTATCTATCAAGATGTGCCAAGTCCTCAAGAACCGCTAAGTAACCTATGCGGAACCCTGAATCGGTGGTGCTGAAGAACACACTGCCCATCGCAAAGAATATGAAAGCCCGAGCGATGCAATCAAGCTCAATGTCTGTATCGTCCAAGTCAGATCCACTGAAGAAGGCATACAGTCGACACAGATCCAGAGAATATGCATCACACCGGATAGATGGGTGGTAACGTCTCCCCAGAAGACGCTCCAAATCCTCATGACAATATGTAGACGTCCAAGGAAGAGTGTCTCCATGACCGACTCGAATTCCCGTGATCATAACAAAATCTAGGGGAGTTAGTCCTAATTCACCTTTGGGGATGTGGAAAGTGTTGGTATCATCCACCAACGCTCTAGTAGTGCAAGCACCGCTTGTTTGTCATGATGCTTGCAGAGGGAATTCAGGAAATCAGCGAACCCGGCAAGTTGCACGTATGTATATATCCGAGGACATTCCTTTATGGCTGCCCACCAACTGAGGAGGTCCTTTATGCGACCTCTAAAATGGAAGGAGTTGTGTGTATAAAGCTGAAAATGGGTGGTGCAAGCAAACCGATGGCAATTGTTTCAGGTTGAGCAGGTTGAGCGAATATTTATGATTCGAGGTTCAAACATGCATAGTATTAACTGAAGATGTCAAGACGAATCTAAATTCTAATTTCGTGGCATGCAAATCCAATATGTCAAGCTACTCTAGCAGATATGTTATCAAAAGTCAAAGGAAATAGTGGGAAGAGACGCTTACCTCAAAGCGCTTCAACCGCATCGAGAGATGGTTTTCCACGTTGGTTAAGACGCCAACGTCGCGTGATTCCCGCTTCCCTTCAGGCAAGCCTCTGTCGGATAAATCGTAAGTGAGGTAAGCGCCGGAGTGACCCATAATGAAAGGACGATCAAAGGGCACCCACCAGAAGGCACTCCCACAAGTGGCAAGGGGCACTCACAAAAGGGGCAACCAAGGGGTACACCCAACACAAACACCTAAGGAGTATCCACCAAGGAGTTTCACTCAGGGAGCTCACACTAAGGAGGAAGGAGTAGTACTCCACCAGGGGGTTTTCTCACTTTTGTTTGTAAAATCAAAAAGTAAAGAAAATGAAGAACCAAACTAAGAACACCAAGAACAGGTGGTGAAAAATGAAAAAACCTAGGGTTTCAATCTATTTTCTAGAGAGAGAAAATTGTTTTTCTAGAGAGAGGTTGGTGGAATTTTTTTTTTTTTCAAAGGTTCCTAAGTAGAGAATGTGAGGGAGTGGGACGTATGGTCCCCCCCCTCTCCCTTTTATAGCCATTTTCAAAATGTAAAAGTATAATTTTGGTTTTCTAAAAAAAAAAAATTAAAAATAAAATAATATGAAAAATAAAAAATAAAAAGTATCTTTTTTGGCCAAAACGCACACTAGGTGTGCGGTTTTGACCAAAACCGCACAATAACTGTGCGGTTTCAGTTGGTAAAAACCGCACACCACGTGTGCGGTTTCAACTTTTCAGCCACCCCCTATTCTTTTGACCTATTTGCACATAGGCCCCCACTTTACTCTTTTTTCTTTCTTTTTATTTTCTGTCTTTTGTTAAAAAAAAAAAAATTAATTTTGGTCAAAACCGCACATTTGGTGTGCGGTTTCGATTTCACCCGCCCCCCTATTCTTTTGACCTAATTGCGTATAGGTCCCCCACTCTCCATTTCTTTCCTCTCTGTTTACTAAAAAAAAAGAAAAGGAAAAGATGTTTTTGTTTTGGATAATAAAAACAAGTCAGACTTCCTCTTCTCTCTTGTCTAGTCACCTCTCTCTCTAGAATCCTCATATGTCACCACAGGTGCAGGGTGTTTCTGGCCATTGTCATTGTCAAAATTGAGACGCTGTTGTATCCTCCATAGGGGTTCCGTACCATGCTTTGGGTGTTTCCCTGGCTATTAAGTGATTTAAAACATCACAATCACTCCATTTTATGAAATCGGGTAGTAAAGCCCCACAGAATCTAAAAAGGGATGTAGGCAAAGAGCTAGTCAACTTTCATTCATTTAAGGAAGAGTACAATTACCAGGCGACTCTTTGTAGAGGGAAGTACCATCTGCAATAAAGATTAAAAAAAAAATTAAAAAAAAAATAAAACAAAAAAAAGAGGAAAACAGATAACACATCGAGTTGACAGAGTTTTCCTTTCATTTTGCAAGTACGAAGGGCCAATCACTCTCTCCACCTTCGTCTTCCTCTTCATCGTTGCTACTATCTGGCGCCAAGGAAGAGAGAGTTAAGCGCCAGTCACGGTACGCTCCCACCCTACTGGGATTTTGCACCGGGAGGATTGGCGGCTCAATCAAGGGTCGTAAATGCCAAGAACGAACGGTGGCAACAATGATGCGAGAAGTAACAGGAGCAGGACCAAAGAAGTGACCGGAAAGGTCTGGTACATCTTGATGAATTCCATATTGTCTAAGGATGAGAAGCGGGCAGTAGAAAGTTCTCTGTGTGAAGCTCAGGATCGACACAATATTGTGCCCACGTGTGTTCAGAAACTCCAAACGCACGGGCCAATAGTGAAGATGCCAGTGAACAGCCATGTTCGATAAATGCTGCAACCAGCCTACTTTGTCGTCTTGTTGGCGTTCGTGATAGCCACGCTCCCGGTGAACTCGGATCACGTTCAAGGTTAATTCACGGTTTCCGATCGCACCATTATGCTGCAGATGTTCCACGAGCCATATCTAGAAGAAACCAGAAGGCATTAATACCCTGGTAGTGATGAGAAGGCCAGTGAAGAGAATTCAAAAAGGAAAATACCTGGAGCAAGTAAAGGCTACCATGGATCTGCCGCGTCTCAGGGTAAGAGTCTAGGCTGTCGAAAAGTTCCCCCAAGATGGCAGGAACATAAGCCCGACCCACTCTAGCTTGCTGCAATATGGAAACCACCGTGGGAGAGCACCTTCGTCCATCTATGTGAAACAGGTACTTGCCCAGAAGCGCAATGCACAATGCCCGACAACGGATCTCAGGATCCTCACAAGGACGGAAATGACGGACAAGGTTTTCAATATGCACCCCATTGGGAAGAAAGACATGGTCAAGGGAGTGACGATAACTCCCACCCAGAAAATGGCTAAAATCTAGTCTGGAAATTCCGCAGGGAGGAGGGGCGAAGAGAGGCCCATCGGAAGAAATGCCAAGAATTTTGCTAAATTCTTCGATGGTGGGGCACATGTCACAGAAACCAAAGCGAAAAATATGGAGATCGCAGACCCAGCAAGTGGCCGCTGCTCTCATAAGGTCCATGTCCAAGTGAAACCCGACAAGACTGTCAACATGGCCAAGTTGGTGGGATCTAATGAAAGAGGTTTCAAAGTCATCAAGATTACTGGCCCAGGCATAAAAGGCTTCCATGATCCTGAAGGAATGGCAAAGGAAATCAAAAATTGAAGAAAAGATAGATGAGAAAAGGCTCGATGTTGTTATCAGGGAGAGAAGTCTCGGGTACTTATAAAGCCTAAGAAGTTGGAGGTAATAAGTGAAATGAATTCACTCGTGATAAAAATAAAGGAAAGGGAATCTTTTTTCCTACCATGATAAGAGAGATTTATTCACTCATCCCACGAGAATCACGTGAAGGGGAGGTGAAAAATCTACTCGTACCACCACATCAAGGTACAAAGCAATAAAAGCCAAAGTGAAAAAGTGAAAAATGAGGGGAAACTTTCCCGACTTTAAAGAAAGTAAATTCATGAAAGTACATTTGAAGAGAAAGGACAATATCTACACATAGATGAATTAAAGTGACTGCCAAGCCCAGCCAATCAAGCCAAGGTACAGAAGACCAAGGCCGAGCAAGGAAGCAGCCAACTAGTCATGTCAAGTCAGGAAAGAAGACTGAAGAGTTGATAAAATCGAGTGGTGTAAAAACCCTAGCAATGTGTTCAGATCCCAAGATGATGCACAAGCGAGAGCCCCCTCACATTTGGGTATTTAAAAACTATTAAAATGGAATTTTAAAAAAGAAAGATGATCTGGTTTTCAAAACCATCCCTTAGACCATGTAGAACCCGGCAAAATGCCAAAGGAATTGCGGACCACTTCTCGCCACACCAGAGCTGGTAGAAGCATGCAGGTCCAGCGACTGTCCGATCAAGGTCGGCGGTACCGCACAAACCTTCACTCAATTGTAAGGGTCGAATTAGCTCGGAAGCAAACAGGCGAAATTCGTACCCGACTACGGCTGACTACGAATGGTTAGCCGAATTCATGACCCAGATCATTGGACTTTAGAATTGACCATTCAATTGGTGCGCGAAAATCAGGCATCGTCGGCCTCATCATTCGTCCGCGAGCGGTCTCTGACGAGGAGGGGCATCTGTAGACGCCAAATTTTCGCACACCAGTGAAAATTACCCATTTTGGGCACACCTCGATTTGCATTCAAAATTTCATCAAAATTGGCTTAACATGACCAAGCCGGCCTAACTTCGTTCCTCCAATATTCTGTACGAAATCGGACTAAGAATGAGAACCAAAGTCAAAGAAATCTCAAATCTGGGTTAGAACTGATGCAAGTTAGGAACCATAGGGAGTCCTCTTGGTTCTAGGTGCTTAGGTATTGACACATGTCACCTTGGGATTGGCTAGTACTAGGTTTCAATTAATATAGAAAATCTGATTTTTGTTTAAAAGCTAAGGGACCCACTTTAATAAAACTGATTCCTTTTCTTTTATTTTTTGTTTTTTTTAAAGGGGAAGACACAAAAAAAAAACAAAATGGAAACCGCACACTAGGTGTGCGGTTTGCCAAACCGCACATTAAGTGTGCGGTTTGGCCCTCGCCCAAATTCACCCACCTTTACATGTGGGTCAATTTAACCCACACGTATTTTACGCGTTATTTTACTTGTTTTGGCAAAACTGCAAACAGGTCCTTGCCTTAACTATCCCTCAAATTATTCTCCAGTCCCTCCTTTTTAAAAACTCCTACCAGATCTTATCTATACACCTCATCTAAACAATTTCTAGCCATACATTTTAAGAGATAAGAAGGAATCTTTTGGGTTTTGTTCACCCTCTAGACACTTATCAACAAAGTGGTGGAACACTAGGATTAGCCAATCCTAAGGGCACATGTGTCCTTCTAGAATAGTCTAAAGTTTCTATATATGGTAGAGAGAATGAGAGATAATGGGTTCTTCTTCTTCCATTTTTTGGGCTCTTCTTCTTCCATTTTTAGCTCTTCTTTCCTCTTTGGTTTTTGTTCTCTTTTTCCTTTGGGTTTAATTCTTGAGTTTTCTCCGAGAGTAGAAGAGGCTTAATCTGAGATTTTGGTAGAGAGAGAGGTGAGAGGAAGAGAGGGGAAGGTGAGAGAATACATCTCTTTTGATTTTCTTTCCGTTTTAGTGAAGGTAGATATTTTAGGTTCTTTGTTTTGGAATTTCCATCTCCATTTTTGGAAAGAAAGAGAGTTAGGAGAGGTTTCCAGGAGAAAAAAAAACACCATATCTCTTCCATTCTCTCCCTTACATCACAAATGATGTCATAGGTTAGAGATTTTTGATTTTGGTTCTCATTGGGAGAAGACAAAGAAGTTGGAGTTCAAGAAAGGAATCTCTACAATTTTTCCCAAAATCAAGAACCTCTCATGCATCAAATCTTGGGATCTATGCTTGCTAGGTAAAATTTCTTCGTCCCATCTATCGTATTTTGTGTTTAAAGCATATAAATTATGAGATGATGTATGTTGTTATGTAGGGAGTGATGTATGTGTTAGCATGTGATGATGTATGACATGATAATAAAATCATGATGTAATGAAGAATTTAATGCTAAAGTGAAATGCATGTATAGTTTTGATGATAAATGGGTGTAAATTCTAATTTGATGTTTATGTTGAATCATTTGGCATAAAATACATAGATGTAGATTTTCATATGGGATGATATTTTTACATGCATGTATGTATGTGCATGAACCATGTCTACATGAATATAAATCTTAACTCTCAAATGCTTTTATGATGAATGCTCCATAACAATGATATATGGATGATATGGATGAAATATGTGATGATATGGTCTCTTTTGGTTTCACATGAAGATGGTATGTTTATTTTTTTT
>MVGT01001749.1:45609-165982 GCA_002174775.1 Macleaya cordata | reverse complement strand
GTGTGGATCGTTAGAATGCATTTGGGGATTAAAATTTGAGGCTTCATTTGCTCTCTTTTTGTTACATGCTTGTTTCCATGCATAGTATGCTCGATTTCATACTTATAGGTTCATTGGCATCGTTAGTGTTGTTTCGTTTTATTCGATGTGTTTATCGTGCTCACATTCTCCTTCGTGTTTAAAGCTTTAGCATTGCGCATGCGGGATCAGGTTACTTCATTTTACTTGTTTATTAATTTCGAGTAATTAGTAGCCTTGTTTTTCATGTTTTAATTGCTTTGATTGCTTTAGGTTGAAATCGAATAAACTTTGCAATAAGCTACCTTCGGGCTTTCGGGCCCGTTATCTTGTGATGGGCCCAATGGGCCTATCCCTAGTTTGGGCCTTAGGGCCCATCTCTCCTCTTTCGTAGGCCTCAGTGCCTACACTCTTCCTTTTGGGCTCAAGGCCCTTCTTATGGATGTGGGCCCAAATGCCCACCCTTTTTGTCGGACCCATCGCTCCAGTTCTTTCTTGCGGGCACATAGCCCATTTCATCTTTCAGGCCTTAAGAGCCTTATCCTTTCTCTTGGATTTTAGGATCCATGTCTCTCCCTATCGAACCTAAGGGCTCGATAGATCGCCAAACCTTAAAAACAAATAATAATAAAGTTTAAGATCTCTAGTTTAGTTCCCCTCTAGGGTTAGGGCTTGGTGCTTTAGATTCCTAAGTTACATTAGCCTAGGGTTTCGTGTTATTTTCGAGAAGATTTGGGGTTTCGCATGAGCTGAAATTCCTATTTTACTCTCACCTTTATTTTAAATGTTTTGAAGTTTTGAAAGAAAATGTTTTTCAAAATTTATCTCATTTAGCTTAGGATTTCATGCATATAGGGTCAAGATCTTCCTAAAACAGATTAGGGATCTTTAGAAACCCTCGTGCGACATTAGAGCGTAGGGCATGCATACATTGCGTCCTATCGATGTTCATTTTCTTCTCGGGCACACGTGCATGGTGTGATCCCTTTTCTTGGGCACGTCCTATATTGGATGTGGTCCCGTCATGAGATTCACACCTAAGGGTGTTATGAGTCTATCCTTTTTCTGGGCACGTGTCCTGATCACATGATCCCTCTTGAGGTTCACATCTACGGATGCTATGAACCCTTTTCTTCTTTCGGGCATGCGACCATCACGCATGATCCCTCTCGGGCACGTTTTATGTTGAACGTGATCCCTGTTTTCTTTGGACACGTGTATACAACACGTGATTCCATTTTGGCATATGTCTAAGGACATATTCGCCTCTTTTGTGAGAATCGCGTTCAAGGACGTGACTTCTCTGTTTTGGCGATGCACGTATACAACGTGTGAATTGCCTGAGTTTCATGTTCAAGGACATGACTCTCTCTTCGGCGCACGTGGCATACTGCACGTGATCGCTTCAGTGTATGGTGTATACAGCACCATGTCACTTGCTTGAGTGTACGTGTACATATTACGCGTATCACACCCTTTGCTTGTGCGTGGATATAGAGCACATCCACGTCACCTTGCTTTTTGCGCACGAGCCTACTGATGGCGCGTGTCGCTTTCTTTTGCTGCATTCAGCCAGATGAATGTATGCATTTTTTCGCCCCAGAACTACCTATCCTGACACGTAGATTTAGGGGGGCTTTTTCTTTATTCATTTATTTATTTATTTAGTGCAATTGTTGTTTATATATAGCATTGTTTAGTTTTAATCATTTATCCCCTGAAAACTTTTAATCGCGAAGTAGAGGCCGTCCTTACGGACGGGCGGTTGTTGGGTGCCTAACACCTTCCCAACCCGTACCTTGATCCCCTTATCCATTTCTCTGACCGCAGACCTTTCTTTGGACTATCACTATGGTTTTTCTTGGAAAACTAGTTTTAGGGTGATTTTTCAAAATCTTGGGTCCTGATTCCCATAAATCAGGTGGCGACTCCATACCATTATCAATCATTCACCCCTGTGTGGGCGAATCCTATTTTGCATTTCCCACGTGTTCATTCTCTCTCTTCTTCGGAGGTGGAGAGTGAGTGTGCTGGGAGGTGCTGGATTCCGGCTCCACAACACCTGTAAACTTTGCTTTTACATTGAGTTATTGGGGATGAAACACTTTTGAAAATGTTCTCTTTGTGGATATTTTTGTACATGTTATAACACAAGGGTGCGGTTAAAGAAGTTCCTCTAAATGCTCTAGAGCTTGTCCCGAAGTACTTCTCCGCTTCTTCTTTTTTATTCTTTCTAATTCTGATTTTCAAAGACCGGCTAGCTCAGGTACTGCTAGGGTAGCTCGGTTTGCAGCTCTTTGGGGATGGACAAGTTAAATGGACTTTTAGTCCAAAATTACCCATCTAAATTATTAATCATTTTACTAGGAGAGTGGTGTGGGTGTAAACTAACATAACACCTACTTTCTCTCTTCACCCTACCAACATCACTATCATCTTCAACACTTCTCCATCGCCAGCCACCTGAAACCACATCTTCACAACAATTTATTGCTTTCTCAAGTCGTTAATTAGATGTTCTCTTAATAGTAGGGACCTCTGAATGGTTGATGGACAGTCAACCGATCGATGGATAGTTCATTAACTATTTTGAAGTCCATCAACAAACACAATTTTGCACGTAATTCAACTATTAACAACTATTGTCATATCTACCACTTATTTTTTTTTTAATAAGAATAACTTTGAGTATAAACCTAACAAAATCCTCATTTTAAACACAAACCCACATCCCACCCCTAAACCCTTGAATTTAATGGTTTAGGGATGAAGTTGAGGTATTGTTAGATAATATGATTAGAAATTCCTGCAACACAAAATTAATTAGAGTAAAGGATCGAGGCTAGAATTTAATTCTATGTCCTTAAGACTTAAATCGCCCCATAACGGTGCTTACGGTTTCAGCGGCGGTAGTCTCCTAGGGTAAAACGATCACTTCTTGAGGTAGTAGCACATCAAACCACAAGAACTGTAACACCCTAGATTTTCTTAGCCTGGGTTGGACCCAGAAGTGGGCTTTAAGCCCATGGGCCCAAAACAGCCCAAAAGATAGTTTGGATGTAAGTCCAAAATTTTAAATTAGTTAGTGGGGTGGAAACATAGAAACCTTGCCCTAGGATCTATGCATGCATAAAATGAAATAAAATAATCATTTTTAAGAGTTTGAGTGTGAAAAGGAACTAAAATATATAAAATAATATACATATAGGTGTGGGGCGTCCAAGTGGGCCCCACACACTAAAAGAAAAATGTGGGCAGCAAGGGTGCACCACACATTGGGGGAAATTTTGATTTTTAAAAAGTCTTTTAAAAACAAAACACTATCTTTTAAATGTTTTGAAAACTATAAACACCTATTTATCCTAGACAAATACTACATTATCCATTTAAGATAGATAATTATCCTCAAACTTGGGAAACAAGTATTAGATTACAACCATTAGATCATGTTTATCTAAACTCTCGTTAATCCTAACCATCCAAAAAGGTTTCCTAAATCTTAAATATTCCTTGTTTTGAGTTATCTACTAAAAGTTGAATTCTATCCCTATTTAATCTCTAATTCGTAGTAGATAATTACAACCGTTGGATTAACTTGATATTTGATCTTAACCATTCAAATTAGATATATTTTTGAAACTAAAAATCACCCCCATGTGTAGAAATTGTTTTCAAAGTGTGATGGGATAAGGAGAGGGGGCAGTTCGAGCCTAGAAATACCCCTCCCCTCTCCCTAGTTCAACCTACACACACACCACTCAACTCTCTTTCTCTCTCTATATTTCTCTCTAGTTCTCTCTTTCAAGTTCAAGAAGAAGAAAACCCGAAAATCCTTCAAATCCCCTTTTTCTCTTCTTCTTCTTATCTTTTCCTTGTTTCTATTCTCTTCTTCAAAAACAATTGTGGAGGAAGAAATCTTCATTAAAGCTTGGAATTCTAGAAGATCATCAGAGGATAGCCATTTGTAAAGCCTCGAGGATTTTAAGCCAAAGAGGTAGGGAAAACCCCATCCTTAAAACTTGTTTTTCAAAATTCCCTTAAAAATTGTTTATGAAATATGTTTCCAAAATGTTGTTTTAAAAAATCATCATGTTTTCAAAATTGGTTTTCTACAAAAGATATGCATGTTTTCAAAAAGGTTTTCTGTATAAAATCGCATTGTTTTGGGTGAGTGATTATGGGTGTTTTGAATAATAAGCTACTTCAAGTTAAAGTGGAAGATAAGAGGTTTAAAAGAAATCTTGGTCTATGTGACGTTGTTTAGAAAAGATCTTAGTGACGTTGTCTCCGCAAGAGAGGTGAATGGTGATATAAAACATATCTAATCGTCAGTTTGTCCTACGGGACGTTGTTTATCTTAATTGACGTTGTATATGCCCTAGTGGCATCTCCGCAAGAGAGGTTTACCCAAGTCTGTCCAAAAGTGACAGAGGTTGGCAACCGTAATAGCCATTGGTAGGCTGCCGCAACTGCCCTGACGATTATATGGAAACATATATATTAAAATATATATAAGAAAGGTATTGGTATACATATTCTATACTCAATCTTAATATTGAAACTGTGTTTGAAAAAGTATACTGTTTTTGCAAAGGTTTTTGCGTAAAGATGTTTGTTTTCAAAATCAAAAGATGTTTTCTTGTTTTTGAAATGGATTTGGCCAAAAGCTATAACTAGCACTAGTTTTTAAAAGGTAAGTTTTCTAAAACTAAAGTTATGAAAAGGTTTATTTGAATTGTTTGTTTGATTGAAAAGTTATGGTGTTAGTTACTTAACCTATATTTTGGTTGTACCTACTGAACTTTGCTCACCCTACGTTTTTCCCCCCACAGATCTCGGAGAGAACTGGGAAGCTTAGGCGTCAAGAGTTGGAGTAGAGTTCGTTGAATAAGAAGACAAGTAGGTGTTATGTTCTCTTAGCAAAACAATAAGTGATGTTTACATCACATGGGTATTGGGATTCTAAGCATTCTTACTTCACTATTTCCTTTTGGTTAAACAATGATTCAGTTTTTTTTCTTCCATTATCATTGTTTCAAGAACAAGTTCTTAGTACTCCTATTTTAAATAAAGTATTTGAGGTAGTTCTTTACATTTGTTCATATCTGTTACCTTGAATATTCTTTCCTATGAGTTTCTTTCTATACATAAGAGCCACGTATTCTTTCGTTAAACCTACTTGCATCTCTTGTCAAATGCTGTTAAAAAACACAAGCTGAAGTTTGTGTATATTTTCTAAACTGAATGACCTAGAACTAGGCTCTGGCCAAAAGATAAAAGTTGGAGATCTTTGAGTCTAGTTTCCAGAAAATCAAATGGTTCCTGAATCCGACTTGTAACGAACCAGACATATCCTTTTCTTTGAACTGTTACAAATTAGTCTTGTAATCCCTTGTTTTCAATTGTGTATTTGCACTCTTGAAATTCTATGCTTCCTAAACTCTTTCAAGCTGATTTGCTTAACCTTTGAACCTAAAGATATTGTTTCCGTTTCTGTACCTTTTCACCCTTAGTAGCACCTCGAAGCCCGGGTTATGGATTTGACTCGAAAATGGGTCGAACCATTGGAATCCGGGGTCGGGGCGTTATAGTTTGGTATCAGAGCGCAAGTTCCAGATTTGCTAGACTTGTGCATTTTGAGTCCTTATGTTTTCAAATTCTATCGAGTTAAGTTAGTAAGTTTAGTATTTGGGGTGGGTTATACAACTAAAAGACTTAGATAAAATGGAATTATTTGATAATAGATAACAATAGGAATTGTTTGTGCTTAGATATATTAGGACTTGTTTGATTTGATTGTTGCTTTAGAAAAGGTAGCACGAGGACTAAGGAATGTTGCTGACGACAACGAATCAAACTCTAGAGCGAATCAAGGAGAAGCGAACATACCCCAAGACGAAGTTCATAATCGAACTAAGCGACTAGAGAATAACTTAGATAGGGTGGTTGAAGTTTTGGGGAGAATCACCGATAATATGGAAAACGGTCGACGTGATCAACGTAAGCAAAAGAAGAAACATAAGCCGAATCCAAAACCGCCACAGAGAAATCAAAATCAACATGAGGTAAGATCACAACCTCAGCGCAATGATGCTCGAAGATGTTGCCGGTATGGACGAGAAGGTCATATAGTTAAAGATTGTACACAACCACTACCAGGACAGGGACAATATCAGCGACCTCAAGGGCAACTACAGAATCAACAATACGCTCGTCCTCAGAATGGACAATTTGGGTAGTAGAACCAACCATAGAATAAGGCCCAACCCTACCAACCTCGACCTCAGGAACAACAACAAAGAAACCAAGGGCACATTAATTACCTCGCACCACTAGACGTGAGAGCGGAAGTCGCAGCGATAGAAGGTAGATTTCTTATCTTTAGTTCTTGGGCTAAGGTGATGTTTGATTCTAGTGCGTCTCATTCTTTTATGTTTGTGCATTTTGCTGTGTCTCTAGGGTTAGAACCCACTTCTTTGAACTATAAGTTACACATCTCTTCACCCTTAGGTAGAACTGTAGTGTTGGACAAGTCTGTAAGGACTGTCCAATAGTCTTAGCTGATTAGGAATTATCGGCTGATCTAATTCTCATGAAGATGAATAAGTACGATATAATCCTAGGAATGGACTGGTTATCCGTCCATTGTGTCACGTTAGATTGTTTCAATAGGAAGGTTACGTTTATTACATCGGGTAGACAAAAGTTGTCTGTTCAAGGTGATAAGGAGAAGATCATCGACCCACTGATGATCGGAGCAATTAGATGTCGAATTAGTGCATTGAGCTTTACTTGCATTTCTTGAAGAGGGAAGTACTCCTATTTCAACGAAGGAATACATACCGATTGTTTCCGAATATGAAGATGTATTTCCAGAGGAGTTACCAGGATTACCCCCCTCCGAGAGAAAAAGAATTCTACATCGACGTTTAACCAGGAACGATGGAGATTTCGATTCCACCTTATCGGATGGCGCCACAAGAACTAAAGGAGTTAGATAAATAACTCCAAGAGCTGCAACGACTTGGATTCATCCGACAAAGCAAATTGCCATGGGGAGCACCTATGTTGTTCGTGAAAAAGAAAGATGGATCGCTAAGGTTATATATCGACTATCGTCAACTCAATAAAGTTATAATCAAGAACAAATATCCATTGCCGAGAATAGACGACCTCTTTGATCAACTCAAAGGAGCAAGGTATTTCTCAAAGATCGACTTAAGATCAAGATACCATCAACTGCGAATTCGAGAGAAGGACATCGAGAAAATCGCGTTTAGTACTCGATACGGACACTTTGAGTTTTTAGTGATGCTGTTCGGACTAAGCAATGCACCTGCAGTGTTCATGGACCTAATGAATAGAGTATTTAGGCCGTACTTAGATAAGTTCGGAGTCATATTCGTGGACGACATTCTAATCTACTCGAAGACGTGAGAAGAGCACGAGGAACACCTAAGGATAGCGCTGCAGGCACTTCGTGAACTTGACGGAAGTTCTATTTTTAGGACACGTCATATCAGAACACGGGATAGCAGTGGATCCAGACAAGATCGCGATAGTAGTTGGATGGGAGCAACCGAAGAACGTATTCAAGATTCGTAGTTTCTTAGGATTGGCGGGCTATTATCGACGACTCGTAGAGAATTTTGCTAGGATCACGACACTAATGAAGAGACTAACGAAGAAAGGAGTCAAATTCGAATGGAGCGAGGAGTGCGAGAAGTCCTTCGAGGAGCTAAAGGAACGACTTACGACTGCACCAATACTCATAACGCTGGAACTAGGAGTGGGATATACCATCTATTGTGATGCGTCACGTAACGGATTAGGAGGTGTGCTGATGCAAGGAGGAAAGGTGGTAGCGTACGCGTCATTATAGCTGAAGACTCACGAAAAGAATTACACAACTCATGATCTGGAGCTGGCAGCAGTTGTCTTTGCGCTAAAGCTGTGGAGGCACTATCTCTGTGGAAAGAAGTTCGAGGTCTTCACCGACCCTAAAAGCCTAAAGTATATATTCACCCAGAAGGACCTGAACCTGCGGCAAAGGAGGTGGTTGGAGTTCATAAAAGATTACGACTTCACGATGAGTTACCACCCAGAAACGGTAAACGTTGTAGCAGACGCACTTATTAGGAAGAATCACGAAACATTAGCTTTCGTTAAGATGCTAGAAACGGTAGCGAAGTACGATCTTCAAATTAGGGATAGCATGGACAATGCATACCTAGCAGAACCTATCATCCTCAAGAGCGTGGTTGAAGCTCAATTACAAGATGAAACACTTTAAGCAATACGAGCACAAATCCAAGCAAATGAGGCACCTCCAGAGTGGACATTAGGAGCCAACGGTAGAATATTATTCCAAGGTAGGTTATGCATACCAGAGAAGGAGGAGCTGAAGAAGGAGATCTTAGCGATGGCACACGAGTCTACATTCTCGATACATCTAGGGAGCACGAAGATGTACCAAGACCAGAAACGACAAGTCAGGTAGAAAGGAATGAAGAAGGATGTGACACAATGCGTTGCAAAGTGTCTCATCTGTCAACAATTTAAGATAAAACACCAAAAGCTGGTGGGACCGTTGAAGCCACTAGAAACTGCAGAGTGGAAGTGGGACTTCATCAACATGGACTTTATTAGGGGTTTACCTAAAACTCGACAACGCCATGATAGTATTTGGGTGATTATCGATACACTCACCAAGTCGGCACATTTCCTTGCATGTAAGCAAATCGATACGATTGCCACGTTAAGTGCATTTTATGTCAAGGAAATTGTTGTACACCATGGTGTACCGTTGTTGATTGTTTCGGATGGAGATCCGCTTTTCACATCAAAATTTTGGGAAGGATTCCAAAATGCCATGGGAACGAAGCTTCAACTTAGCACGACATACCATCCTCAAACTGACGGCCAATCGGAAAGGATGATATAAATCTTCGAAGATATGCTGTGGGCATACGCTATAGACTTTCAAGGAAGTTGGAGCGCCCAGTTGCCTTTTATCCAATTCGCGTATAACAATAGCTACCAGGCGAGCATTGGAATGGCACCCTACGAAGCGTTATATGGAAAGCCTTGTCGAACACCCTTATATTGGACAGATGTGAGCAAGAAGAGCGTCTTAGGACCCGACATCATCCAGGAAACCGCAGAGAAAGTGCAACTCATCAAGGAGCGAATCCTAACAGCACAGAGTAGATAGAATAGCAATTCGGGAAGAGAGGGAAATTATCAACTCGTTATATTGGACCGTTCAAAATACTCAAACGAATTGGGGAGATAGCATATCGATTGGCGTTACCGTCATAACTCGCGGGAGTATATAATGTTTTTTATGTGTCTATGCTCTGATAGTATCACGCTGACCTATTTCATGTCATTGACTGGCAGGATGAAGAACTCAGTGAGGACACTACGTATAAGGTTAAACCACTTTGTATCTTAGATACAAAGGTACAGGAACTTCGTAACAAGTCAATTAGGTATGTGAAGGTGCAATGCCAGCATCATAGCCCAGAGGAGGCAACCTGGGAGTTAGAATCGGCTATTCTGAAGAAATATCCAGAATTATTTTCAGGTATGTAGTCTGAACCCATTGTGTGTTTACGAATTTCGGGACGAAATTCTTTTGTAGGTAGTGATAATGTAACATCCTAGATTTTCTTAGCCTAGGTTGGACCCGAAAGTGGGCTTTAAGCCCATGGGCCCAACCCAAATTTTGGATGTAAGTCCAAAATTTTAAGTTAGTTAGTTGGGTGGAATCATAGAAACCTTGCCTTAGGATCCATGCATGCATAAAATGAAATAAAATAATCATTTTTAAGAGTTTCAGTGTGAAAAGGAACTAAAATATATAAAATAGTATACATATAGGTGTGGGGCACCTAAGTGGGTCCCACACACTAAAAGAAAAACATAGGCAGCAAGGGTGCGCCACACATTGGGGGGAATTTTGATTTTTGAAAAGTCTTTTAAAATAAAACTCTATCTGTTAAATGTTTTGAAAACTATAAACACCTATTTATCCTAGATAAATACTACATTATTCATTTAAGATAGATAATTATCCTCAAACTTGGGAAACAAGTATTAGATTTTAACTAGTAGATCATGTTTATCTAAACTCTAGTTAATCCTAACCATCCAAAAAGGTTTCCCAAATCTTAAATATTCCGTGTTTTGAATTATCTACTAAAAATTGACTATTTTGTCTCTAATTCGTAGTAGATAATTACAACCGTTGGATTAACTTGATATTTGATCTTAACCATTCAAATTAGACATATTTTTGAAACTAAAAATCGGCCCCTTGTGTAGAAATCGTTTTCTACATTAAGCTAGCATAATTGTTTTATTTTCTTAAACTAGTTTTGGATAATTCAAAGGGAGAGTTTCTAATTTTTAAAGTGTGATGGGAAAAGGAGAGGGGGCAGTTTGAATCCTATAAATACCCCTCTCATCTCCTAGTTCAACCTACACTCACACCTCTCAACTCTCTCTCTCAATTTCTCTCTAGTTCTCTCTTTCAAGTTCAAGAAAAAGAAAACCTGAAAATCCTTCAAATCCCCTTTTTCTCTTCTTCTTCTTTTCTTTTCCTTGTTTCTATTCTTTTATTCTAAAACAATTATGGAGGAAGAAATCTTCATGAAAGCTTAGAGTTCTAGAAGATCATCGGAGGATAACTGTTCTTAAAGCCTCGAGGATTTTAAGCGAAAGAGGTAGGGAAAACCCCATCCTTAAAACTTATTTTTCAAAATTCCCTTAAAAATTGTTTATGAAATATGTTTTCAGAATGTTGTTTTAAAAAATCATCATGTTTTTAAAATTGGTTTTCTACAAAAGATATGCATGTTTTCAAAAAGGTTTTTTGCATAAAATCGCATTGTTTTGGGTGAGTGATTATGAGTTTTTTGAATAATAAGCTACTGCAAGTTAAAGTGGAAGATGGGAGGTTTAAAAGAAACTTTGGTCTATGTGACGTTGTTGAGAAAAGGTCTTAGTGACGTTGTCTCCTCAAGAGAGGTGAGTGGTGATATAAAACATATCTAATCGTCAGTTTATCCTACAGGACATTGTTGTCCTACGGAACGTTGATTGTCTTAATTAACGCTTTATATGCCATAGTGGCATCTCCATAAGAGAGGTTTACCCGGGTCTGTCCAAAAGTGACAGAGGTTGGCGACCGTAATAGCCATTGGTAGGCTGCCGCAACTACCCTGATGAATAAGTGGAAACATATATATAAAAATATATATAAGGAAGGTATTAGTATACATATTCTATACTCAATCTTAATATTGAAACTATGTTTGAAAAAGTATACTATTTTTGCAAAGGATTTTGCTTAAAGATGTTTGTTTTTAAAATCAAAAGATGTTTTCTAGTTTTTGAAAAGGATTTGGCCAAAAGCTATAACTAGCACCAGTTTTTAAAAGGTAAGTTTTCTAAAACTAAAGATCTTCTGTTTCGACATGCATACATGAGATTAGTGGGTAAAGGTTTATTTGAATTGTTTGTTTGATTGAAAATTTATGGTGTTAGTTACTTAACCTATGTTTTAGTTGTACCTACTGAGCTTTGCTCACCCTACAATTTTTCCCCTACAGATCTCGGTGAGAATCAGGAAGCTTAGGTGTCAAGAGTTGGAGTAGAGTTCGTTGAATAAGAAGACAAGTAGGTGTTATGTTCTTTTAGCAAAATAATAAGTGATGTTTACATCACATGGGTATTGGGATTCTAAGTATTCTTACTTCACTATTTCCTTTTGGTTAAACAATGATTCAGTTTCTTTTCTTTCATTATCATTATTTCAAGAACAAGTTCTTAGTACTCCTATTTTTAAATAAAGTATTTGAGGTAGTTCTTTATATTTGGTTATATCTGTTACCTTGAAGATTCTTTCCTATAAGTTTCTTTCTATACATAAGAGCCACATATTCTTTCGTTAAACCTACTTGCATCTCTTATAAAAATGCTGTTAAAATACACAATGCAGCACCCCAAAATTTTATTAGTGTATGAGATCTACACTTAACATAATTAAGTGTAGTAACCCAATATTTTTATGGACTTGGGCATGAGTCTATGAGATTAGATGGTCTAACCCAATATTTGTGTGATGGACTTGAGCATGAATATGAATCTATAATTAAGTGGGCTAGGCCCATCTTTATTTTCTTTGGGTTAAAACAACCCAACATGTTATATGTTATTTCTAAAATTCGTATTTGTGTCTGTCGGTATACTTTGGACCCAATTTTGGACCTCTTATGCTCCGAATTGAGCTTGGGCTAATTCAAATGAAGTTGTAGCTCTTTGAATCTAGTTTTCAGAATTGTATGGGTCGTGATATTTGGACTTACGATCTGTGAGTTATGGTCATTACAGTAAACTGTGTACATATGGTTGGTTGTAGACTAACATTAAGGAATAATGTTTGTTCACTCAAAACTTTTGATTTAGACCACAAGATCATTTTGATTGATACATGTCTTCATGTCATTAAACAAGGGGCATAAGTTACATCAAAGTTTTTGTACACAAAACATTATCTATAAAAATTAGTTTTTGTTATTAAACATATATCACAACCACTAGCTAATAATGCATACACTACCATTACAACTCACCACCACTAGCTAATGATGGATGCACCATCACCTCTAGCTAATAATGCATACACTACCATTACAACTCATCACCTCTAGCTAATAATGGATGCACCACCACCACTAAATAATAATGGTTCCACTACCATTTTCCACCATCATAATTGAAAACCTTTTGGAAGCCTATATAAGGAGGCTTAAACCAAATGAAAATGAGTACCTTAAAGAAGTTTTCTCCATTTTTATTCCATCTTCTAAACCATTCAACATCAAGCTTATTTACTTCTTCAAACTTTAAACCTTATTTTTCCACCATTAAACCTATACAAAAAGAAGGGTGTTTCAACTAGAAGAGGTATTTTTTCAACATCAAAAGAGGAGATTTTCAATTTGAAGAAGAGGTATTCTTCAACATCAAAAGAGGAGTTTTCATACTAGTATTGGAAGCAAATCAAGGTAGGGATCGAAACTCTAGTATAAAACCTATGTTCTTGATTATATTGTTTTTGAACAAATCATGTAGGTAAGAAAATCTATCATATTTGTTCATTAGATCATGAAATCTATTTAAAATTATATTTTATGATGGAATAGTATGGCGATTTGAGATCTAATGCAAGATAAAATGTGGTGAATATGAAAGTGAGATGACTTAATAAACTCAATGGTCAGTAAGCCCTAATGGCTTTCCACGAAAATGTGGTTCCCGCGGAATACGATTCTTGATAATCGTGGTTGGCTCACCGGAACAAGCCCTGACTGGTAAGATTAATTAAAAACATTAATCTGATATTTGTGACAGTTCGTACATAAAGAAAAACGTGGCTAAAAGACCCTGGAAAACACAAACAACAATGGTTTTGTGACATTTTAGTCATACTGCAGAGTTTTCAGCAACGCTTTTAACTGAAAATCGTGGTTTCTACTGTTGCATATGTTTTGTTGCATTTTTAACAGTGTTTCCTCATTCATATATGTTTGCATCTATTATTTTTGGTTAGTTTCCTACTGAGCTTGCTCACCCCGATAATTTCCCCCCACAGAGTTCGAGGAGGGTGTTGGAGCGTAGATCGTGAATTTGACGATCATAAAAAGACTTACTTTCTAGCATAATTTGTAGGTGTGCTTAATTTGTTTGATCACACTACTTTATGTATTATATCACAGGGAATATGGGATGCTTTAAGTTTTATTTTGGTTTGGAGAATGGTTTTATATGTTGGAATTGTAACTTTTCAAGTTTCGTTTTGAACTTGAAATCTGATAGTACTACGATGTTTGAATTGTTTCTCTTAATTCTGAGATCGCAATGATATTCCGTTAGTTGGATTATTTTCATAATAAACTCTGTTATTTTATCCTAAAATTTCATAATTTTTGGATTACTTATGCTCTGGTTTTAATAGGGTAAAATATCATATCACGTTACTGAATTTCTGCTGTCAGTGCAGATAGACCCTGTTACGGTTGATTTTACAGTATGTTATGATTTCCAAATTGAAAAACTTTCTTCTGTGATATTTTAGATCTGTTTGTCTATTTTCGTTTAGTTTTGGAATGACTTAAAAATGATATAAGATGAATTATTTATGTACAAAATAACAAACCTGATGCAGATTCTAGACAGATTACTATATGTCTAAAACACCTATTAGTTTGCATGAACCTTTTGATTTACTTTAGTCAAACTTAATTAACCATGAATTAACTCTTAACTACTCTTTTGAGTTAATTTTGTTGACCTATTATGGTTGGATTTTATATAATAGAGAAAAAGAATTACCAATTTTGTTCTTACAATGCCTATAATTACATATCCTTCTAATACTCTTCTTTTCAAGTTTAATGATTTGAGTTGGATTATAAGATTTGAAAAGTGGGGTGTTACACACAAGCTAAAGATTGTTTATGTTTTCTGAACTGAATGACCTAGAATTAGGCTCTGGCCAAAAGATAAAAGTTGGAGGTCTTTTGAGTCTAGTTTCCAGAGAATCAAACGGTTCCTGAATCCGACTTGTAACGAACCAGATATACCCTTTTCTTTGAACTGTTGCAAATTAGTCTTGTAATCCCTTATTTTCAATTGTGTATTTGCACTCTTGAAATTCCATGCTACTTCCTAAACTCTTTCAAGCTGATTTGCTTAACTTTTGAACCTAAAGATATTGTTTCCATTTCCATACCTTTTCACCCTTAGTAACACCTCGAAGCCTGGGTCGTGGATTTGACTCGAAGATGGGTCGAACCATTGGAATCCGGGGTCAGGGCGTTATAAGAACAGTTGAATCAAAATTGATTGCACTTGTGAACCGGAGAAAAGCAGGAGCCTCGTCCTCCCGGAGGAGGAAAAAGTTTCGAATTCGTCCACGAGTGAGTGGTACTGAAGGACGACTAAAGAGTCGTGTGAAAGTGATGGAGTCGCCACTTGATTAGAGGGAATCAGGATCCATTTTGTTTGGAAAACTGCTTTTATTTTACCAAAAACTCCATGGCGGTCTTCCGGTCAATGGTCTGCAATGGAGAGATTCCTGGGTATGGGAATCCAGGTACGGGTCAGGAAGGTGTTAGGCACCTGACAACCGCCCGATCATGAGATCGGCATCTACGTCACGTCTAAGGGCATTCTTTGGAAATTTGTGATCAAGCTAAGCTACACTACAATGGGGAGGCGATAAAAGTAATGTAAGGTACCCCCTAGATCTACGTGACATGCACATAAGATTCAGGGGCAAAAATGTTAAATGGGTACGCCTCTCCGTACTCTAGAGGTGCGTCAAAGCGCGATGACACGTGTGGAAATACCACACATGCACAAAGAGGTGACATGTACAACTGCACATATACCTAAGCATACAATAGTGATACGCGCAAAACCATGCACGTACATTAGCAAACAAGCGATACGTGCAAAACTGGCACGCTCACTGAAGACCTGACGTGCAAAATCGACACGTGACACAAGAACGTATGTGCACGATGGGTGCGTAACAAAAGAACGTGCAAAACCGGCACGTGACAGCCGAGTAACATGCAAAATATGCACGTGATAGAGGATGGCGTGTAAAACGAGCACGTGATGATGGGTAACGTGCAAAATAGGCATGTGACAGAGGATGACATGCAAAATGGGCACGTGATGACAAGTAATGTGTAAAACAGGCACGTGACAGAGGATGGCATGCAAAATGGGCACGTGACGATAACTAACGTGCAAAATAGGCACGTGACGACGAGTAACATGCAAAACAGGCACGTGACGGAAGGTGGACGTGCAAAATAGGCATGTATCCCGAGATAAGAAGTATGTGCGAAATCGGCACGTGACGATAGACGACGTGCAAAATAGGCACATGACAGAAGATCATACGTGCAAAACAGGCACGTGCCGATGGACGACATGCAAAACAGGCACATGACAACAAATGACGTGCAAAACAGGCATGTGACAGTGGATAAAACATTTTTTGAAAACTTGATTCCCTTTCATTTTTTAAAAAAAGCACGTGTCGCGTTTGGCCGGCACACATGACAAAGATGATCGCTCGCGCATGTCCGGTGTGCGTATGCGGAGATGTATGAGAGCAACCCTAAAGATCGACTAAAGATAGTCTAGGAACCCTAATCTTTGCTTAGGAATTCTAAGATCCTAAATACATGACTTAGACTAATGAAATGATTTTTCTCGAAAATGACTGATTTTCTATTTTGTTTTTCAAAAGAGGTTTTGACCCAAAATTGGGATCAGGTTAGGAATCTTCACTTAACGAAGTGAATCCCTTGACCGCCCCGAAAATCAACAAACGACCCTAAGACTAATGCAACCTATCTCTATAGCAAGCAGTCCTAACTAAGCACAAACCTAAGTCTCATTTAGGGATTTTTATGGTTTGGCACGGATTGGGCTTCGAAAGCCCAATGGGGAAAGTGGGCCAATGAACTCGCAAAAGCGGGTTCAAGTCCCAAATATTTTATTCAAAAGCTTATTTGCATTCATTTCCCTAGCCTAAAAGGGATTAAGCCACAAATTAAGCTAAGATGAGATAAGATCAAAAAGAATTCAAGGATCAAAGTATATGCACTTATTTCATGGACCTCTAACATGATATGTAAGGCAAACACATCAAACGATCATGTGATGTAATTATATCATCACCTAGTCATATCATGCCAAAAGAGTAAAGAGTAAAGAGTACCGCATGGATTGAACTGGACATTCTGACACTAAACAATGTAAGCTAAACGTGTTTGGACCGTGTTAATCCAATAGGGTTTTTCCACGATCCTAACCGTTCTCATTGAAGATAATGCCACTTCTAACATACTCAGCACGAAGATCAAGGCATTCTTAGTTCATACATCGTGAAGTCATACATATTTGCTTTCTTTCTATGTAACACACAAGCATGAAAATCATCATCATCTCATAAGGAACTCATCTTAATGACCATCAACATGCATTTTAAACATTGAATATAGCAAAACATGCATGGCTACAAAGATAGCTTAAACCACCATATGAGAAGACAATATTATCACACAATTTATTCTCAAACCACCATATGAGGAGACAACACTTTCACATGATTTATAGCTATTGACATGATTCAATCACTAAGCATTTCTAAAAACATGATTTCTACTAATGTCAACACAAATAAGCCCCCTTTTTATTCTCGGGTCTCACATCATCATATATACACAAAAGACTTTTCTTAAATATAGGCATTCCTTTGTGCATGTAAAAGTTACAGAAAGATTGACATGATTTTTTTAATCAAAAAGATCCTTATAAAACCAAGCTATTTCATGCTTTTTTAAACTCATGATTTCATTATATACAGAAATGAAAAATAAAATTATAGCTAACTCATGATTACATTATATACAAAGATGGAAAGCAAGACTACAACATACTTTTTGACAGAGAACTTTATTTCTTGTCAGAGATGGAAACCAACACTTTTTAGCTTTAAAATTTTTCATAAAAATTGAAGATCAGGATATTCTTATATTCAACAAAGAATGGACACTAATTCTATCTCATATAAAAAATAGCAACCACTTTTAGCTCTATTTCATATCAAAACTCAAGAACAAGACACCCACATACTCAACAAAGAATGGATACAAACTCTATACCAGCATCCAAGATTATTACATTTAGATTTCTAACATGGATCTTTTTACACAAAAAAAGGAAGAATAACAGAGAAAGAAAGCTTACTAACCTGAGATTGCCATTGATCCAACTAAGCAAATATAAGAAAGAAATCCATAATATGCTCCATATAATCAGCTTTAGATGAGAAGAATAAGTGAGATGTTATTGAAACTTCAAACTGTAAGAAAGAAATGTTCAAATGGTTTGCTGCGTCATCATGGTAGGATAAGTCCAAGGGAGTGACCAAATATAAGAAAGAAATCTATTTTGAAAAATAGAAAAGTCCAAACAAATATAAGAAAGAAATCTATTTTGCTGCGTCATCATGGTAGGATAAGTCCAAGGGAGTGACCAAAATAGAAAACTATTTTCTTTTCCCTTTAAAACAAGCGGGACACATGTCACCACAGAGGGGAGATCGGCCTTCCAAGGGCCGATCCTACTAATAGGGTGACATGTGTCACCTAATCACAAAAATACAAAAAACACATTTTTTCTATAAAACACTATTTTCCTTCATAAAACATACTTTTTATATTACAAACACATTTTTTGTCTAATAACCCCAAAAATAACTTTTATTCTTTCTCTTCTTTCCTTTTTTTTTAAATTCTTTTTTCAAAATAGATAAAATAAACATGTGTCACCTTGTTAGGGCGATCCCACTAACATTGTGACACATGTCACCTTTTTTTATTAAAAATAAAAAATCCTCCCAAAACAACCTTTATCTTTTCCAAAACTACTTTTTCTTTTTCAAAACAACTTTTCCTTTTTCAAAAACAACTTTTTTTCAAATCCACTTTTTCAAAACGACTTTTTCTAGCATGGACTGAACCATTTTAGACTAAATTGTCAATTATTTTCTAGCATGGACTAAACCATTTTAACATTTCTTTAATTGGACTAAACAGTCGTTACCCCATATAATAATATCTAAATATTTTAGTATTAGTTTTGATAACCATAGTATTATGGTAGTGCAATTGAGTTATTTAAATGTAGTTTTCGCCCTCCTTACCAAGGAAAATTATTTCACATTATATGTGTATGTCACATTATTAATTTGATTATACAAGATGGAATAAAAAAAATTAATGATGATGAAAAACTCAATTTTATTAAAAAAACTAAAGAAACATTACTCTTTATTGTTTCTTCATCTGCTAGACTTCAATAACTTAAAACAATTTTGTAAAGTTAGTGGTTTGAAAGGTAGAACATTTAAAACTAATATGCCTACACGTTGGAACACAACTTATCTTATGTTAAAATCATGTGAAGGTTATTAATCAATAATTGTAGATTTTAATAATCAATATGGTCATTCTAATTTAGATTTAGTAGACTTTCAATATGGTAATTTATTAATGCAATTTTTGGAAGTTTTTTTATTTTTCTATAAACGCTTTATTCGGTGTTTATTATCTTACAACTTGAGTACTTGTATTGCAATTAATTAACCAATTATATAATGAGAATGGATCGGGGTACAAGCTTATATGTACAGGCGAGATGTACAGCCTCTTGTGGGGCCCATATAAGGTGGATCTAAGGGCTGAGTTTTTCTGAGGATGCTCTCCTCACCATGTAGATTATCTTTACAAAACATTAGCCCATTCTAAAACTTCTAGCCCCTCCAAAAGTGGATCAGAAATTAATTAAAAATTAACGGTGAGAAATGAACGATGAGAAAAAAAGGCAACTTTTAATGGGGCTAGAAGTCTTAGAATATACTAATTTTTTGTAAAGATGATCTATATGGTGAAGATAACATTCTCACAAAAACTCAACCCTTAGATCAACCTCATATGGGCCCCACAAGAAGTTGTACATCTAGCCTGTATGCTGATATGGACTCTTGTATAATATGGCAGAAGCTTTTAGTCAATGTAGAACATTTGCAGTTTATGATGCAACTTGTGCTAAAATGTAAAAATTTATGTCCTACGGTATTAATCTAACCGTAAGTCTATGTGACCAGGGTTAGGGATCAAACTGAAAACTTAATTAAAATTCTAAATGAAGAACAAAGTCTGAATAAAAAATCTCAAATTAGAGTCTTAACTGATTCGATTCTTAATATGCGGAATTAAGAACTAGAATCAAATATTTTATTCTCTAAAGTAACTAAGAATTAAACACAAAAGATTTTTGTTGATGAGGAAAACTCAAACTGGAAAAAACTCCCCGAGGTAGTCCAATAGAACAATCCACTAAGAATTAAAAAAAAGCTTACAATCATTACCCACTGATAAACACGACCTCCACTCTCCGATCAGCCGATCTTGCCTTCTCACAATCCAAGTCTACGAACCGCTCCTTAATTGATCGCCAATGCATCTCTAACTTGAAATCATTCAAGTCCCGCACCCTGTAGCAAACTCGAATCCACGGGTAACAAATCACACTCGAAACCACGAGCAACATATCACACTCGAATCCACTAGCAATCACAAACCAGAAATCCACCAGCAAAATCTAAACTATGATTTTAGGTAGAATTGGGAAGGTTTTTTCTAGATCACCAAATACACTATGATTGATTTAATTACTTGTTAAGTAATTGAAACACCTAAACTAACTAGATCAATATAAGCTTCAAGTTCTCCATCAATGGTGAAGTAGAACTCAACTTCTAGAACTTGAAACCCCTAGAATATGAATGCATATCTCTCTAAGTTTTGTATATGGTGTCTAGATAATTTGTTTAGAAGATTAAACAAGTTTATATACTAGTGTTGGTGGAAATATACAACTTATGGAACGTTTAGACTTCATCAAATTCGATTTAGAAGTTTTTCCAAAGTTTAAAATACTAAAAAATATAAAGTTCACGCTTTTGAAGTGAGTAGCTTGAACCATGGTTTGAACTGGTCTGATGGCTTTTAGACTATGTATGGTTCGAACTATGGTACAAACCAGTCTTGTTTTGGGTCTTCCGTACCTATATGGTTCGAACTATAGTTCAAACCAGTCATGTCTTGATTGGTCTTATGTTGTTTGCCCATCAGTTGACCTCTGGTTCGAACCTGACCTTCCAAACTCTGATTCTAAGGTATTTTGATGCCTCTGACCATTTCATACCTTTCCATATGAAGTACACATACTTTCGACACTTGTAAAACACCTAAATTGATCTAACCACCTATGGTATAAGATTTCTAAGTCACTTATTATCCGAAGATGAATTCTAATGATGAGTTGAGTTAATCTTGAGCTTCTTCTCCATCTCAGTATGTCTTTAGGATCATGAGCACATAGAGTAAACTCAACTCTAACTCAAGAACAATTGGACAGTCATTGAGAACATTTTGACATGAAAATTAACAAACAAACTAACTGAGGACTTATGGACCTTATAAAATGGAGGAAAATTTAGAAAATATTGGGAATACATCCCATCTATTTTTTATTTAGCCTCGGTCATGGACCCTAGGAAAAATATTAGTTGGTAACATAACACTAGTTGATGGTATTTCTTTAAATTTAAACATTGAATGTAAGATATATAACAAAGTATTTTGGGTATGATAACCCATATATATACCTATTATGAAACAAATTGTACTAGAAGTGTACAACAAACAACTATGCCACAACCACAACCTAAATTTCAAGATGCATCTTGGAGACTACTTAATTGTTAAAGGTAAACAAAAAGCAACAAGTAGTAGCAATGTAAAAAAGCTGATGTCACACGTATTTAGAAACTAAATTCTAAATAGGAGGAATTTGATATTTTGACATGGTAAATAGAAAACATATGGAACTAAGAATTTTTCATTGCTTTCAACCATAACACGTGATTTACTAACACCTCCAGTGTTCAAAGTAGCATCGGATTATGCTTTTAGTACATTATTGAGTTTGAAGAGAGAAGAAGCAGATTAAATGAAAAAATTTTGGATGCTTTGATTTGCTTAAAGGACTGGATGATTCAGATAACAAAACATAGGAAATTGTAGATGATTTGGCTGAAGATTTCTTCCCGGGCTAAATTTTTTTTCTGTTTTTAATACCTGGATTTAGTACACCACGAATTAAATAGTAAGAAGATAATAGGAACCTTTAAAAATATTCTCTCTCCTCTCTTTCTCTAACAACAAATAATATATAATGGTGCCTCTCTCTCCCTGCCTTTCCTTGCTTTCTCTAAAAACCTAAGGGAAGAACCATACCAAACTCGCTCCAGAGTCACCACAACATCACATTCCTAATGAAATTACTTTATTAGAATGCTCGTGGGGTGGGTAACAAAAATACCCAACAAGTTCTACTTGACATGTGCTCTGTACATAGGCCAGATTTCATCTTCATTGTTGAACTGTGGATCCTTATTGACACCTTTCCATCTCCTCTATGGAGATGTTTACAGGTCAGTCCCTTCGCTACCAACGATAGAGGCCAGTCCTTACCTAATTTGTGGTTCCTTTGCTCTAACACTTATCAACATCAGATTATCTTTAATATTGCCCAACAAATAACCTTTGAGTTTATCATGGATGGAGAACCAAGTAGTATAACCTATGTTTATGCTTGTACCACCTATATGGCTCGTCGCACTCTTTGGGCAGAATTATTCTCTCTTAGCTTGAACTTCAGTGGTCCATGGAGTGTAATTGGGTACTTCAACACAGTTCTTGGTGTCCACGAGAAAAGAGGTGGTCCTTTTCCTAATCGCATTTCTTGTGCTGACTTCTTATCCATGTCAGATACATGCAATCTGCATCACATTGACACTAAAGGTAGCTTTTTTAGCTGGACAAATGGTAGAGGAGCTCGAGGACATACAGAGATGAGGCTTGACAGAGTTCTTTGTAATGATAGTTGGCTGAATTTCTGGAGCACGATCTTTTGCTGCACCTTAACCAGATTAAGTTTGGATCATCATCCGCTCCTTTGGACTACAAACAGAGGTGCCTGCTCTTACCCCTGTAGTTTTCGTTTCCAAAGAATGTGGATTGGGTATCCCGACCTTTCCAGAGTTGTAAATGAAGTTTGGGAGTGCACTTTTGTTTGCTGCCCAATATGGATTTTGATAAGTAAGCTCCATGCTCTCAAGCATGAACTCAAAACATAGAATAAAGTTGTATTTGGTGATATTAACCAGAATGTTTACTCTACACAAGTTGAACTTGATTTTATTCAGTCTCGTATGCAAACTGAAATTTCTGCAGCTAATACTAATACTCTAAGCAAGGCCCTAGATGCCAGAGAAATCTTTTGGTGTGATAAAGCTAGAGTCCAATGGGTAGCTGAAGGTGATAGAAACACCCCATACTTCCATAGGCAAGCCAAAATCAATGCCTCAAAGCATAAGATCAGCATGATTCATAATGATGATAAGGTTGTGTTGGAAGAAAATGCAATTACCTCTCACATTACTCAATATTTTGAATCTCTATACTCGGTGAACAATGACTTACAAGACTCTGGCCTAATTGATCGTCTGATCGATCCTTCTATTACTGAAGCTGAAAACGTTGCTCTAACAAACATCCCTTCAATGGAAGAAGTGAAAGATGTTGTTTTCTCTATAAATGCTACTGCTGCTCTGGGGCCTGATGGGTTTGGGGGTTGTTTCTTTAAGACCTTTTGGGAGGTAATTGGCAAAGACGTCTTCAACTCCGTCTCAAGTTTTTTCAACACAGGCTGGATCTTTCCGAACTTAAAATCAAATCATGTGATTCTTCTTCCAAAATGCAAAGAAGCTGATCGAGTTGAACTCTTTCGCCCCATTGCACTCGGCAACTTTCACTTCAAAATAATTTGTAAAATTTTATCTGATCGGCTGAGTACTATTGCTGCAAGAATTGTCTCTCCCCAACAAAGAGCATTCTTAAAAGGCCGCAAAATTGCTAATTGTATTGGCCTTGCTTCAGAAGCAATTAGCATACTTGATCAACGGAGTTTTGGTGAAAATATTGCCTTAAAACTTGACATTCGGAAAGCATTTGACACTTTGGAATGGGATTTTCTTCTAAAAGTTCTTGATCGATTTGGGTTTAGCCCAACATTTATCAACTGGATCTCTTAAATATTGCACTCGGCAAAAATTTCAGTAGTCATAAATGGAGAAGCTTATGGTTTCTTCAAATGTAAAAGAGGTGTGCGCCAAGGCGACCCTCTATCACCTATTCTTTATTGTCTTGCAGAAGATGTTTTAAGTCGTGGATTTACTGATCTTTTGAGTAAGGGCAAAATCTCACGCATTTCTTCTCCCCGTGGTGGTATGGTTCCTACCCATATTCTTTATGCTGATGATATATTGATCATATGCAAAGGATTAAAGAGGGCAATTGTCAAACCTATTCAACCTAATTGCTGAATATAGCTCTTAACTCAATCTAACAAATCAGTAATGACAAATGCTCTCTCTTTGCTGGTCATCACATCAAAAATAGAGGCATGCAGCTATCTTCATGGTAGGAAACCCAATCAAATCTACTCCACTCACCTACCACGGAGTGCCTATTTTCAAAGGTTGCCCAAAAAGAAGTCATCTTCAACCAATCAGGGATAGCATCAAAACCAAGCTCCAAACATGGAAAGGGTCTTCTCTCTCCATTATGGGTCGAGTTCAGCTCATAAGGTCAGTGATTCATAGTAAGGCCCTCTGTAACACCATAAAAATTTTCTTGTGGGCCTAGAGAAGCCCATGGGCTAGGCCCATTAATTTGTCCACACCCAATGTGGGGTGGCATGCATGAAGAGAGCATGGCAACTGAAGCCATGCACGTGAAAGGAAGTAATGCCACACTTGACTTTGTGTGATGAATGTGAGATTTTATGTATAATAAATGTGAGGGTTAATGGAGCGATTCCAACCCTTGGATGTGTGATTTCATGTGTGATGAATGAATGGGTTGACGGATTGATTCCAACCCTTAGATGAACTTGTACCTCATGCATAGGATGAGAAGAAGAGTGTTGCAAAAATACTTTTGCATGGCATGTATAAGATAAAATGCATAAAAGGAGTAGTAGAGTAGTTGCAAAAATGCTTTTGCAAGGCATGCAACGCATGTAATGTATGATTTTTACGTAAGGAAATGAATACATGCATGCAAAATCACACGTACACTTGTGTGTATATGTGTAGAGTATGGGTTATTCCAAGCCATGTTCTCCAAGGTGAGGGATTCCTGCAGAAGATCGTACGATGTACGATGGAAAGAGAAATCTAAGGATTTAAATAAGAAAACGAACTAATTGCTCGGTCTGAAATCTTCGGTAACGTAGATGATTTTTATTTTGTTTTGTTGTTGTTCATTATATGAAATATAGATGTTTGATATGTTGTTTGTACTGTAAGGGATGATCTATGAATCCCTACTGAGCGTTAGCTCACCCCGTTCATTTCATCCTTTACTGATCAGTGAAAGAGATGTGTTCGAACGCGAGTTCCGGCACGTTTGAGAAGAAGAAGACTAGGTAAGTCTTCCATTATACTTTACTGTATTTTATTTACTTGAATAAGGGTTAAGGAAGTTACTTAGACAAGATGGGACATTTTTATGGTAGTTTTAGGTCATTTTCGGTTTAGGATAGTATGTTGTATTTTCTCACCAGCAGTCGGTATTTGGGATATATTTAATACTTTATTTATGGGATTTTATTTTGTCTTTATCTCTAGATTCGTGAGATCAAGGGGAAGTTACAGTATAAATTTCATGATTTTAGGAGATGGTTAAGTGACGTTTTCATATTTTACAAATCAAGTTTTGCAAACTGAAATCTGCTACTGTTTGCAAATATGCTAAGTTACACCTATTTTCTAAATAAATCCTTAAGGAACTGGACTTAGGCCAAAACATGAAAAATGTGCGTCTCTGAGTCTAGTTTCAGATGGTTTTGACGGAACATGATTCTGACAAACAGAGCATAAACCATAAATTTTTAAGTGAATATCATGCAAGACCTATCAGTTGAATGGGTTCTAATGAACGTGTTTTAAAAATATTACAAAAATATTATGTGAATGTAGAAATGTTTTTTAACAAAACCCCAAAAGGTGTTTCTATTTTGAATGCGCAATGAGTCACAAAGTGCTCTATAAAGTTTAGAAATTCCCTGCAGGTACAGTTTATCAAATATAAAGGTACATGGACCCTAGAACCCTAGTTTGACATTATGACTTGTTTAGACCTACGACAGGTCTAATCCATGTAATGTTTTTGTTTAAATATCTGACCTAGATGTGGGCCCAAGTTGGCATAATCGACTAAGACCCGAAACTAGTTTCGTTGGGCCTAAACTGACCAACCCCAAGAGAGATGGACCAAAACGTATTTCAAAACCCACCTAATTAATGTTCCGGGCTTTGCATATTTACACCCAAGTGGGTGTAAGTACACCCAAGGTACGGGATGTTACAGTTGGTATCAGAGCTTAGGCTCTAGATCTTTTTGGAACTTATGAAGTCTATTTGTTTGTTTGTAAGGAGTATTAAAAAAAATGGTATTTCCATCGACGACTTGTTGAATTCCTCTTAGTGAGATGCGTAAAAAAAAATGCATATGTGAGTACGCATGTTTTACTTAAACATCATTAAAACAAATGTTTTATGAGAGGATGGTTTACAAAAGTTGTTCGATTGTTAATCGAAAAATTTTCTTTAAAGAAGAATGTCTATACATACTTTTATGAAGTTATGTTTATCGAAACTCAAGTGTTGAAAAGGGGAAAAGGAAAAAAAAAACTTTTAAGTCCAAGCAGCATGCCTTATTCAAGTGGTTGGTGAAAGGTTTTACAACCTTAACTAAGTAGTTTGTGAGTGTCGATATGAATCGACCCAGTGGATTAATAGAATCGATTTCTATTAAAGAAATAACACATAGACCATCGCAACATAAAATATTCAGTGTGTACGTGGCTATATCTGGGGCCACGCAGACGAAGGCAAACCAAGAGGAATCCAATCATCTGGAGCAACAGGACGAAGGTTGCAGAGCATGACTCAACAACTTGAGTGTGATCCAGATAGGATGGTGAATGCCCGAGGAAGGATTATCGATAACTTTTAAGGAAGTCGAGGACAACGGAATCAATCACCACCTAAATCGGTGAGTAAGGATGAGAACAAACAAGTTAGTGCATTGGAAGGCTTTCTGAGGTTTCGATCGAAGAAATTTCAAGGGAACGATAAACCAACGAAAGCAGAACGTTGATGATGACACAGAAGAAACTCGTAGAAGTTGGAGAGGCGGAGGAGCATTGGGTGAGACTTGCCACTTACCTGCTAGTTAAGGGAGCAGATCGATGGTGGGGAACAACCGGCCACAATCACGATGTGGAGAATACAATACGGACGGACCTTGAAGCATTATTTCTAGAAAAGTATTTTCCTGAGATTGCACGTTCATCGAATTAACACAAGACAAGATGACTGCAAGTCGGTACGAGAAGAAGTTTACTGAATTACCACGAAATGCACCACACGTGAGGTACACTGGACCACTAAAAGCACATAAGTTTAAGGACGGACAATGGGACAGCAAAGGACCAATGCTCAGCTGAGTCGGTATGGGCCACCTCAGCAAAGCCATTCCTGGGTGTATGGACACGTCAAATATACGACACCAACGGAAGCGGGAGATTAAAACGACATCTTTGAAGGAAGAATTCTGGCCTTGTCTAGAGTTATTGGGCTAAGGTATTGTTAATACGGGTGTTACACACACATATGTGTCATACATTTTGTTACCTCACTTAGGCTTGAACCTATATCTCGAGGATATATCCTACACATTGTATCTGCTATAGGGAGAACTGTTACATTAAAAAGTGTGTGTAGGGACTACCCTACATATCCTGTTGATCGAGAACCGTCAATAGATCTCATTTTTATGAACACGATAAAATATAGTGTCATACTCGGAACTGACTGATTATCCTTTTAGTATGTCACTTTGGATTGTTGAAAGGAAGGTTACCATATTTCCTTTGGATAAACAAAGAATGTCGGTCCAGGGAGATATGAAGAAGAATTTCGATTCATTGCTACTGGGTGTAGTAAGGCGTAGGTTCACTAATGAACATAAAGCTTTGTTAGCATTCCTGGAGAAGAGTGAAGCTATAAACCATCAGGAAGGAGATATTCCCATTGTATAAGAGTACATAGACGTGTTGCCTGAGGAATTGCCTGGCTTACCTCCCTAGAGAGAGATAGAGTTTGCTATTGATGTGCAACCAAGAACGAGAGAAATTTTATTCCACCATATCGGGTGGTACCCCAAGAGTTTAAGGAACTAGAGAAGCAATTAAGATAATTTCCACAACTTGGTTTCATTCAACCAAGCACGTCACCATAGGGAGCACCGGTATCATCGTGCGGAAGAGGGATGAGTCAATGAAACTATGCACTGACTATCGGCGACTCAACAAGGTCACAATAAAAAATAGATACCCACTTCCTAGGATTGATGATCTTTTTGACCAATTAAGTGGCGCCAAATTTTTCTCGAGGATTGATCTGCGGTCTGATATCATCAGCTCAAGAAAGAGAGATGGATATCGCAAAGATAGCCTTTCGAACAAGGTATGGGCATTTTGAGTTTCTGGTGATGCCCTTCGGGCTTACTAACTCACCACCATCCTTTATGGATTTGATGAACTGGGTCTTTCGACCCTATCTATATCGTTTTGTGGTAGTGATCGTGGATGATATCTTAGTCTACTCGAAGACTCAGGTAGTACACGAAGGACACCTGAGGACAGTGTTGCAACTCTCGAAGGAGCATCAGTTATACGCTAACAAGAACAACTGTGACTTTTGTACATTTAATATCTGAACAAGGAATTACAGTCGATCTAGTGGAGATTACAGCTGTAGTAGGATGGGAACGACCGAAGAGCATCTTTGAGATGCGAAGTTTTTAGGCTTGGCTGGTTACTATCAGAGGTTTGTAGAAAATTTTTTCGAGGTTGGCAGCTTCTCTTACTCGTTTAACTAAGAAGGGTGTAAAATTTGAGTGGAGTCAAGAGTGTGAGGAATCTTCAGAGAAACTCAATGAGAGATTGACAATAGCACTGATCCTGGTGACACCAGAACCAGGAGTCGGATATCTCGTAGACTACGACGCATCATGGGTTAATTTGGGAGGAATTCTAATGTAGGAAGCAACGTGGTGGCGGATGCGCTTAGTAGGAAGCATCAGGGGACAGTGGCGATGATGTTGCAAACACTGGACGAGTATGATCTTAGGGTAGAAAAAGGTGATATGGGAGCATACTTGGCCAACATGGTGGCAGAACTGGGAATCATCAAGCGAATTGTGGAAGCGTAAAAGAAGGACGTGAGGCTACAAAAAGATTTGAAAAAGCTCGGCACCAATGAGGCACCCGAAGGGTAGACACAAAGAACCGATGGAGGATTGAAGTTCCAAAGAAAGCTATGCGTACCAAAAGATAAAGCACTTAGAAAGGAGACCCTAACTATGGCTCATGAATCATTTTTCGTCATACACCTAAGGAACACGAAAATGTATAACGACTTAAAGCGGCATCTCTGGTGGAAGGGAATAAAAAAGGACATCAATTCGTATGTTTCTAAATGTATTATCTGTCAACAGGTGAAGATCGAGCACTAGTAGACGGGCGGAACACTTAAGCCACTCGGAATAGCGGGATGGAAATGGGATTTCATTACGATGGACTTCGTGAGAGGTTTACCAAAGACCAGACAACGTTTCGACAACGTGTGGGTTATTGTTAATCACAAAGACTGCACACTTTCTGGCTGTGAAGAGTATAGATACAATTACCACCTTAAGTGAACTGTATATCCGAGAGATTGTAAAATACCATTGCGTGCCATTATCAATCATATCGGATAGAGATCCACTTTTTACCTCCGAGTTTTGAGAAAGTTTTTAGAAGCAATGGGAATGCAACTGGATCTCAGTACCGCACATCATCTAGAAACGGATGGACAGTCCAAACGAACAATTTAGAGATTAGAAGACATGCTGAGAGCTTGCGCATTTGATTTCTTAGGTGATGAGCATAACTAGCTACCAATTGTGGAGTTTGCTTATAACAATAGCTACCAAGCCAGCATTGGCATGGCACCGTACGAGGCACCTTACGGGAGACCTTACCGAATCCCGCTATTCTAGACAGAGGTCCAAGAAAAAGGAGTCTTAGGACCAGAAGTGGTTCAGCAGACCATGGAGAAAGTCCAACTGATCAAGGAGCGACTGAAGACTGCGCAAAGCTAACAAAAGAGCTATGCGAACAACTGAAAGAGACCCTTGCAATTCCAGGAAGGAGATCATGAATTCCTGAAGGTCAGTCCTCGATTGGGAGTCAAATGATTTGGGAGCAAAGGGAAACTCACCCCAAGGTACATTGGACCGATCTAGATTCACGAACGGATTGGGGAGTTAGCATACCGCCTAGCCTACCACCACAGCTGGTGAAAGTACACAATGTATTTTGCGTTATTTTTATGTTACGAAAGTATAACCCGAACCATGATCATATTATCAAGTGGCAAGAAGTTCAGGTCAATGAAGACGTGAGTTATGTGGAGAAACCTGTTCGGATCCTAAAATCCAAAGAATAAGAACTTTGTAACAAAACAAAGCGGTTCGTGAAAGTTCAGTGGAACACCATAGGCCTGAGAAGGCAACATGGGAATAGGAAAAAGGAAGTACAAACTAAGTATCGGAGTTCCTTACAGGTAATTCCGAGGCCTAATAGTTTTAAATTTTGGAACGAAATTTTTGTTTAGGGGGTGATAATGTAACACTATGAAAATTTTCTTGTGGGCCTCGAGAAGCCCATGGGCTAGGCCCATGAATTTTTCCACACCTAGTGTGGGGTGGCATGCGTGAAGAGAGCATGGCAACTGAACCATGCACGTGAAAGGAAGTAATGCCACATGTGACTTTGTGTGATGAATGTGAGATTTTATGTGTAATAAATGCAAGGGTTGATGGAGCGATTCTAACCCTTAGATGTGTGATTTCATGTGTGATGAATGAATGGGTTGATGGATTAATTCCAACCCTTAGATGAACTTGTACCTTATGCATAGGATGAGAAGAAGAGTGTTGCGAAAATGCTTTTGCATGGCATGTATAAGATAAAATGCATAAGAGGAGTAGTAGAGTAGTTGCAAAAATGCTTTTGCAAGGCATGCAACGCATGTAGCGTAGGAAATGCATGCATGCACATAAAATCACACGTACACTTGTGTGTATGCATGTAGAGTATGGGTATAGGTATGTATATAACATATATATATATAAAGTAATTGAAATGTATTTACGTATATAGCTGCATGCAATGAGTATATATACATAGTTATATACATGAAGAGTTAGTTAATTTAATTAAGTTGGTTTTAATGCATAATGGGGTACGTATAGGTGGGGACGTACAAGACCTAGGTGTATGCATATATATATACATACATATATGTATATATGTTAATGAAGCCGTGTGGACCCTACCCATGCAAAAAAAATGTGAATAACCTAGAGAGAGAATAATTAAGTCTTGGGGGTTACTCTAAGTTAGTTGGGAATGAGATAATTAAGGATCCTAGAGTTTTAAAAAAAATAGAAAGAGGAAGGAAGAGAGAGAGTGGTCGATATCTCCATAAGAGAGGATCGACCCACACATGACTAATTCCTTAAGAAGTCATATGTTTACACAAAACTTAAAAAATCTACCAAAATTAGAGGTAGGGTTATTTTTGGTTATCCAATAAAGTTTGGGATCATCCGAACCGTTGGATCTAATCATGCGACACTTGTGAATATCTTAGTGACTTTCCATATAATTTAAGAAAGTAATTTGACACAAAACAATGGTCACATTGTGTGGGTCGACCAGACCAAGAAGGATATCGATCCCACCTTGCCAATATTACTAAAATTCCTACTACCTTAGTTAGTAGAGATAGTAACTAATTAGGGAGAGTTTTATTTTAGAATTTTCGTGCTAATTAATTACACAAATTTTTGGAAGCCCAAAACTCTTTAAAAAGATAATTTTTTAAGCCCAAATTGCCCCCAAGGTTGGTAGGGACCCCAAGGAACAAAATTCTAGGGTTTTTGGGGCATTTTGGTAAGTATACAATGAGATATTTTCTCATTAATAAAGAAAAACGAAAATTAGTTTAGAGATTAAAGAAATAAGATTTTTTAGGATATTTTTCAATTGAGAAAAATCTAGGGGAGATGGGAGGATCGACCATAACCTAGTCGTCCCCCATTCTCTCCCATTTGTTAGGTTATGTTTAAAAAAAGAAAAAGAAGAGAGAGGGATAAATCGACAGCCCTAGCCCCCCTCTTCTTATGTGTTATTCCTCCCTATTAACCTAGAGAAACTGCAAGGTTTAAGGCTTAAAGAAAGGAGAAGAAGCTAGAGAATCAACCATCACCGAATCGCGCAGTAAAGGTAGGGAAAATGTGGTTAGTTTGCAAGTATGAACTTATTTGTTCCTCTTTGATTTGTGGTTGATTATATGTTCATAAAGGGTTATTTTTCATGAACTAATAAATATATATTCATACATATTACATGTGTTAAATATATTTCATTATGTTTTAATTCCATGAAAGGTAATGAAGTAAACATTCAGTTGAAAATCTAATAAGAGATTTTGAGAAGTGACGCATGGTTTGATGGGTTATTCTAAGCCATGTCCTCCAAGGTGAGGGATTCCTGCAGAAGATCGTACGATGTACGATGGTGAAATATCACCTATTACTAAGTGAATATAGAAGGGGGATCAATATCTACCTATTTAAAACTTAATACACAATGAAAGCTTAATGATAAGAAATTAAAACAAACAGGTATTGACTTATTCGATTCTCTAATGCGGAATTTAGGGAGAATCAAATATTTCAATCTTGTACAAAAATCATTCACATATAGATAATCAACACAAATGATTTTTGTTGATGGGAAAACCTAACATAAAAAAACTCTGGGACTTAGTCCAGAAATTACCACTAAGAGTTATAAGAAATCTTACAACCGTTCACATCGACAACATGAATCCCCTCGTGCAAAACTCGACCTGTCTTTCTCCACGACTCGAATCCACGAACCGTCTCTTTAATGGTGTCTGTGTGCCTCCAACTCATAATACACCAAGTCTCACACTTGTGTGCTTGAATCCACAAGCTTGCACCTTATTCGAACTCACCAGAAATCCACTGATGACTGTAATGAAGCTGGAAAGTTTTGTATTTCCAACCCTACTAGATTTTCATGCTAGATGGATGTCCTAGAATATTCTAGCTATGATGAAGGTCTAAAGAGAGTTAGTTTAGAATAACTCTCAAGGAAGAAAGAATCTTCTCCTCACAAAAGCTTGGAAGAATCAACCATAGAAAAGATGACAAAACTAGTTTCTTGAATATTCCTTATTCTCTTAAAACTCTAGCTATTCTTTCTTCTTTCTTCTTTCTTCTTTCTTCTTTCTTCTTTCTTCTTAGTTTTCTAGAATGTTTTTCTTAGTCCTATTTATGGACAGGAGACAAAACCTAGGTTAGTTGGGACAAATGACCAAAAAAGACATGAAAACCCTAGCCACGAAACTCGCACAACTCTGACCCTCGTAGCCTAAAAAAGGGGGTTCTGGGCAGCTAGCATCGATACTCTATTTGGGTAGTATCGATACTAGCCCAAAATATGTCAGCAATAGATTAAGGGGAGTATCAATACTCCCTTGGGGCAGTATCAATACTGGCCTGGTCTGTTGTCAAGGCAGTATCGATACTCCCTTGGAGCAGTATCGATACCGGTCTGATCTGTAGTCAACAGATCAAGGCAGTATCGATACTCCCTTGGAGTAGTATCGATACTTGCTTACCAAACAGTGAGAATGACCTTTAATGAAGTTCTAATGATCTTGGTTCATTCTAGCTGATTATGCTAAGTTCTAATGCAATCTAACCACCCATGAAATAATACTTACCAATGTGAAGAGAGTTTCGGTGGCAAGATTGAGTCCGATGGAGTGCTTTCGCTCTGATTCTCAAAGATGTGAGTTTGCACGGAGGGAACACCCTAACATTGACTCAAACACAGACAACAAATTGAGCACATTATCCTATCATGAATATTGACAGACCCAAAGGGACCTTTCAATCTCCCCCTTTGTCAATTTTATGACCAAAAACCTATACAATAGAAAATTTTAGAAAAGAATCAACATTAGAACCCAAATTTCCCTTACAATGGACTCATTAAAAGTGCAAAACCATCCCAAAATAATATTAGACAAAAGCAGGGAAACTTCTGCAAAATCACACGAGAATCATCAAAGTATCAAGATATATAATCAATGTACATTATTCTCCTTGAGTTTCGTGAAACTCCCCCTATCTTATGCAACTACCCCATAAACTTTTCTCCCCCTTTTTGGAATGAAATCGACAAAGGTCGAAGGGAGAGAATGGGGAGGCATACGACAGGATAGGGGCATTGCCACAACCAAATAATATAACACAACAAGTAGGCAGAAATTGAGGCAAGAAAGGGGAGCATGCTATTAAACCAATTCACATCCAAATAAAGCAATTCAAATTTAAACAGGATAGACTGAAAGAAATACAAAGCATGAGTATCTAATAACAAAGACATAAAAAAACTAGTCCAACTGAAATGAAAGAAACTAATAGCAACCTAGATCAGTGAGTGTCCTAGTCTAATCTTCATCATCCATTTTCTCATCATCATTATCAGCTGCCTCATCTTCATCATTATCATCATCAGCATCATCATCATCATCATCGACATAAACTGAGAAAGCACCCACGGGAGGCTCGACAAAAGGAAGATCGTGAGCCGCTGCGTAGTAGTTTACAATGGGTATCATCTGCCCTAAAATCGTATGCATATCAGTGTTGCACTGTTGTATATTTAGGGATGCCTCACATAGCTAAAGGAGGATGCTCATTACAGCTTGTTCCCAAGCACCTCGAACCGCTTCAAGATCATTTGCTGTAGGAGGATCAGGAACGGGATCAGGAGCATCTGGATCAAGATGAGAGGTACTCTTCTTCAAGGTAGATGCATCAATGATGTGCTTCTCCTTTTGAATCGGTTTAGTCGCAGGAATAACCAGACCATTAAAAACTAGGATACGACCAATGTGTTTAGGAAAAATCAGAGACCGATTCCCTTTGTACTGTGAGAGAAGGATCATTTGGTGAATCATGAAATGGGCAAAGTCGAATGGAGAATGATTCATCATGTGGAACAGGAATTCGCCCATAAGAGGAATGATATCACTCTTGTTCCCGCCCGTGGGATACAAGTTATATGCCATAATTATGGCGAGAAGACGCCAACGAAACAGAATATGTTTCAAAGGAAGCTGGTTATCCTAATTCTAAGGATGGATAACACCCGTAAGAATGCGAGAGATTTGGTTTAGGGAAGGAACTATTGGTTCCTCACGGTCACTTGAAGGGGGAAACACGATGGGATCAGCGACTGCTTTGATCTTGCAAATTGCATAGATCATATCTGGAGTAACGGTAATAATATTACCCATCACATAGGTTTTGAAGGAATAACTTTCAGAGTTAAGATCATGCATATTAGAATAAAACAAACGAACAAGCCTAGGATAAGCGGTTCCCTCGCCTTCTAGTAGGTTTATGCTATGAAGCATATGCATAATCTCATAAATTTTAAGAAAAGCATGACGACTGTACTTTACCTTACGCTCTACAATGAGGGAATGTTTGGAAAACGTTTTGTTGTAGTCCTTCAAGCAAGTAGTGGAGTAGAATTTCTCTCCGGTCTCTGGACAAATGGTGGGGGACCATTGTCTAGCCACACCCTTTCCTTTAGGGTTTGTGGAGGCGGAGGTAGAAGTGGCTGGCTACTTTCTCTTGTTGCCACCGGCCATGAAGATTCAAAAGGAACTTGATAAACAACAAGAGTATCAAGATATGGCAAAGAATGAATCACAACAATCACAAACAAAAGGAAGGAGCAAAGATATAGAGTCTAACACACATCTAAGAAGAGGATAGGAACAAACTAGGGCACAAATCACACCTCCAAGGAAGAAAACAAAATCTAGGACATACATAAGAGTTTCACCAACAAAAAGTTGAGAAAAACAGTGAGAAACTTATCCTAGAAGAATGTCCACGAAGAGGTTCAAAGAGGAACCGAAGAAATCGCCCAAAACAAGGAAGAGGATGAAGATCTTGGAGCTCTCGTTGAAGAAAAGTTCTCTAGCTCTCTCTTTCTCTCTCTCTCTTACTATTCCTATAATTTTTCCAACATACGCTCTGGTAGTTAGAATCACATTCCGTCAAAACCCTCTGAAACTAGACTCAGAGCCGCACATCTTTCGTGTTTGGTCTAAGTCCAGTTCCTTAAAGATTTATTCAAAAAATAGGTGCAACCCAGCACATGCGTAAACAGTAGCAGATTTCAGTTCGCAAAACTTGAATTGTAAAATATGAAAAAGTAACTTAACCATCTCCTAAAATCATGAAATTTTTACTGTAGCTTCCCCTGGATCTCACAAATCCAAAGATACAACCAAAAATAAAATCCCATAAACGAAGTATTAAATATGTCCCAAATACCGACTGCTGGTCAGAAAATCCAGCATACTGTCCAAAACTGAAAACGACCTAAAACAACCATAAAAATGTCCCATCTTATCCAACTAACTTTCTTAACCCTTATTTAAGCAAATAAAATACAGTAAAGCATCATGGAAAACTTACCTAGTCTTCTTCCTCTCAAACGCGCCGCAACTCGCGTTCGAACGTATCTCTTTCACTGATATGTGAAGGATGAAACGAATGGGGTGAGCCAACGCTCAGTGGGGATTCATAGATCATCCCTTACAGTACAAATAACATATCAAACATATATATTTCATATAATAAACAACAACAAAACAAAATAAAAATCATCTACGTTACCAAAGATTTCAGACCGAGCAATTGGTTCGTTTTCTTATTTAAATCCTTAGATTTCTCTTTCCATCTAAAAGGTCCCTTTGGGTTTATCAATATTCATGATAGAGCAATGTACTCAATGTGTTGTCCGTGTTTGAGTCAGTGTTAGGGTGTTCCCTTCGTGCAAACTCACATCTTCGAGAATTGGAGTGAAAGCACTCTATCGGACTCAATCTCGCCACCAGAACTCACCTCACGTTGGTAAGTATCATTTTATGGGTGGTTAGATTGCATTAGAACTTCATTAAAGGTCATTCTCACTGTTTGGTAAGCGAGTATCAATACTACCCCAAGGGAGTATCGTTACTGCCTTGATCCGTTGACTACAGATCTGGCCAGTATCGATACTGCCCCAAGGGAGTATCGATACTCCCCTTAATCTATTGCCGATAGATTTTGGGTTAGTATCGATACTACCCAAATGGAGTATCGATACTCCCCTTAATCTATTGCCGACAGATTTTGGGCTAGTATCGATACTACCCAAATGGAGTATCGATACTAGCTGCCTAGAACCCTCTTTTCTAGGCTACGAGCGTCAGAGTTGTGGCTTTATATCCCGGTGAGATCCTTATAGTGAAATATAGAAGGAAGTTTCGTGAACAAACCTCCATTGTTCAATGGCAGTAACTATGCGTATTGGAAAGCACGCAGGAGAGCCTTCCTAAGCTCTATAGATGAAAGAGTTTGGATGGCTATAGAAGATGGTTGGTCCCCTCCAACCATAACTGCCACAATTGGTGGCGCTGCCGTGACTAAACCTAAAGCAAGAAGTGTCTGGACTGAAGACGAAATCGATAAGGCCACCTATAACAACAAAGGTCTTAATACCATATTCAATGCTATAAAAGAGATGAGTTTCAAAGTATTTCGAATTGCCTTGTAGCAAAGGAGGCATGGACAAAACTAGAAGTCACTCATGAGGGCACCCAGCCTGTCAAGATTGCCAAATTGCAAATGCTTACATCTCAATTTGAAAATCTTCATATGGAAGAACATGAAACCTTCAACGAGTTTTATGGCAAACTCGGTGAGATAGTGAATAACACATTTGCCTAGGAGAGACCATTTCAAACTCCAAGATAGTCTGTAAGGTGTTGAGATCTCTCCCCGAGAGACTTGAGGCCAAAGTTACGGCTATTAAGGAGAGTAAAGATATTGATGCTCTTCTACCTGAGGAACTTGCAGGTAATCTCAGGACATTTGAATCAAACTTTCGATCATCCAAGAAGCCAAAAAATATCACCTTCAAGGCCTCCAAGCAAGCAACAAGCAAGGATGACAGATCTTCCAATAACTCTAGTGATGAGGAAATAACTTTTTTCTCTAAGTAGTTCAAGAAGTACTGAAAGAAGAAATGAGGATTTCAGAAATTTGACAAGTACAACCATTCTTTCTCTAAGTCTAAACCTAATGAGAATATCAAGTCATTTGGTAAGAAATTTGAGAAGAATAAGGGCGATGAGATTCAATGCTACAAATGTCGTAGGTTTGGCCATATGGCAAGCATTTGTCCGAACAAAGGAAGCTCAAACCACTCAAAGGGCAAGAAAGCAATGAATGTCACCTTCGATGATTCTTCATCGGATTCCGGATCCTCTCAAGAGAGTAAAGAAGAGATGAGACAAAATTACGTCGCATTTATTGCCTCTTTAAAGTCGTCACATTAACAAGGTGACAATGAAGAAGACATATTCAATCAATCCTCTAGTGGTGATGACATGAGTGAAGAGGAACTCCAAGAAGAACAACTATTCTCAAGAATTTTGGAGAATAGCAAGTACCTTTCAAAGACCAACAAGGAACTTCAAAAGAAGGTCACATGCCTTGAGGTGAAGAATAATAACTTGATTCTTCAAATGAATGAGGTTTCCAAGAAAGTATCGGAAGACACAGCAATCCTTGAAGGAAAAGAGAAAGAAATCAAAGTTCTCAAGAATGAACTTGGGATGGCAAATAAGAGAGTGACATCTCTCTTTGATAAGATAAAAGGGGTGAAGGAAGAGCTGAGTAAGTCAAAAGAGATGTTGATGACGGGTCGAACAATCTAGTGCTAATGTTGAAAGGAGCAAAAAACTCATGTGACAAAAAGGGACTCGGGTCTGATAACTGCAATGATGCTAGTACATCATCCTCAACAACCTTTGTGAAAGCTAAGACCCTACCGTCAAAAGGTGGAGTTGGTGAACAAGCACCAATGATAGATGTCACGTCCCAAGTTAAGCTAAGGGATAATAGGAGATCACCTAAATTGATTCATACATGCACCTACTCTGGATATGGTCACCTGCAAAATACTTGCAAGTTTAAATGACTTGAACAAAAAGTAAAAGCCTTAACTGGAGAGATTGGAAAATTGACAAATCCCAACTTTGGCAAAAACAAATATGGTAAAAAACCATATGTGAAGAAGAAAGTTAAACAAGCAATCACACCTAAGCTAAAGGATGCAGCTCCAAAAAAGAAAGGAAAATGGGTTTGGGTGAAGAAAAATGTTGAAACCAAAGCTTTGGTGGCACTCATTGCATATAAAGCCACCACATTGGATTGGTTTCTTGATAGTGGTTATAGCTAACACATGATCGGAGATAAAGAATGCTTCTCACATCTTGAGAAATTCTCTGGTGGGAATGTCACCTTTGGAGATGGGAGCGCAGCCAGGGTAACCGGGAAAGGAACACTCAATCTCCCTGGAATTCTAGAGATTCATGACGTTCTATACGTTGAAGGTATGAATGCCAATCTCTTAAGCATTAGTCAAATTTGTGACTCTAACTATTCGGTTACTTTTACCTCTCAAGGGTGCATCATTAAAGATCTGAAGGGGTTAGAAAACATATATGAGAAGAGAACTTCTAGCAACTACTACATGGTTGATATATCATCTAAATTGGTGTGTAATCTAACCAAGTTGGACACCACACTTTTCTATGGCACCAAAGGTTGGGTCATGTTAACTTTAAGGACCTTGTTAAGTTAACCAACAAAGAAGTTGTAAGAGGTGTTCCAAAACTGTGCAAAGAGGTTGATTGCAAGTATGGAGCATTTTTAATGGGAAAGCAAACACGAAGCTCACACAAAGCATCGAAAGATATTCTCATGAGCAAACCTCTTCAAGTGATTCATATGGACCTCATGGGTCCAATGAGAACTCAGACCATAGGAGGTAGTAGTTACATTTTGGTTATGGTCGATGATTTCTGCCGGTTCACTTGGGTGGCTTTCCTCCGAGAGAAACTCGATACTTTTGATGAATTTTTTGTTAGCAGAGAATTCAAAATGAACAAGAAAGAAAGATCAAAAGAATTCAAAGTGACCGAGGTACCGAATTGCACAACACCAAGGTTGAAGACTATTGTGGTGAACATGGAATCAAGCACGAATTCTCGGCACCAATCACCCCTCAACAAAATGGGGTCGCCGAAAGAAAGAACCGTGTCATTCAAGAAATGGCAAGAGTATTCCTTCATCGTGTTACCTTGTAAACTGGGTTTAATGAGGACCAAGACTCTAAACACTCCGTATGAGCTGTGGTAAGGGAAGAAACCGAATCTGAACTATCTTCGGATTTTTGGAAGTAGTTGCTATATATTGAGAGACCGTGAGCATTTAGGAAAGTTTGATGCAAAAAGTGACGAAGGCATTTTCTTGGGGTATGCTTTAAACAGCAGAGCATATCGAGTCTACAACAAAAGATCAGAATCAATGATGGAGTCTATCAATGTTGTGATTAATGACATGGGTTCAAAATCTGAAGATCCAAATGATGAAGTGTTGCCTCCAAATAGGTTGGCAAAAGATAAGTCTTCTAAGGTTCAAGAGGAAGTTGTTCCAAATTTCGATGAATCCCAAGGAGCCACTCACAGTGATGAGACAAATGAGAAATCAAGGTTCGAGTGGATCAATGGACATAGTGGGCTTAGCTGGATTGAGATCAAATAATATGATCCTATCAGTTTTCTTCTTCAAAAACTTAGAAAAAAACTCAAGGTTCTAAAGCTTAGAGGAAGGGGAAGAAACTAGTGGATCAACCGTCATCAAATCGCGTTGTAAAGGTAAGGGAAACGCGGGTAGTTTGTGAGTATAAATTTATTATTTCCCTTTGATTTTTAGGTTGAATATATGTTTATGAAGGGCTGAGTTCCATTAACTAGTGAATATATATATACACATCTATACATATATTACATGCGTTGATATTTATTTCATTATGTTAAATCCCATTAAAAGCAATGAAGAAAACGTTCCTCTGATAAGTAATATTGAGAAGTGATGCATGGTTTGATGGGTTATTCCAAACCATGTCCTCCAAAGTGAAGGATTCTTACAGAGGATCGTACGATGTACGATGGAAAGAGAAACCTAATATTTAAGCAAGAAAACGAACAAAACATTCAGTTTGAAATCATTGGTGATATAGATGTTATTCGTTTTGATGTGTTGTTGTTCTATATATGATCTATATATGTTTGTGATGATATTGTACTGTGTTAGATGAAATATGAATCCCGACTGAGCATTAGCTTACCCCATTCTTTTCATCTTTCATAGATCAGTGAAAGGGATACATAGGAACAAAAGTTGAGGCGTACTTATGAGGAGGAAGACTAGGTAGGTCATCAATGAATAATTATTTTGGTAGTTTAATGTTTGAATAAGTTTGGAAAGGTTACTTGGACAAGATGAGACGTTTTTACATTGATTTGAGACTGTTTCAGTTTTTGGATAGTATGTTGGATTCTCTAACCAGCAGTTAGTATTTTGAACATAATTCATATTTCGTTCATGGGATTTTAATTTTGGTTGTATCTCTAAAGTCATGAGATCCAAAGGACGCTACAGTAACAATTTCGTGATTTTTGAAGATGGATAAGTTTCATTTTTATATTTTACAATTTGATGCATACATACTGAAAGATGAAATACATTTCACTTGTGCTGGTTTGCGTATGGATTATGGACAAATCCCTTAGGAACTAGACTTTGGCCAAAACATGAAAGATGTGCGGCTATGAGTCTTCAGAGGGTTCTGACGGAACCTTATTTCGACACTCAAAACACAAACTATAATTTTTTAAATGAACGTCATGCAGAATCTATCTGCTACATGAGGTCTAATTAAAGTGTTATTTTATGCATGTCTAAAAATTATTTTAAAAATATTGTAAGAATGTAGATACGTTTTTGAACAAAATCCCAGAAGGGTTATTCGTTTTGAATACTTATTATATTACGTGGCATTCAGTAAAGTTACAAACTCGCTGCTGGCATGTTTTATGAAATAAAAAGGCGTAAGGCATGTGAACCCTAGAACCCTAGTCAGACCCAATGACTTGCATGGGCCTATGGTCGGGCCCAATCAAGTTCTGTTTTGATTTAAAAACCCTAAATTAGATGTGGGCCCAGTTTGGCTTAGCTGGCTAAGACCGAAACCCAGTTTAGTTGGGTCGGAGCTGACCAAGCCTAATAGAGTTGGACCCGAATGTATTTTAAAAACCCGTTTAATTAATGCTCTAGGCTTTGGATATTTACGCCCAGGTGAGGTGTAAGTACACCCAAGGTTCGGGATGTTAAAGTTGGTATCAAAGCTTAGGCTCTAGATCTTTTTGGAGCGTGTGGAGTCCGTTTGTTGTTGGTAAAAGTTCTTTTCCTTTTAAAAAAAGAAAAAAAAAAAGAAAATGTATTTGTTTCGATGATTTGTTAAATTCCTTAAAGTGAAATGCTTTCAAAGTATATATATATGTAAGTATATGCATGTGTAAGTGTGTGCATGCTTGTTTTATATTGACGTTACATCATGAATACAAATGGTTTAAAAAAAATATCTCTCAAGTCCAAGTAACAATCCTTATTCAAGAAATTAGTGAAAGGTTTTGTAACCTTAACCAAGTACTGTAAGTATGTGTCCATGTAATTTGACCTGACGATTAATAGAAACATTTTTCGACTAGGAATGGCTCGTGGACCTTCACAACGTAATGTTGCTGACGTGCATGAGGCAACATCCCTAGCCACATGGGCAGAGGCGAATGAAGGACTGCAAGCCAAGACTCAACAACTTGAACGAAATCTGGATAGGGTAGTGGATGTCCTGGGAAGGATTACCGACAACATGCAAGAAAACCGGTGACAACAGAGTCAACCATCACCTAATCCAGCGGTTGAGATAGAAAATAGGCAGACGAACGCTCTGAAAGAATTTCTAAGGTTACAACCAAAGGAGTTCCAAGCAAATGAGGAACCCATTAATGCTGAAGAATGGTTGTTGGGGATACAAAAGAAGTTCACGGCAATAGGAGTAGCAGAGGAACATCGCATAAGGTTGGCGACCTATATGCTCGAAGGCGAGGCAGACTGTTGGTGGGGAACAATCGCAAGAACTCACAATGTTGAGACCATGACCTGGGAGGAGTTTGAGATGCGGTTTTTAGAAAAGTACTTTCCTGAGACGGCTCGAGCACAGAAAAGTGTGGAGTTTATAAAACTCACACAAGGGGACATGATGGTAACCCAGTACGAAAAGAAGTTTATAGAGTTGTCGCGCTATGCACCACATGTGATAGCCACCGAAGTACTGAAGGCACAAAAGTTCTAAGGAGGACTGAAGAATCAAATTCAAGGCAAGGTGGTGCCATTTTGTCATGTCACGTACGCAAGAGTAGTGGAGATGGCACTGTGGTTGAGGCAGATTGGGAGAAGGGGCAGAAAGAAAGAGACCAGCGAGAACAAAGAAAGAAGCATAAGCCAAACCCTAAACAGACTCAACGATCGCAAGCTTTCAAGGAAACTCGGGTGCAAACAACTAATGAAGGAGAAATGAAGTGTTATAGATGCAGAGCAGTAAGACATATAATAAAGAACTGCCCATAGCAACCCCCAGGACAAGGAAGCGGAGCGAGTAACTATAGGCCACAGGGGCAAGCACAACCTCAACGGAATACTCAACAGTATGGTGGACAAGGATGAGGCACGGGTCAGCCAAGAACCAATAATCAACCACAACAGTATAGGCCACCTCAGCAAGGTCAACCTAGGGCACAAAGGCAGATCAGTCACCTAGCACCACCAAAAGTGAAAACAGAAAATGCGACCATCGAAGGTAGATTCTAAGTTTTCAGTTCTTGGGCTAAAATATTGTTTGAGTCTGTTGCTACACACTCGTTTATATCTGTGCATTTTGCTACAACACTTGGCCTAGAAGTCACTTCCCTAGGGTACATTTTGCATATCTCATCACCAGTAGGAACAACTATAGCATTGAGTAACGTGTGTAGTGATTGTTCTATTGTGTTCGCTGATCGAGAATTAGCAGCAGACCTCATACCCATGAATATGCTTACGTATGATGTGATTTTGGGAATGGACTGGTTGTCCTCTCATTGTGTGATCTTAGATTATTTTGAAAGGAAGGTTACCTTAACCACGTCAGATGGACAAAAGTTATCAGTTCGGGGAGATAGAGAAAGAATCATTAACCTGTTACTGCCGGGTGTAGTGAGACAAAGACTAACCAACGGGCACTGTGCCTTGTTGGCGTTCCTGGAGGAGAGAGACGTTGTGAACACTTAGGAAGGTGATATTCCCATAGTACAAGAGTATATGGATGTATTCCCTGAGGAATTGCCTGGTCTACCTCCCCAGAGAGAAATAGAGTTTGCCATTAATTTACAACCTCGAACGAAGGAAATTTTGATTCCACCATATCGAATGGCGCCCCAAGAGTTCAAGGAACTAGAAAAGTTGTTGAAAGAATTGCAACAATTGGGTTTTATCCGACCAAGTGCTTCACTATGGGGAGCACCGGTGTTGTTTGTACAAAAGAAGGATGGGTCAATGAGACTGTGCATTGACTACAGACAACTCAATAAGGTCACAATCAAAAACCGATATCCTCTGCCAAGGATTGATGACCTTTTTGATCGATTGAAGGGCGCTAGATTCTTCACCAAGATTGATCTACGGTTAGGATATCATCAGCTCAAAATAAGGGAGAAAGATATTGCAAAGAGAGTTTTTCTAACCAGGTATGGGCATTTTTAGTTTCTGGTGATGCCCTTTTGGTTAGCCAACGTGCCAGCAGCATTTATGGATTTGATGAATCGGGTCTTTCGACCCTACCTGTATCGCTTTGTCATAGTGTTTGTGGATGATATTCTGGTGTACTCAAATAATTGGGAAGAGCACCTAAGAACAGTACTGCAAACTTTAAGAGAACATCAGCTATACACCAAGAGAAGCAAGTGTGATTTCTGGATGAGCGAAGTATTATTTCTTGGACACGTGATATCTAAGAAAGGAATTGCATTCGATCCAGCAAAAATTGCAGCTGTAGTGGGATGGGAATGACCGAAGAGCGTCTTTGAAATCCGAAGCTTTTTAGGCTTGGCGGGTTACTACCGGAGGTTCGTTGGAAACTTCTCAAGGTTGGCGGCCCCTCTTACCCATTTAACTAAGAAGGGCCTGAAGTTCGAATGGAACCAATAGTGCGAAGAATCTTTTGAGAAGCTTAAGGAGAAACTGACAACGGCACCGGTTTTGGTGACACCCAAACCAGGAATTGGGTACATGGTATACTGTGATGTATCAAGAATTGGCTTAGGCGGAGTCTTAATACAGCAAGGAAAGGTGGTGGCATATGCATCGCAACATCTTAAGGAACATGAGAAAAACTATGCAACTCATGACATTGAACTGGCGGTGGTTTTCGCACTGAAACTTTGGAGGCACTATCTGTATGGAGAAAAGTTTGAAGTATACTCAGATCACAAAAGTCTGAAGTATATATTCACACAAAAGGAATTGAACTTACGACAGAGAAGATAGCTGGAGTTTCTGAAGGACTATGACTTCACTTTGAATTACCATCCAGGAAAAGCGAATGTGGTAGCAGATGCACTCAGCAGGAAGCACCAGGGGACGGTGGCGATGATGATGAAAACGGTAGACGAGTATGATCTCAGTGTAGAGAACGGTGATGTGGGTGCATATTTAGCCAACGTGGTGGCCAAACCGGGAATCATCAAATGAATTATAGAAGCACAGAAACATGATGTCAAGCTACAAGAAGTTCTGAGAAAACTCGGCACAAACAAGGCACCTAAAGGGTGGAAGCAGAGAGCTGATGGGGGAGTGAAGTTCCAGGGAAAGCTATGTGTACCAGAGGATGAAGCACTTCGGAAGGAGATCCTGACTATGACTCATGAATCAGTATTAGCCATACATCCAAGAAGCACAAAAATGTATAACGACTTGAAGCGGCATCTCTGGTGGAAAAGAATGATGAAGGACATCAACTCGTACGTATCTAAGTGTATAATCTGCCAATAGGTGAAGATCGAGCACCAGAAGATGGGCGGAACATTAAAACCACTTGGAGTGGCGGAATAGAAATGGGATTTCGTCACAGTGGATTTTGTGAGAAGGTTACCTAAGACTAAGCAATGCTTCGATAGTGTGTGGGTCATTGTCAGCCAACTCACGAAGGCTGCACACCTTTTGGCTGTGAAAAGTACAGACACAATCACCACCGTAAGTGAGCTATACATCCAAGAGATCGTAAAATACCATGGCGTGCCATTATCAATTGTCTCGGATAGAGATCCACATTTGACTTCCATGTTTTGGGAAAGTTTTCAGAAAGCAATGAGGATGCAACTAGATCTCAATACTGCACATCATCCACAAACGGATGGATAGTCTGAACAAATAATTCAAACATTAGAAGACATGCAAAGAGCGGTGCATAATGTGTTTCATGTGTCCATATTGCGAAAGTACAACTCGGATCCCGAGTAGGTCATAGAGTGGCAGGAAGTTCAGGTCAATGAAGACGTGAGCTATGAGGTGGGACCTATTCGAATCCTAGAAACTAAGGAATGAGAACTTCGGAACATAACGAAATGGTTTGTGAGGGTTCAATGGAAACACTATGGACCGGAAGAGGCGACATGGGAATCGAAAGGGGAGATGAGGGATAAACATCCGGAACTCTTCACAGGTAATTTCTAGGCCTTGTAGATTAAATTTCGGGACGAAATTTTTGTTTAGGGGGTGATAATGTAACACCATAAAAATTCTTGTGCGGGCCTTGAAAAGTCCATGGGCTGGGCCCAAGGTTTTGTGCACACCCAATATGAGGTGGCATGTGAGAAGAGAGCATGGCAACTAAAACCATGCATGTGAAAGGAAGTGATGCCACACGTGACTACGTGTGATGAGTGAGGGGTTGACGGATTGATTCCAGCCTTAAACTAAACTAGTACCTCATGCATAGGATGAGATGAACAGTAGCGCAAAAATGATTTTGCATAACAAGTGTAGGGTTAAATGCATGAAACGATTAAATGAATAGTTGCAAAAACACTTTTGCAAGACGTATAAAGCTATACAACGCATATAGCTAGGGTTTTCACATAAAAGTTTATATGCATGCATGCATGCACGTGAAACATGGCACATACACTAGGAGAGCACGTTCATGTATGCCAATGTATATGTACGTATATATATATATATATATATCATTATTATTATTATTTTACATGAATAATGCATGCAATATGTATATATATGTGTGTATGGGAGGTTTTACATAATTAAATTAATTAAATGCATGCAACGGTATATATATAAGGGGAAAGGAGCTTAAAATCCCGCTCCTTTCCAAAACGTCACTGAATGGGGGCCAGCCCAAAAAAATTTAGTAAATGGATTGGTCCCCAATTTTCTTCCAACTTTACCCCTTACCCCCTAACTCGGATCAAAACATCACCCTACCCGACCCATTCATGAAATCTATAAACTTCAATACGATCTTTTTTTCTTTTATCTTTCATTTCTTCTTCTAACCCCCTTCTTCTTCCTTCAATTCTCTCCCCACTCCCAAAATTTCTTGACTGTATCGGAGGAGGAGATCGGCGGTGAAGATCGACCCAAATTGGTGTAACCCTTTTTGTTTTCTCTCCTCTTTCTCTCTTACCTCTTAGTCACTTTCTCTCAAGTCTCAAGTTCTCTCTCTTAATTACCCTCCCTCCAAATTAGGGTTGTAGAGACAACCGAACTAGACATCGACAATTAAACAGTTCTTTATTCATCTATGAAATTTATATGTGCAAGTTCAGACTTGCAAGTGCAAGTTCAGACTTGCACTTTTTTTCCAGTTTAAAAAAAAGTATTCATTATTGTAGCAATTGATTATTTCACCAACTGGGTAGAAGCAGCCTCGGTTAGGAGTATTACATCAGCACAAACAGCTAAGTTCATCCAAACAAAGATTATCTGTCGATATGGTCTACCAAATGAAATAATTACGGATAATGGGACAAACTTTATCAGAAAGGAGGTAAGATAAATGTGCACAAAATACAAGTTTCAACAGAGGAACTCATCACCACAAACAAACGGTGCCATTGAAGCTGCAAATAAATCCATAGGGAATTTATTGAAAAAGATGACAAAAACATACAAAGATTGGAGTGAGAAATTACCCTATGCATTATGGGCTTACCGGACTTCAATACACATACCCATTGGTGCAACTCCATATTCATTAGTCTATGGAATGGAGGCAGTCCTTCCGGTTGAAGTAGAAATCCCTACCCTTCGTGTTGTAAGAAAATGAGCAATACCCAAGGAAGAATGGATACATGCTAGAGTAAAGTAGTTGAATTTTATAGATGAAAAGGGATTGCGAGCTGCATGTCACTCACAGGCCTACCAGCAGAGAATAACCCTCAGTTTTAACAATAAAGTTCATCTACAAAGCTTAATAGAGGGAGATTTGGTACTAAAAGAAATTAGACCGGTTCAGCATTCTGACCTAGGAGGAAAATTCAAACCCAATTGGGAGGGACCATACATCATCAAGAAAATTCTCCCTAGATTTGTTATTCAATTGACTGATTTGGACGGTAAGGACCATCTGAGGCCGACGAATGCTGATTAACTCAAGAAATACTACACATGAGGTACATCACTTTACTCTTAAGCAAGGGGCAACGAACGCCGACAGAGATTCACAAAGAGAGGCCATCTTTGGCAGTTAGTCTCCTACAAAATAACCCATGAGCATCATTTATCTTTTGTAACACCATAAAAATTCTTGTGCGGGCCTTGAAAAGCACATGGGCTGGGCCAAAGGTTTTGTGCACACCTAATATGAGGTGGCATGTGAGAAGAGAGCATGGCAACTAAAACCATGCACATGAAAGGAAGTGATGCCACACGTGACTACGTGTGATGAGTGAGAGGTTGAGGATTGATTCTAGCCTTTAACTACACTAGTACCTCATGCATAGGATGAGATGAAGAGTAGCGCAAAAATGATTTTGCATAACAAGTGTAGGGTTAAATGCATGAAACGAATAACTGAATAGTTGCAAAAACACTTTTACAAGATGTATATAGCTATACAACGCATATAGCTAGGGTTTTCATGTAAAAGTTTACATGCATGCATGCACGTGAAACATGGCACGTACACTAGGAGAGCACGTGCATGTATGCCAATGTATGTGTACGTATATATATATATATATATATATATATATATATATATATATATATATATATATATGTGTGTGTGTGTGTATGGGAGGTTTTACATAATTAAATTAATTAAATGCATGCATAAGGAGACGTATAGGTGGGTGTACAATTTTGGGTTTATATATATGGTTTATGTGGAAACCGTGTGGACCCCACCTAAGGTAGAAAATGTGTGTACCTAGAGGAAGAAAATACTAAGTCTTGGGGATTACTCTAGGTTAGTTTGGAAGGAGATATTTTAGGAAATAAGTTATGGAGAAAATTATAGAGTTTTAGAAAGAAAAAATAAATAAATAAAAATAGAAGAGAGAGAGTGTGGTCGATCTCTCCATAGGAGAGAATCGACCCACACATGTTAAATTTGTTAGGAATCCCATTTTTATACAGAACTTAGAAAACTTACCTAAATTAAAAGTAGGGTTATTTTTGGTAATCTAGCAAGGTTTGGGATCATCCGAACCATTGGATCTAATCTAGGGACACTTGTGAACATCCTAGTGGGTTTCTATAATTTTTAGGAAATCAATTTGATAGAAAAATAAGACATACTTTGTGGGAATCGGCCAAACCATGTGGAGGTCGATCTCTCCTCTATTCTCTTCCTAAAATTTTGTTAACTAATTAGCTAACCTTCTCACTTGGATAAACTTGAAATACTAGGGTTTCTCATGAAGTAAAAATTAATGTGAACCTTTGGATGGTGATCAAGTTATCACCACCATCCAAAATTAAGAAGCCTAATCATGTAAGCTTGTGAGGGTGGACTTCTTTATCTAATAGAATTTTAAATCCTTATTTTGGTGAAAGAAGATAACTAGGAAACTGAGAAGAATTTTATAAAGTTATTAGAGATAGAGAAAATCTAGGGAAAAAGGGAAAGATCAGCTATACTAGGGCCGATCCCTCCAAATCTTTCCATTATTGAGAGTTGAACAAAAAAAAAGAGAAGAGAAGGAGAAAAATGGCTGCAGCTTCAAGGGCCTGTGAAGGTGGGTTTTTTATAAGAACCGATTTGGTTCTTACCCAGAGGCCAGCACGAGCAACCCAAATAACGCAAACTAGTAACCAGTATCCAAATAATTCTTCTTTTCTTGTTATTCAATTGATCACCCAATGGGTATTTATAATAACTACAATACTTGACCACAAAGAAAAGAGAATACTTATCCTACTAAAACTAATAATTCTATAAAATAGAATCTCCTAATAATTAAACCAACTAAAAATATTAATAATATTCTCCCTAAACTAATTATACTATAATATTCCTAAAATAACAATTAAGTAATAGAAATCACTTTCTATCCGATGCCTTGACGTTATGCCACGTGCAATTATTCTTTACACCTCAACGCTGATATATCAACCACAATTAGGCACCCAATTATGTAGATCTGACGGTTCGAGTGGATCAATGGACATAGTGGGCTCAGCTGGATTGAGATTAAATAATATGATCCTATCATTCCCCCTTCCTTGACATGGAGCTTGCCCTCAAGGTCAAACTCAATTACTACTTCATTCGGTGTGCTATCTTCTAAAACTTTCAAATCAACATCAGTTGGAGCAACAGAAGATTCTAGCAGAACTTCAAACGAAGTACCTTCTTCCTCGAGCTTTAAGTCGACATCAACTTGATCAATATGAGGGACTTAACAAGTATCTTCAATGGGCGATGGAAATGACACTGGTCTTGGAGAAGATGATGATGCAGAAGCAGGTACATCAGCATCCACTTGATCTAAGGAATGGAATCATCGTCAATTTCTTGCAAAGGCTCTAAAGATGGGGATGATTGTTATGATTTCTGTGAATTCTCTTCAGCAAGGGTTACAAGCATATTCTCAAGAATTCTTTTCACGTCATTAATATCTTGTTTAATTGAATTAAATTTCAGACGAGCTTCTTGAACTTCTTTTTGGCGGAGCTTGACAAGTTTAGCCTCTTGATAGTCCTTGTAGGTAGTTTTACCGTACTTACGCAATAAATTATCTGCTAAATACTCCCATGATACCACTTGTACCATCCTAATGGCTCACCGAAAAAGTGAGAACCGGCTAGTGGTACTTTTTGATCCTCCGGAGTATTGTGAACTTCAAAATACAACTCTGCTTAAGACACCCTATAGCACCCTCACTTTTGGTCGAACGCTAGGAGGTAAAAATTCTCTTGCACTTTTGGCTGAGCGAGATACATTTTATATCTCTCTCTGAGGGTGTGGTAGTGAACTACTTCATAGCTTGGCCATTGGAATGGGATTGAGCCAATTTGGGCTTGGATATGAAATAGTTTCATGCTGGTCTGGGCTTGGTTTGTTGAGATAATTCTTGGGCTCAACTTTGTGGCTCCATTATAAAGAGGACACGATCCGGGTGCCTACAGCACTCTACACCCAACTGCTTGAGTTTGAGAGTCGAGTAGATGATGCTATGGCAAGAAAGAAGAGTGACATCCGGGAATCCCTGAAAAAACCTCCTTGTATCTAGAAGACCCTTAGAATCTATGTTTTCAAAACATTTGCTAATCAGATCTGGACAATTCCAAATAAGGCGAACTTTGAACTACCTTCTTGGAACAGAATTGGGGCTGGTTTAGGCTTAGTCCGCTGAGATGATTCTTAGGCTCTTCTTTGTGGTTCCATTATAAGGAGGACAAATTTGGGGTATCTACAGATGCCCCTCTTTGGTAAAGGTCTATTTTGTAGACCGTATGCCAAAGTAAAGACACCCTTACTTTTAGTCGAACACTAGGAGGTAAAAACTCTCTTGTACTTTTGGCTAAGGGAGATATATTTTGTATCTTTCTCCGAGAGTGTAGTGATTTCTTTTGATTGATTTGGAGTTGCCACCTGATCTTTAGGAAATCAGGACCCTACAATTGGAAAACTGCTTCTAGCCTTTTCTTTGAAAAATTCTAATGGTGGTCTTCCTTAGATTGGTCTGCGATTGAGATTCAGAGTAAGAAAACTCTATTACGGGTCAAAAAGGTGTGAGGCACCCGACAACCTCCTAATCCAAGATCAGTCTCTACTTCATAATTAGGGGGTAATTTTAGGGATATTTGTTATAAGAACTGATTAAGAAATTTTGCCCAGAAAATCTGAGCAATTGATTATCTTATAGATAATGGGTCATTTGTGTCTCTCTTTTTGAGATGAAGTACCGAAATAATCTCTTTGAAAGTAAATGTAGGTTATCACATACATGCTTTTCTTTTTAAGCATATGTTTTGAATTGCCTCCATGTTTTAAGAGATATTGGATGTAAGATGATAATCTTCCCTTATTTGAAAGAAAGATTCGGATTTCTCAATAATGTTATTATTTTGAGAATCTGGGAGAGGTTATACAGATTTTTGTATATGTTGGCATTAGTGAAATTTTCTTTTAAGAAATATTTCTCTTGATAATATTCCGTTTCTAAAATGTTTATTTCTTATGGAATTTCCATGCATGTATCATTCATTATGGCATTTTTACTTTAGACAGTAATTCAAACTATTGCATTCTTAGTGGTTCATTTCCATAATTTTACATCAAGGGAGAAGTGTTGGGACTATCATTTTGAATGATTACACTAGTACATAAATTGGAAATCATAAACAAATGCCAAGTTTTCTTTTGATAATATTAACAAGTTAGAGAAATAATGAAAGGAAGTATTCCCGGACAACCAATTTTTAGATTTCTTTGACAAAACAAGTAAATGACTTTAAGTAAATAGGAATTATGTACAATGGAAATACATGCTTTGACCTTGTATGGTTAGGAATGTTAAAAAATTAGTGTTAGTAACAAGGAATGTAAATAAAGATGTAAAATAAAGAAATTGAGAAATTACTTGGAAATAAATGACAAGGAATGTAAATAAAGAATATTAGAGAGTTAGTGTTGATAACTTATAAATAAATCACAAGAAATGTAAATAGAGAATGTTAGAGAATTAATGTTAATAACTTATAAATAACAAAGAATGTAAATAAGAGTTAGAAATTTAGTGTTAGTAACAGGAAATGTAAAGGTTGTTAGTAGCTTATAAGTAAATAACAAGAAATTTAAAGGTTGTTGGTAGCTTATAAGTGAAAGTATAAAATCAAAGAATAGACAAATTGCTTGGAAGTAGATTGCATGAAATATAAGCGAAGATAACCATAAGAATGAATATTCACTTTGGAATGATATATATAAATGTATGGATAATATTTACATCTTGAAATCACCACAAGTATTATGGCTTTCAAGACAATCTAATTTAGATAATCTTGAAGGTTAACCAAGTTTAGAAAATTTTTATACCTTGACTTATGGAACAATTTAGATGAGGATTTGGCACTTGAAGTCTCTTACCCAAAAGAAGATCACACCACTCCTAATTTACTAAGAGTGTTGAGACTAAAAATTGGAAGCTTCATCTTACATGTACTATCTCTTGAACTCTTACAAAGATTTTTTGAAAGTGCCTAACTCATAAAGGACACACCACTCCTAAGTTTTATAAGAGTGTTGTAACTAGAATGAGTAGAGCTTTGAGAAAGGAATTACACACTAAATTCTAAAAGAAAAGAAAAAATCTTCTAACTCCTTGGTTTCTCAAGCCTTCTTCTCTTCAAACTCTTAAGAATGTCTTCTTCTCTTATGAATGAGCTTACTTCTCTCTTTTTTTTTTAGTTCAAGGCCCTTTTCTTTGTGGGATGGAAGGCTCCTTTTATAGCCTTCCATCAAAGGGGTGAGGTGGTAGGCTTAATAGTAGGTAGTTAGAATAATAAGGAGGTGGATTTTTTAAATGAAAGAAGATGAAAAAGATATTTTCTTTTGCTGAAATTAGGGGTAGGTCTCATTATTTGAGGAAGAAAAAGCGAAGGGGAAGATAAAATTGGAAGGTAGAGTAGTAAGGAGATGAAAAGAAAAGAAGAAAGGAATAAAAAAACACAACCAGCTTCAGATAGACTTGGTTCGAACCAGAAGTTCGAACCAGCTAAATTCCAGCATGGGTTGTTGGGCCTTTATGCCTTTCTGTTCCACTTGGCTTATTTTGAGAGGTTTTTTTGCTTCACTTTTGGGATATTTTTGGGCTTGTTTTTTGGATGGTTTGTGCTATTTTTTAGCAAGGTTTTGAGCTTTGTTTTTGGGCTATTTTTTGCTTGATTTTGAACTCCATTTAAGGTTATTTTTGTGGGTAATTAATGAGAATCTCGAAGTATTCCATGAATGAAGGTGGGCAAAATTAGGGTGTCCACACACCCATATTTTTGGTTCAGAATACTCAGGTCCATAAAATTGTGGAAATCTCTTATCTTGCTCACAAAACTAATCACCTTGCTTACCTAACTAAATATTCATATCAAACTGTTTTTTTTGTTTTTTTTTACTACTGTAAGATGATGAAGGGAAGCATGGACTTCTACTAATTACTGACGGTGAACTTTGGGGGTACGATTAGAATTGAACTTTAGGTACTGGTGAACAAATTTGGGGTAATTGGATGTAGGGTGGAGTGGAGTTAACTGGTAATATATGAAAGATGGGTTAGGGTTTAAAATAAAACAAAAAGAATGGGTTCTGATGAGTATGATGTAGAGTTTGGTTGAATGTTGGGTTCGGATGGGTGCAAGGTAGGTTAATGGATGGGTTTGGTTTTTTTTTTAACGAGAAAAAAAAGATGGATCAGTTTGTATTCCTAAGCCAATATGGGATTGGTTGAAAGGGGGTTGGTTGTATAAAATCTTAGGGTTTAATGAACTTGAAATAAAAAAGAAGGTGAAGTGCAAGTTTTATAATATGAAGTTGATACTCACCGATGATTGCAGCCAACGATTTCTTCAAGTTATTTCCTTCTTTGTAGATAGTTGCAGCAACTGACGACGATTTCTACGATCTCCTTTTTTTGCTCCCTTTTTTTTAATAATGAAGATGATAGGCGATAGAAAAAGGATGAAAGTGATGATAATGGTGGATGATGATGAAAAATAATGGTGAGGATAGGATCAGATGGCTTTGATATCAATTGATAAGAACTGATTTGGTTCTTACCCAGAGGCCAGCACAAGCAACCCAAATAACACAAACTAGTAACTAGTAACTAAATAATTCTTCTTTTCTTGTTATTCAATTGATCACCCAATAGGTATTTATAATAACTACAATACTTGACCACCAAGAAAAAGGAATACTTATCGTACTAAAAATAGTAATTCTATAAAATAGAAACTCCTAATAATTAAACCTACTAAAAATATTAATAATATTCTCCCTAAACTAGTTATATTATAATATTCCTAAAATAATAATTAAGTAGCAGAAATCACTTTCTATCCGATGCCTTGACGTTCTGCCACCTGCAAATATTCTTTGCACCTCAACGATGATATATCAACCACAATTAGGCACCCAATTATATGACTTGTTGAATATCTTTGACATGTGGAATTTGAGATCACAAGTTTCTTGCTTCACTTTGTTCATTCGAATCATCCTAAACGTGTGGTTGTATCTCTTGTATGATTGAATGTGTGTGAACTGATCCTAGTTTGTATGTTCGTTACGTCTCTCGAACTATTTTGACCCAAACTAGTATGGACGAGCTATCCTAGCACTTGTACCTTATTGGTAATTCTTTTTTGTTATACACCTCAAGAGTGAGTTCTCGTAAAAGATTTTGAACTCGGTGTACTACCTAAAGAGTAAGCTCTCATAAAAGATTTTGAGCTTGGTGGAGCCGCCTAAAGAGTAAGCTCTTGTAAAAGATTTTGAGCTTGGTGGCATGTTAGTTCGTAGTGTGACCACATGGCAAGTCACGGTGCCTTGAGAACAAATCATTCATGAACTCTCGGGTAAACTTGAGGAGTCATGATACATGGTCTTGGACTAACTGTATTCTGAAATACACCCTCATGGTAAAGCCCTAATATGTTGGTCTTGATCTACTTTATGTGTATTGTGATTCGTCCTCCATTCCACTGTGGTTTGGCATAGTGAAGAGAGTAGAATATTAATGTTTTATCAACTTTCAAGGATCTTGTCACATTTTGGGACATCATCACATGTACTCTCACTTGTTTCTTTGCCCGATGAACTCAGTTACCAACTAAAACTTGTGTTTTCATTGTTTAAGTTTAAAAATATTTTTGAAAACAAGTGAATTGCAAAGCCTCATGACCCTGTGCCTTGTTGCTTATCTAGATGGTTGTGTCTCACGAGTTGGTTCATTTGGGTGGAGCATGCATGATTGGGATTAGATTAGTCCACATTCCTGTAAAGTACTTATTTTTAAAAGAAAATTTTGCATTTGTATCCTTTCGACTGAGTCAAAATTGAGAAAATACATTTTCTTTTAGAAATCTTCAATGTGGGATTATCGATACTACCTGTCTCTGTAATCTGCTCTATAGGGAGTATCGATACTCTAAATAGGAGTATCAATACTGGGCATCCCTGGAATCAGGGTAAATTAGAGTATCGATACTCCATACAAGTGTATCGATGCTAGGCGTCCGAGTTAGTTTCAGTAGGAGTATCGATACTCCAAACAGGAGTATCGATACTACCTAATTGGGCATCCTCGATCTACCTCAATTTTGTGCAATTTGAGAGCCTCTATAGGCGAGTATCGATTCTTTTTCTTTTATTTGGTGTCTATTAGGTTTTTGAGATAAAGAAAATAAGAACGGTATAAAGAACTCCAAGGCAAGTAATCGTTGTCTTTCAAACAATATCTCACCCCTATAATTGCACCAGGTTATTCGAAATATGTTCTCAGGATACAATGGAGTCTAACCGTAGGATTTGTGAGTTCGAATGTGCAAGATTCGATCACAACTCAAGAACAACCTTCTGATCTCTGATAATGCCAAAATACTCTAACATTTCTTTGGTTTACTTAGGAATTCGAAGTGTATTGAGAATGGCCTAGAAACCATCTATTTATAACCTTGGAAACACCATTTCAGAGCAATAATGGTGACTTTTCTGAACAGGTGCGAGTGGATATCGATACCCACTGAATGGGTATCGATACTCATTCAAAACATGACTTCAGATCACCTTAGTATCGATACCAGTATGAGTGGTATCGATACTGGCGTGATCTGAGCACTACAAGTTACACCTTACCAGTAGGTATCGATACTGACTTAGTCAGTATCGATACTGGACTCAACTATCGACTTCCCTTTGGCTGGATACTACAGTGGCACCATCTCATTTTTGAAAAAGATTAAGGCTCTAATAGCTCCTAGCGACGATGCGCACGTGCGGAGTGCAAAGTGCTCCACTAAAGCGCCCAATGCGCCTTAAACGCCCAATCGCCCTTTCGCACACGCACGTGCGCATCTGAGGTTGTGCTTTGCACCACCTTATCAATTATAATGAGGATCCAACACTTAAAAGATAAACTCTAATAAGTGTAGTAACTTATAAACCTCAACATTCTATGTCCCCCTAGCAATGTGGGACTAAACCAAAGAAGAGTTAAAGCTACAAACCTAACCAAAACTATTTTGGAAATTTTACAACAATTCCCTACAATTTTCAAAATAGATATAAGTTTTGAAAAATAATATATAATATATATAAGGAATAGTTGCATCATAGAAAGTGATTACCTACGTACCCAAATGGGATCAAGCCTACGTAGTTCTTATAACGATAGAGAATACTGAAGAGATCAATTTAGCATTATCGCGAAACTCATACATAATAACAAGTGTCTTCAGGACTTGAACTTTCACTTAATGCAAACAACTCAGAGCTTTTTCCAAGCGCTGTGGTGAACAGATCTTGAACCAAGTGCTCTTAAGGATAAGTCGAAACTGTCGCAAATACTTACTTGATAAGTCGAAACTTTCGCAAATACTTACTACACTAGTAGAGTGTTCTTATTACCCTGCACATTAATGGCCATGCGCATATATCCTGATTTCATAAGTGCTTTAGAGAGTGTTTAGTTCTCATAGAAATGACCTGATTTCTTCACTTATATAGGTAAGTCCACATGAAGTGATCCTGTGAGTCTCTACTTAAGATTTTGGACTTATTAAGGATATGTATCCATCCTCTATCATACAAGAACCAACACTAAAATTTTAGAATGGGAAAGTTATAATTCTTAGTATTTTCTATAATTACTCCTTGACTTGTTTGTACCCATTGAACCTTGACTTTTTCAAGACATAGGTTGGGTTCCCATCAAAGGTAATTGATTTAATTCTGTAGACACAAGTCCCATTCTCTTAGAAGTCTTAGAGATCATCTCTCTAGACAAACCTTTTGTTAATGGATCCGCTAGGTTCTTGTTTGACTCCACGTAGTCAACCGTAATTACTCCATTCTTGAGTAATTGCCTTAGATATTGGTGTCTTAGACTTATATGTTTTGACTTACCATTGTAAGTCTTGCTTGCCTCCCTATACAACGTTGTTTGGCTATCACAGTTAAGCATGATTGCTGGAGTAGGCTTCTTCCAAAGTAGTATATCCACTAGAAGGTTCCTTAACCATTCTGCTTCTTTACAAGCATCAGCCAAAGCTATCATTTTTGCCAACATAGTTGAGTCAGAAATGCAAGTCTGTTTCTTAGATCCCCAAGATACAGCTGCCCCACCTAAAGTGAAAATCCATCCTGTTGTGGATTTAGATTTAGACTCAATATTGTTCCAACTTGCATCGCTATATCCTTCTAATACAACGGGATAACCTTGATAATATAAACTATAGTTTATAGTACCTTTAAGATATCTGAGAACTCTAGAGATAGCATTCCAGTGTTCTCTCCCTGGGTTACTTGTGAAACGACACAACAAACCCACAGCATATGATATGTCTAGTCTTGTGCAATGCATGGCATACATAAGACTCCCAATGACACTCGCATATTTAAGCTGATCAAAACACCTTCCGTTATTCTTTTCTTATTTAATATTTGGATCTACTGGAGTAGAGACTAATTTTTTTCCAAATACTTATACTTGTTAAGTATCTTTTCTATGTAGTCATTTTGAGTCAAAACATAGTCATTTTCTCTTCTAAGAATTTTAATTCCCAGGATCACATCAGCATCTCCCAAGTCTTTCATGTCCAAACTAGAAGTTAGAAACTTTTTAGTTTCCTCTACACAAACTAGATTAGTCCTAAAGATAAGCATTTCATCTACATATAAGCATATTATCACACATGCATCATCATCAGTTTTATAATAAATGCATTTATCAGCATCATTAACTTTAAAATCGGTGGATAACACTATCTTGTCAAATTTCTCATGCCATTGCATAGGTGCTTACTTTAAGCCATAAAGTGACTTAACTAACTTGGACACCTTACGTTCTTGCCCTGTAAGGATAAAACCTTCAGGTTGTTCTATGTATATTTCTTCTTCCAAATCTCTCTTTAGGAAGGCTATTTTTACATCCATTTGATGGATAACCAAATTATGGACCGATGCAAGATAAATTAAAACTCTAATAGATGAAATCCTAGCTACAAGTGTATATGTGTCAAAGTAGGCAATACCTTTTCTTTGAGTAAATCCTTTTGCTACAGGTCTCGCTTTGAACTTGTTAATAAAGCCATCTGCATTTAGTTTCTTATTGAATATCCATTTACAACCTATGGGTTTAGCTCCTGGAGGAAGATCAAAAAGAACCAAGTCTGGTTGTACATGATGAAATTTATTATCGTTGATTGCTTCTTTCCAGAAAAGAGCGTCACGGGAACTCATGGCTTCATTGAATGTAGATGGTTCATCCTTAGCATTCAGAATATATCCTGTATGTTCCTTCACCATATTTCAATCTCATTCTACAAGGTAGATAAGAAATTTTGGTCCAAAGGATTTATCTATCCTTTACCTCGTACTTTTTCTAGGTTCAACTTCTTGAATTGGTTAAGGAACCAGTTCAGGTTCATGTATGTTTAAAGGTTCATTTCTAACTTGGGGTTGGTCTATGTGGATCTCTAATTGTTCTAAATTCTTATGTTTAGAATTAGTTCTAGTTAAGTTCTCAAAAAACTCTACATCTACAGATTCAATAATAGTGCTCGATTATAGATTTAGAAATCTATAACAAACATGATTACTAAAATAACCAATAAACACATATTTGTTTATTCGGTCACCTAGTTTAGGTCTCTTTAGGTCAGTTTTTCTTACATATGCAAGACACCCCCATACTTTGAGATGACTCAAGCTTGGTTTCCGATTAAACCATAACTAATAAGAAGTAACATTAGATTTCTTTCTAGGAATTCTATTTAGAATGTAACATGCAGATAATATAGCTTCTCTCCATAAATTCAATGGTAGGTCCGAACTTAATAACATAGCATTACACATGTTAACTAAAGTTTTATTCTTGCATTCAACGATTCTGTTCTGTTGAGGTGTATAGGGTGCTGTGAACTGATGGATAATACCATTATTTTCATAAAATTTTGTGATTTCAGTACAATCATATTCTCCTCCTGTAGACGCCAAATTTTCGCACACCAGTGAGAAACACCCACATTGGCCCGACCTCGATTTTTGTGCAAAATCTAATAAAAATCAGTAATTAAACATCCCCTCCAAATTTCAATTAAAACCGGATCAAGAATGAGAACCAAAGTTTAAGAAATCTTAAATCTGGGATTAGAACCGGTGTAAATTAGGAACCGCAGGAAGTCCTCTTGGTTCTAGGTCTTTAGTGTGTGACACGTGTTGCATTGGGATTGGCTAGTGCTAGGTTTCAATTTATTTATGTTTGTTAGAAAATCTGATTTTTAAAAAGATTAGTGGACCCCACTTTAATAAAACAAAATCAGACCTTTTTCTTTGTTTTTAATTTTATTTTTTTAAAAAAAAGAAAATAGGAAACCGCACACTGGTTGTGCAGTTTGGGCTGCGTCACACATGTGTGACGTGGCAGCCCAAACCGGACACTAAGTGTGCGGTTTGGTCCCTCCCCCTTTTTCACCCACTTTTATGTGTGGGTCATGTTCACCCACACGTGACTTACGCCTTTTTTCCTATTTTAGCCAAATTTGAAAACAAGTCCTTGTTTTGTCTTTTTCTAAAATTATTTCTCAGCCCTTGCTTTTCAAAAAAACCCTCCCAGATCTTATCTATCCACACTAGATAGGTTATTTCTAGCCACATGTTTTGGGAGGATAAGAAGGAATCTTGTGTTTTTATTACCCACTAGGACACTTGTTCAATTTTGGGTGGAAGCTTGGGACTAACCAATCACAGTTCTATATATAGTAATGTGTAGAGAAATTGAGGGTCTTCTCTTTTCCTATTTTGGAGATTCTACCTTTCTTCTTTGGGGGTGCTTCTTTCTTTTGGTTTTGGCTCTCCATTTTTAGGGTTTTATTTCTCTAAGATTCTTTTTCTTGGGAGAAGAGAAGTTTAATTAGGGTTTCGGTAGAGAGAGTAGTTAGTAAAAGAGAGGGGAAGGTGAGAGAAAACAATTCTCTTTTGATTTCTTTCCATTTTGGTGAAGGTAGTTGTTTTAGGTTTCTTTTTGTTTGGGATTTCCTTCTCCATTTTTGGGTAAAGGAAGGATTAGCAGAGAATCCCAGGAGAAATTAAGAAGGAAAGTAAACATCAAATCTCTTTCATTCGCTCCCTTAAATCACAAGTGATGTCATAGGTTAGAGATTCTTTGATTTTGGTTCTCATTTGTTGGAGAAGACAAAGAAATTTGAGTTAAAGAAGAAATCTCTACAATCTACTCTAACAACAGGGATCTCTCATACCTTGAATCTTGGGATCTATGCTTGCTAGGTAAAATCTCTACACCTTATCTTTTGTATTTTATGTTTAATACATGTAAAGTGTGAGATAATACATGTAGTGATGTATGGGATGATGTAGGGAGTGATGTATGTGTTAGTATGTGATGATCTATGACATGGTGATGAAATCATGATGTAATGAAGAATTTAATGTTAAAGTGAAATTCATGCATAGTTTTGATGATAAATGGGTGAAAATTCTAATTTGATGTCTATGTTATGTTATTTAGCATGGAATGCATGGATGTAGATTTTTATATGAGATGATATTTTTACATGCATGTATGTATGTGATGGACCATGCTAAATGGATGTAAATCTTGGTTTCAAGTGCTTTCATAATGAATGCTCCATAACAATGATATGTGAAGGATATGGAGGAAATATGTGATGATATGGCCTCTTTTGATTTCACATGAAGTATGGTATGTTCATTTTTTGATATGAGAGTAATATTATCATGTTTTCATATACATAATATGTTATGAGCATATCATTATTAATAATATCACGTGGATGAATTTCTCGCCATGCCTTTGTTTGCTTGTCACATAGAAAAGAGAGTTAACAAGGCTTTAATTTGTATTGATTCCATGTTATCTATCTTGATCTTCATGTCATTTAGCTTAATTATCGCTTAATGCATATTATGAACGGTTTGGAACGTTTAAATTCATCTTAGATTTAAAGATTAGAAGCTATTTTTGCTCTCTTTTTATTGATGCATGAATATATAATTTGGGTCCATATCTTTGAGGAAAAGATCTCCATGTGTGTTTTGCCATAATATGATGGTGCATGCTTAATTATCATGAAAATGTGTTTTTGGTCTCTCACCAAAGAGAGCAAGAAGTGTAGGTTTTAATGTTAGAAAGTGAGCATTTGCCTTGATCTTCTTAATAATCTCATGCTTTTTGACATGTTGAACATATTAGATGGTGTGGATCGTCGAATTTGGTTTAAGAATTAAGCGTGATGCTTTAATTGGCTCTCTTTTTCTTATACGTTTAATCTCATGCACCTTATGCTAGAAATTCATGTTTATGATATCATAATGATGAGGCTTGATGTGATTGATGTGTTTACACTTCGTTTTGTGTTTAAAGCTTTAACATCGTGAGCGCGGAGGCAGGTTACTTCATTTTACTTGCTTATTAATTTCGAGTAGTTAGTAGCCTTTTTTTTTATGTTTTAACTGCTTTGATAGCTTTTGGTTGAAATCGAATAAAGTTTGCAATAAGCTACCTTCGGGCTTTCGGGGTCGTTCTCTTGTGGTGGGCCCAATGGGCATATCCCTATTTTGGGCCTTAGGGCCCATCTCTCCTCTTTTGTAGGCCTCAGTGCTTACGCTCTTCCTTTTGGGCTCAAAGCCCTTCCTATGGATGTGGGCCCAAAGGCCCACCCCTTTTGTTGGACCTGTCGCTCCAACTCTCTCTCGCGGGCACTTAGCCCATCTCATCTTTTAGGTCGTAAGAGCCTTATCCTTTCACTTGGATCTAAGGATCCATGTCTCTCTCTATCGAACCTAAAGGTTCGATACATCGCCAAACCCTAAAAACAAATAACAATAGAGTTTAAGATCTCTAGTTTAGTTCCCCTCTAGGGTTAGGGCTTGGTGCTTTAGATTCCTAGGTTGCATTAGCCTAGGGTTTTATATTATTTTTGAGGGCATTTAGGAGTTTCACTCGAGATGAAACTCCGGTTTTACCCTCACCTTGGTTTTAAATGTTTTGCAGTTTTGAAAGAAAATTTTTTTCAAAATTCATCTCATTTATCTTAGGGTTTCATGCATATAGGGTCAAGATCTTCCTAAAACAGATTAGGGATCTTTAGAAACCCTCGTGCGACATTAGAGCGTAGGGCATGCATACATCGCGTCCTATCGACGTTCGTTTTCTTCTCGGGCACACGTGCATGGTGTGATCCTTTTTTCCTGGGCACATCCTATTTTGGATGTGATCCCGTCGTAAGATTCACACCTAAGGGTGTTATGAGTTTTTCTTTTCTCTGGGCACGTCTCATATCGGACGTGATCCCTCTCCGGGCACGTATCCTGATCACGTGATCCCGCTTGAGGTTCACATTTACGGATGTTATGAACCCTTTCGTCTTTTGGGCATATCTTATGTTGGATGTGATCCCGTTGTGAGATTCACAACTAAGGGTGTTATGAATCTGCTTTTTCTCTGGGCACGTCCCATATCAGACGTGATCCCTTCTTGGGCACTGTCCTGATCACGTGATCTCTTCTTGAGGTTCACATCTATGGATGTTATGCACCTTTCTCTTCGTTTGGGCATGCAACCATCGCGCATGATCCCTCTCGGGCACGTTTTATGTTGAACGTGATCCCAGTTTTTTCGGACATGTGTATGCAACACGTGATTCCATTTTGGCATATGTCTAAGGACATATTCGCCCCTTTTGTGAGAATCGCGTTCAAGAACGTAACTTCTCTGTTTTAGGGACACACGTATACAACGTGTGAATCGCCCGAGTTTCATGTCCAAGGACATGACTCTCTCTTTGATGCACGTGGCATACTGCACGTGATCGCTTCAGTTTATGGTGTATACAGCACCATGTCACATGCTTGAGTGTACGTGTACATATTACACGTATCACACCCTTTGTTTGTGCATGGATATAGAGCACATCCGCGTCACCTTGCTTTTTGCACACGGGCCTACTGATGGTGCGTGTCGCTTTCTTTTGTTGCATTCAACCAGATGAATATATGCATTTTTTCGCCCCAAAACTACCTATCCTGACACCTAGATTTAGGGGGGCTTATTCTTCATTCGTTTATTTATTTAGTGCAGTTGTTGTTTATATATAGCATTGTTTAGTTTTAATCATTTATCCCCTAAAAAACTTTTAATCGCGAAGTAGAGGCCGTCCTNATAATGATGCTAGTGGTAGAGTGAATGGTGATAATGGTGATGATGGTCTAGTGGTGGTCATCCACCATACAATATCCTTTATTTACAACAATAAAAAATTTGTTAGTAAATTGTACCTTAAAACTCATGATATTTTTTAAATCATAATTCTCCAAGTGCCCACCCATAAGAACTTTCTAGTTCCACCAGCATAAATCAGGTGGCGACTCCATACCCTTATCACATTCATTCACCCCCGCGTGGGCGAATCCTATTTTGCGTTTTCCACGTGTTCATTCTTCCTCTTCTTCGGAGGTAGAGAGTGAGTGCATTGGGAGGTGCTGGATTCCGGCTCCACAGTCTGGCAACTCCACTGGAGATTTTAGGGATCAGACTCGAAAAGCGATTAAAGATTTTTAGGGAATAAATGATTGTACACTTCTCGGGCTTGCACACACACACTGCACACACCCATTCATTTGCATTTGCATTTCATATTCTATGGGAATAACGACCGAAACTCCACACCCTCCGCCTTGTACTAACGACCAGTCTTCGGACTGCGAGATATATCTTACAGAGGTAACCCAAGAATTTACCCCAAATACAGAGTCTAGTTAAGCCCAGCATGCATATAGTGGCGATAGATGTATCCCTAGGAGTAACCCAAAGGATTGCATTCATGTCGCACACTTTTCGAGGCATAATCACAGTAGAGATTTTTTGTGTTACTAATCTCGCTGCTCAATATGCATGTCTTGCTAGGTGTTAGGTATTTGCGGCAATTGGCCGGGAACTGAAGCAGAGGTTATAGGGTCCGAGGAATTAGACTGAGCAGACTGCAGTGGTCGGTTATATAAGTGGCCTGGGGTACAGTTCATGAAAAGAAATCGGCACACAAGCTATCAGTTAGAGTGGTTTAGTTCACAGAGAGCGATCCAACAGACTGACAGAGTTTGGGTTAGACCGACTAAACAGTTGGTGAGAACTACACCAGAGATGGCAGACGACTCCACAGGGACCTCTGGGGCTACAATAACTCAGACAATTGATGAAATGATCAGGGCTAGCCTCGCCTGGGTTTTAAGGGAGGATCTGAACACTCTCTTGGAGAAGATCGTAACTGAGAAATTAACATCCCAAAGTCCTTCATCTGAAAAGACTCCCACGCCTTCAGAGGCAAGGAATATGAACGAGGGGCAGTGTTCCACTCCGGAACAAAAAAGGGCAGAAAAAGGGAAAGTTCCAAGGCCAGAATTCACAAGGGCGTCTCCAGTTTTTACAGTCAATGGTTCATCTCAAAGACCTCAAGATGAGTCACCACAGGGTAACTCGGCTCAACGTCACTCAACTAGTCGCGAAAAGGAGCAGTATAACGAATGGCGACGAGAATATGAAAAGAAGCCAGATACGTTATATGAAGAAGTGATCAAAAGGCTCCAGCGACTAAAAGGATCTACGATCTATGATGTCAATTCCTGGTACCAGTCACCTGAGGAGCAGTTGCCACCGAAATTCAAATACCCAGAGATGACCAAATACGATGGATCAGGACCGCCAAAAGCTCATATTATGATGTACATGGGATGCATGAAGCCCATGGGGGTTAGCGACAACATGCTTGCCCATCTGTTTCAAAAGAGCTTGGTTAGGAATGCTCTAGAGTGGTTTGTGGAATTAGATCGATCAAAGTATCATACGTGGCCAATGCTAGCCGATGCCTTCATCAAGCATTTCAGTTATGGCGGGGACACCAGAGTTACCCGGAGACAGTTGGAAGCAATGCAGCAGGGGCCGAACGAATCCTTCACCGATTACATTGCAAGATGGAGGAGGAAAGTTCGAGAAATGATCGATCGTCCCAGTGAAGAGGAACAGATAGCGATCATTCGAAAGAATTTAAGGCCAAACTACTAGAAGGTAATGAACATGGTAACCAAGACTCGGTTGGATAAATTCATCCAGGCGGGGACACAGGTAGAGGACTCTCTGAAAAATGAGACCTCCGCTGAGCCAAAAGGGAAGAAAGCAGGGAAAAAACATGTGAATTACATATCTAATGGGCAAGGCCAGCATCGACCCTTTTAAGTGCAGCCTAACCGGTCTAAACATAATAATCAGCAGAATTAGCGTCCTCAAGCTCATCAAACCAATCAGGGAAACCCACAGGGAAATCAAGGAAACGGGAGGAATAGGCCAAAAAGAGAGTTTTCCAAGCTGAATCACCCGATGAGTATGCTTCTCGCGGGATTACTTGAAGCCGGTTTAGTGACCCACAAGCCACCAGTGAAAGCACCAAAGACTCTGCAAGCCTGGTACAACCCAGATCAGTATTGCAGTTTCCATCAAAGCCCGGGCCATTTAACTAATAATTGTTGGGCACTAAAGCACGAAATCTAAAATTTGTTGGATAGTCGGAATATTTCTATGGAGGGAGTACAGGTTCCCAGGAAACCTAACATCAATACAAACCCATTGCCAAATTACCAATGGAGGGATAGAAAAGTGTGAACTATGTCGGGACAGAGGAGCCTGTAGACCCCACGAAGCTGATCCGAAGAAGAAAAACCACAGAAGTCGCAACAGTTTACAGTGCCCAGCCTGACAGATCAAGTGAGTACCAACTTAGAGAATCTAGCCAAAGACCTCTCACCCTCAGTGAGCTTGCGGCTAGGGGTAAAAAGCTAGAATTAGAAAGGCAATGGCCAATCCAAACTAAGGAAATGATGCAAGAGCAAGAAAGAAAGCAGGAAAACTCAGTCCCTGAAACTAATCCAATCATGAAAGAACAACCGAAGAAGACTCTTTTGTTCACGATTAATCAGGGGACCCCTATTGGGTTTAAGATAATGCAAAAAGAGAGGACCTTCAGAATAGAAGATTTGTTGAAACCTCCAATTGATCTGAAAAAAAGTCTCATCCCGAAAACCCAAGGCCATGTTTGGACTGACCCCTTCAAGACGAACAGCGAATCAGTCGAGGATTGTCAAGAAGTCCAGCACCAGACAAGGGCAGGTAAGATTTTCTAGCCAGCGCACTTGAGAACCGACAATCCGGCGGCAACTGCTCGGGGATCACTTTTTCAGATACCTTCAGTGAAACCTAGAGAGGAAGAGGATAAGTTGGTAGTAGATCAGCTCCGGAGAACAAAGGCCAACGTGTCAGTTTGGGGTTTGCTCGAAGGTTCTAGTAAATATAGGGAAGCACTCTTGTCTACACTTAACGCTATATAGGCCGACACGAGGATAACCCCAGAAGAACTAGTAGCCACTGTGGCCCAAGTCAAGGGGAAGAATGTCGTACCGGTAATTGAGCCGGTCGGAACCTTGTGTAACTACACCGAAGAGGCAATCAATGTCTTACAGATAAGGCCAATGATCAGAGAAAAGATTCCCAGTCGCTTTGAATATGGAAATCGAAGAGTAGCTTACCTTCTACGGAAACACAGGTTCTTTCCATGAATGGGCTTAGGGAGATGTCATCAAGGAATCCCTCAGCCATTAAGGAGCCGGGCAGCGGCACCTGAGGGTACATTTAATTTAGGCTATCGTCCGACAAAAGAAGAAATCCATCAGAGCAGGATTGAGAAAGGAAGCAAAAAATAGGGGTGAACCGTGTATCTCACCGTCTATTGATTGGTCAAAACAACCCAGATATTCGGAGTGGTTCGTAAAGAAAGGCCATGGTACGGTCGTACCTACCCTCTCCAAAAAGTCGAGTGTCCTCCAAAAAGAGGTTGTGGTAGAAATGACAGAAGAGGTTGAAGCTTCAAATGATACTTTGCTAACAGGAATCAGTCTGTTGTATTCAGAAGCCGGCTCGGAATAAGAAGTCGTCCCAAGTATCAACATGATTTCCGAGAAGCAAAGAAGTGAGGTCGAATACCCAGGGCATCCTACCTCCATCAAGAAAAGGATGACGGCAACACAGTACCGAGAAGCTTTCCAATTTGCCAGAAAGAAAAAGATTACATCAACATTGGAAACAAACACTAGACGTATGTCTGCTGATGCATATCGTCTATCGCTTAGGCAATCCAATATGTCGGTGACCCCAGACATGGAGGCAGAGATGGTAAGAAATACAGCTAAGCAGTACCGGGCAGCACACAGACTTGCGAGTAATCCGAGAGTGAGAGCACCCCTGAAAGTATAAGAGCCCAAAGGAATGACAACCAAGAGAGGTCAGAGGGAGAGTCCCATGAAAGCCTCGCAGGTATACAGTGGGTCAACATAGTCTCGGAAGAGACAGGCCGTCAACCTCATCTCTTTGTTCGTTCAGTTTATAATGATTGTATTGCCAGCACTAACCATTTTGCAGGAGAGCTCACAGGTGCTGTAGCAACAGGCACCCAAAAAAAAACAACCTGAGTCAAGCAGGAGGAGGGGCACCCTCGTCTGAGGAGGGAGATTCTTGGGCCCCAACTAATTTTGTTTCTGCTTTAAGTTTTCCTTTATTTTCAAAAAATCAAAAAAATCAAAATATTTTCAAAAACAACAAGAAAATTGAAAAACCAAAAAACCAAAAAGATGTTTTGTACANAAAAATTGAAAAACCAAAAAACCAAAAAGATGTTTTGTACATAAATAAAAATGATTTTGGAGAAGCAGTTCTGGACCTTGAAATTGGCAGTGAACATGAACATGAGTCCGAAGATGACGACTGGGTCGCTATTCAGGAGGAAGTGCCTGAGGAGATCTGGGAGTTGCTTGATCGACAAGAGGATAGGTCGCCATCGACTGAAGAAGACCCCGAATTGATTAACCTAAATTCTAAAGACCAACCTCAGCTGGTGAAGATCGGTACCAACTTATCTCCAGATGAGAGGGATGCACTGGTTAAGTTGCTAGAGGAGTATAAGGATATCTTTGCTTGGTCGTATGAGGACATGCCCGGGTTAGATACTGAGATGGTGGTGCACAGGCTACCAACCTACCCTGAAGTCAAACCAGTTAAGCAGAAGCTCAGAAGATTGAGACCCGAATGGATAATGAAGATCAAGGAAGAGATTACCAAGCAACTAGATGCAAAATTTCTGGTTCCAATCACGTACACTGACTGGTTGGCGAATATAGTGCCGGTACCCAAGAAAGATGGAAAGGTCCGGATGTGCATTAATTACCGAAATCTCTACAAGGCGAGTCTGAAAGACGACTTCCTGTTACCTTATATTGATATATTGGTCGACAATGCCGCTGGACATGGTTTGTTGTCTTTTATGGACGGGTTCTCTGGATACAATCAGATCAGAATGGCAGAGGAGGACATGGCCAAGACATCATTCAACATACCTTGGGGAATCTACTACTACAGAGTGATGCCATTTGGACTTAAGAATGTTGGAGCTACGTACCAGAGGGCGATGACCACTCTCTTCCACGACATGATTCACAAGGAGTTAGAAGTTTATGTGGATGATATGATTGCCAAATCAGAAAGAAGAGAAGACCACATCAGGGACTTGACAAAGCTCTTCAAACGTCTGAGAAAGTTCAAACTGAGGCTCAACCCAAGCAAATGCGTATTCGGGGTAAAATCAGGGAAATTATTGGGGTTCATCGTCAGTCACAGAGGGATTGAGGTAGACCCAACCACGTATTTGACAGAGTCAAGGAATATTTGCTGAGCCCTCCGGTACTGGTCCCACCTATTCCAAGGAAACCCTTGATTTTATATATCTCTGCGACTGACACTTTAGTGGGAGCTGCCTTAGGGCAATATCATAATGACAGTGGTAAAGAAAGAGCCATTTACTACATTAGCAAGACTTTATCCGGATATGAAACTAGATACACACCTTTAGAGAAGACCTGCTTTACGTTGGTATGGGCCGCGAAAAGGCTTAGACATTACATGCTGTCACATTCAATACAGTTTCTCTCACGAATGGACCCCATCAAATATCTGTTTGAGAAGCCAGCATTATCAGGGAGAACAGCTAGATGGCAGCTACTTTTATCAGAATTTGACATAACCTATGTCACACAAAAATCCATAAAAGAGAGGGCAATAGCTGATCATCTTGCAGCCCATGCACTCTCGGATAGAACGACAGTAATAACAGAATTCCCTGATGAGTATATTTTGTCTACAGAATCAGAAGAAGCAGAAGAAGATGTCGCTTGGAAAATGTACTTCAACGGAGCCCATAACAAGATAGGCAGAGGGATAGGTGTAATGTTAGTATCGCCTGATGGAGTCAGAACACCCATTCCCATCAGATTAGGGTTCCCTTGCACGAACAATATAGCAGAGTATGAGGCTTGCATTGCTGGTTTGAAGGCGGCCCTTGCCTTATCAATCAAAAGATTAATGGTTTACGGAGACTCTCTCCTGATCATTAAGCAACTTCAGGGTGAGTGGAAGCTGAAGAACGAACAATTGTTTCCCTATCATGAATATCTCTTGAAATTGGTCGACGAGTTCGATGAAGTCGAATTCCACCATGTGTTCAGGAACAAAAACTACTGTGCGAATGCCTTAGCAGTGTTATCATCCTGGCTAACTATCCCGGAAGGAGCTACAGTTCGACGAATTGAGGTAATTCAGAGATATGAACCCGCATACTGCTACCAAGTGCAAGAGTTCAAAGAAGAAGAGACTAGTGAGCCATGGTACACCGAGATCAATAGGTTCTTGGAAACACAAGAGTATCCAGAAGGCGCAACCAAGAGAGACAGAGGTTCATTAGGTCATGGGCCTCAGGGTTTGCCTTATGTGGGGGTCTTATATTCAAAAGATCCTTTGATAATACACTTTTGAGATGTGTGTACAAAGATGAAGCATTAAATATTCTAGAAAAAGTCCATGCAGAAGTATATGGCCCGCACATGAGTGGACGAATGTTGGCTAAGAAGATCCGCAGGTATGGGTACTACTAGCGGACAATGGATACTAACTGCGAAAAGTTTGTTAGGAAATGTCATGAATGTCAAATACACGGAGATCTTATCCATGTTCCCCCAGCAGAACTAAATTGTCTAGCATCCCCTTGGCCTGTTTCCATGTGGGGAATCGATGTGATAGGCAAGATACACCCATCTTCATCAAACGAACATAACCACATTATTGTGGCTATCGATTATTTTACTATATGGGTGGAAGCAATCTCATGTAAGAGCGTCAAGTCTGCCCCCACAGCAAGGTTCATCCAGAATCATATCATTTGTAGATATGGGGTGCCACATGAAGTCATCTCTGATAACGGTCCGAATTTTATTGGATCGGAGGTACGCAATTTGTTAGATAAGTACAGGATCCAGCACCATAACTCGTCGCCTCACAGGCCGCAGACTAATGGAGCAGTGGAGGCTGCCAACAAAACGTTAGTTAGGATCCTAAAGAAGATGACTGTTACATATAAGGACTGGAGTGACAAGTTGCCTTATGCGTTATGGCTTACCGCACGTCCATTCGGACGCCAACAGGAGCAACACCATTCTCTCTTGTGTATGGAATGGAGGCCCTACTCCCGATCGAAATTGAAATCCTGACTCTTAGAGTTCTGAAGGAAGGAACCGAAGATGAAGCTGATTGGATTCAGTCCAGAGTAGATGCTTTAAACTGCATTGATGAGAAGAGAATAGATGCAGCATGTCATGCATAGGCTTACCAATAGAGGATATCCCGTAGCTTCAACAAGAAAGTCCGACCAAGGAATTTGAACGTAGGGGATCTTGTGCTTAAAGAAATCAGGCTCGTGGATCATTCTGATGCAAGGGGAAAATTCAAGCAAAATTGGGAAGGTCCCTATATCATTAAGAACATCTTCCTAGGGATCGCAGTCCAATTGACAGACCTCGACGGGATAAATCACCAGATGCCTACAAATGCAGACCAACTCAAGAAGTACTACGCTTGAGGTAGCTGCTCAACTCTTAGACTAGGGGCAAGTGAAGCCGACAGAGGTTCAAAAATGAGGCATTTCTTTGGCCGATATCTAAAACCCAGAAAAAGCCTAGGTGAATCTTCATTTCTGCTAGAAAACGAGTTTTGAGCCTTAAACCTTTTTCTTGTACATAGAAAATGACCCCCTCTCTAAACCTGAGAGTTTATCTTCCTTCTTGTACATATATTTCCGCCCAAGGGGCAACCAATATCAAAAATCCAAAAAAATCAAATACCCAAAAAACCCAAAAAAAAAAACAAATATTCCAAAGAATCCAAAAAATTCAAATACTCAAAATCCCAAAAAAATTGAATATTCCAAAAAATCTCAAAAAAAATCGAAAATCCAAAAAATAAAATAAAAAAAACCCAAAAATCAAAAGCAATAAAATGTCTTATGAGCCCTAAGTTAGACAAGGGGTAGAAATAAAGAAAGGAGAAAATCCTTAAAAAAGTCAGACTCATCAATTCTTTGAGCCTTTATTCCTTCTTTGCAGCCAACCTAAGCCACGCTACAACCTAAAAGACCTCATNCAGCCAACCTAAGCCACGCTACAACCTAAAAGACCTCATGGACCCTGTGAGCGACACAAGTCTTTGGTCGGGGAGAAAGGTGGTGAATCTCCAAAAAATGAAGGTAAAAAATTCAAGAATAGAAATCGTAGTCTGAAGAATAAAGACTTGAGAAAATTTGATCCGCATTTGTGAGCCTTGAAGTGCATAGGCCCTCGGTGTTGGAGGACTAATCGGCAAGCACAACTAAGTGAGTACGCTACGACAAGGGTAAGCCCTTGAGTAGTATCAGTCCTAGAGAAGAAAGAAGCTCTCCGACAGTAATGATGTCAGTGGCAAGCTCAAAATCTCTAGATGAGTTGGTATTCATCGGATCCAACGAGCCAAGTCAGAAAGATAGAAGGTGAAGCGAGACGAGGTCAACCCAAGGAAATGGCGACCTATCAGCGTGACCCTGGCTATTTGGACAAATATTCATGAGCATATCCAAGCTAAGGGGTTTAATTGCTCTCCGCTTCTACACTTTTCAAAAAAAAAAAAAGAGAAAAATGTTTTCGAAAAGCATTTCAAAACAAAAAAAAAACAACACACAATTTTTTTTTTCAAACCCTTGCCCGACGGAGATCCTATGAAGATAAATTTAGGATGCTAGGGGCATGCCTTGCATGACCCTGGTTTAGGCATCTGAGGAAAAATCTCCAAAAGGCAAGCGAAGTTTTAAAGTGCTTTTTTCATATTCCGTCGGCTTTCAGAAGGGTTTTTAAAACAAAAGTAGGTTTTGATTTCAAAAACTTTGCCCAGTGGAGATCCTATGAGGGTAAATTTAGGATGCTAGGGGCATGCCTTACATGACCTTGGTTTAGGCATCTGAGGAAAAAAATCTCCAAAAGGCAAGCGAGGTTTACAAAATACCATGTTCTTGTTTCATCATTTTTGTAAAAAGGCCTTTAAAATAAAAACAGATTTTGTTTTCAAAAACCTTGTCCGGCGGGGGATCCTATGAGGATAAATTTAGGATGCTAGGGGCATGCTGTGCATGACCCTGGTTTAAGCATCTGAGGAAAAAATCTCCAAAAGGCGAGTGAGGTTTACAAAGTACCTTTTCCTGTTTCATCGTTTTTCTCGAAAAAAAGATTTTTAGAATAAAATAAGCTTTGTTTTCAGAAACTTTGTCCGCCGGGAGGCCTGTGAGGATAAATCTAGGATGCTAAGGGCATGCGTTGCATGGCTTTGGTTTAGGCGTCTGAGGCAAAGTCCCAAAATATAAATGAATATTCATAACAAATTTAAAAATCAACACAAGGAGTTGATATCATAACAACAATAAAAAAGAAAAAAGCTAGGAATAAGCGTAGTATATCACAAGGTTAGTCCGATGATGGGGAAAAGGAATCTCAACCCTCAGCCACGACGCCGAGTTCGACGTCGCCTCCGATCTTCTGTAGAATCAGAGCTAGTGGAGCCAATGGAAGCCGATTGGAGTGAGTCAGAGTCATCTCCTATCTAAAAACGAGCAAGCTCTCCCTAAATATGAATGAGTTCAGAACTCACACGGTTCATCTCACCCTGTAATTGACTACCTAGACTGCCAGAGCTCTACCCCGCTTCGGTAATGGTTTGCTTCGGACTGGTAATGATTGGCCTCGCGTCGGAAAGTATTAGCCTCTTGCTCATAGCGTGCCGACTCCTCGGCCCGTTGCACCCAACCGGTGCAGAAATCCCGCACAGTCTGTAAAATAGCAAGTTACATTTGCAAGAGGAAAATACTGCGATATCAAGATCTAGAAGCAAGGAAACTTACCGGTGGAAAGTTTGGATGAAGGGGAAGTCCAGGAACGCCGAACTCCAGTTGAGGAATGGGAATCCTACGGGGCACCAGATCATTAGGCAAAGGTACTAAAACTTCCTAGGGTGGAAGCTCTCCAGGGTCGAAGACTGAGCTGTTGAAATGTGACGTCCCAGCCTCTCTAGTAAAAGTGGGAGGAGCAATAGCTTGTGCACCCTATAAAGAAGTCATGCAGGGTTAGTCCTCAAAACAAGGAGTCAAGGAAAGTGCAGTAAATAATGAACTTACCGGAAGATGATGCAGCTTCTGAGGACCAATGATCGTCAGACCTGCACACTCATATGCAGGCGGCAATAGATAACCCATAGAAGTCTTGCTCCAGTAGACGAAATAATCTGCGACGAGTTCTATAGTGTCGTACCAGGAAGTAGGTTGGTCGGCAACGATATCATCCATCTCAACAGCTAAGCTCCTTGAATGGCAGCAGGGCTTAGGTGGGGGAAGTCTTGACACGAACAGAGGATAACCAACTTGAGAGGCACACTGATCCCCCAAATACCACGCACAGAAGTTCGGCCCTCGGAGCAGGAAGAGCGCGTAAGCTTCACTAAGAATGTCAGGATCGGAAGGCTGCAAGGCTCCCCATGCATCAAAGTGAATCTGCAAAATAGAAAATGACATGAGTTGCATACAATCAAGAGAAAAGGATTGGTTCAACTGGATACTCACCGTTTCTCTCGTAGAGGACTCTAGGGTATTTCAAAATAATACCAGCTTGTAAGAAACCCGCCCATGCTATGATACAATCTTAGGCACGTCCTTCCAACGGGCCATCCGCGGGAATGGGCGATCTTCACTGGTCGAAGCTAGGGCAGGAGCCCCGGAGGTGAAGTATTCATAATACCAAACCTGTAGATGCAAAAATGAAACATTGCCAAGAGAGAGCAACGGATTTGAAAAGCATACTAAGCAGCAGAAGGGCTAGACTTACCGAGAGGACGGGCCAAATCCCACAGACTGAATTAAACTCAGAACAGGACGCGCACCCCATGTGAATGTACAAGTATGAAATGATGGCCCCTCCCCAATCGTATTTGTCAAGCCGTGCCAACTCCTCAAGAACCACTAAGTAACATATGCGGAACTTGGAATTGGTGGTACTGAAAAACACACTACCCATCACGAAGAATATGAAAGCTCGAGCGATGCAATCAAGCTCGATGTCTGTGTCGTCTAAATCAGATCCACTGAAGTAGGCATATAGTCGGCATAGATCCAAGGAATATGCATCACTCCGGATAGATGGGTGATAACGTCTCCCCAAAAGACGCTCCAAGTCCTCGTGGCAATAAGTGGACGTCCAAGGAAGTGTGTCTCCGTGTTCGACTCGTATTCCCGTAATCATGACAAAATCTAGGAGAGTCAGACCTAATTCACCTTTAGGGAGGTGGAAAGTGTTGGTATCATCCCACCAACGCTCTAATAGGGCAAGAACAGCTTATTTGTCATGATGCTTGCAGAGGGAATCCAAAAAATCGACGAACCCGGCGAGTTGCACGTAGGCATATATCCGGGGGCATTCCTTTATGATCGCCCACCAACTGAGGAGTTCCTTTATGCGACCTCTAAAGTGGAAAGAGTTGTGTGTGTAAAGCTGAAAATGGGCGGTGTAAGCAAACCAATGGCAATTGTTTTAGGTTGAGCAGGTTAAACAAATATTTATGATTCAAGGTTCAAACATGCATAGTATTAACTGAAGATGTCAAGATGAATCCAAATTCTAATTACGTGGCATGCAAATCCAATATGTCAAGCTACCCTAGCAAATATGATGTCAAAAGTCGAAGAAAATAGTGGGAGGAGATTCTTACCTCAAAACGCTTCAAACGCATCGAGAGATGGTTTTCCACATTGGTTAAGACACCGACGTCGTGTGACTCCCTCTTCCCCTCGGGCAAACCTCTGTCGGATAAATCATAAGTAAGATAAGCGTCGGAGTGTCCCATAATGAATGGACCACCAAGAGGCACTCCCACAAGTGGCAAAAGGGCACTCACAAAAGGGGCAACCAAGGGGCACACCTGACACAAGCACCTTAGGAGTATCCACCAAGGAGTTTCAATCTGAAGGGCTCACACTAAGGAGGAGGGAGTAGTACTCCAATAGGGGGTTTTCTCACTTTTGCTTGTAAAATCAAAAAGTAAAGAAAATGAAGAAAAAATTGAAGAACACCAAGAACAGGTGGTGAAAAGTAAAAAAACCTAGGATTGGATTTACTTTCTAGAGAGAGAAATGTGTTTTTCTAGAGAGAGGTTAGAAAAAAAAAATCCAAAAGGTTTTTGAGAAGAGAATGTGAGGGAGTGGGACATCTGGTCCCCCCCTTTTCTTTTATAGCCTTTTTGAAAAAAAATATAATAGTATATAATGAAAGTTTCTTTTAAAAAAAAAGACTTTTTTTTAACTGATTTCGTTCCAAGTTCTACGTTTTTTTTCTTTAAAAAAAATATATTTTGCTTTTGTTTCAAAAAAAAAATTTGCCAAAACGCACACTTGTTGTGCGGTTTTGACCAAAACCACACACTAAGTGTGCGGTTTCAATTTGTGTCAAAACCGCACACCTAGTGTGCGGTTTCAGTTTGGGTCGGTTTTGGGACCCCTTCTCCTTTATATCTATTTGCGTATAGGTCCCTCCACTTTTTTCCTTTTTTTCTTTTTCTTCTCTGTTTTCAAAAAAAAAAGGGGAAAGATGTATTGTCTGTAAATCAGAGACTTCCCCTTCTCTCTTGTTTATTCACCTCTCTCCCTCTAGAGTTTTCATATTTCACCACATGTACAGGGTGTTTCTTGCCATTGTCACTGTCAACTTGAGACATACTTGTGTGCTCTCCACAAGTAGAACAGTACCATGCTTTGGGTGTTTTCCTGTCTATTAATTGATTTAAACATCAAATCACTCCATCTTATGGAAGCAGGTAATAAAACCCCACAAAATCCAAAGTGGATGTAGGCAAAGACCTAGTCAAAGAGCTCAACTTTTATTCATTTAAAAAGAGGGGAGAGTACAATCACATACATGCCACTCTTTGCAAAAGAAAGTACCATCTGTAATAAAGCTTTGAAGTAGACCTAAAAAAAAGAAAGAAAGAAAACAACTAGGACATCCAGCTGATGGAGTTTTCTTTTCATTTTGCAGGGTACGAATGGTCAATCACTATCTCCACCTTTGTCTTCCTCTTCATCGTTGCTACCGTCCGATGCCAAGATAAAGAGAGTTAAGCGCCAGTCACGATACACACCCACCCGACTGGGATTTTGTACTAGAAAGATAGGCAGATCAATCAGAGGCCTCAATTGCCAAAAACGCAGAGTAGCTGCGAAAATACGGGGAGTAATAGGGGTTGAGCCGTAAAATTGACCCGAAAGGTCCGAAATATCTTGATGAATCCCATATTGCCTGAGAATGAGGAGTGGACAGTAAAAGGTTTTTTAGGTGAAGCCAAGAATTGACACGATGCAATGGCCATAAGTATTCAAAAACTCCAGGCGTACCGGCCAATAATGAAGATGCCAATGCACAGCCCTGTTAGATAAATGGTGAAGCCATCCTGCAGTGTCCTCGTGCTGACGTTCGTGGTACCCGCGTTCTCGATGAACACGGATCATGTTCAGAGTCGAAACACAGTTCCCAATAGCACCATTCAACCTCAAATGCTCAACAAGCCAGATCTGAAAGAAGAAAAGAGTCATTAACACTCCAGTAAGTAACGAAGTGACAAAGATAGAAATTCGGGCAAAAAGGATACCTGAAGCAAATAGAGGCTGCCATGGATCTGCCTAGACTCAGAATATAGGTCCAGGCTGTCAAAGAATTCCCCCAAGATGGTGGGTAAGTAAGCCCGACCCTCTCGAGCCTTGCAGAATGACGATGACCATCATAGAGCATCGACGACCATCGATATGGAACAAATACTTCCCCAGAAGTGCAATACATAATGCACGACAACGAATCTCGAGATCGTCACATGGACAAAAGTGCCGAACAAGGTTCTCTATGTGTACACCATTCGGAAGAAAGACATGGTCGAGGGAATGACGGAAGCGTTCCCCCAAAAAGCGACTAAAGGTCAAGTAAGAAATACCACTAGGAAGGGGAGTGAACAGAAGACCATCAGAGGAAATACCAAGTATCTTACTAAATTCCTCGATGGTGGGACACATGTCGCAAAAGCCAAAGCGGAAAAGGTGGAGGTCACGATTCCAACACGTGGCCACCGCTCTCAAAAGATCCATATCTAAATGAAACCTGACAAGATCGGTGACATGACCGAGCCGGTGGGATCTGATGAAGGAGTTTTCAAAGGTATCAAGATCATTGACCCCAGCATGAAAAGCCTCCATGGTTTCGATGAGCAAAAAAAAATGAAATGATGAATGAGAAAAAAATAGGTGATGAAAGCTGTGATGTCGTCGCCAAGGTGAAGCCACGATTATTTATAAAGGGTAGAAAGTAAAAGGACCGGTAGGTGAAGGGAATGTACTCATTAAAGAAAAGAGAATCCTTTTTAGGATGTTATACATCTTTCCCACGAGAATCATGTGGGATAGGAAGGAAAAAATTCATTTTTACCATCTCTTTAACGTACAAGACAAAAGAAAAATGGGCCAAAGTGAAAAGTAAAAGCTCTCAATTTCGAGGAAGAAAGTGTCGAAAGTACACATCTTAACAATGGGAGTACAAAATACACATGTGAGTAGGTTAAAGTGACTGCCAAGCAATTAATCAAGACAGAGCCAAGGCAGAAGATTGAAGTATCGAAATAATTGAGTGGAGTAAAAAACCTAGCAATGTGTTCAGATCCCAAGATGATGCACAAGCGAGAGCAACCCCCCCTCACCATCTGGGTATTTAAAAAACTGTTAAAATGGAATTTTTAAAAAAAAAATGGTCTGGTTTTCAAAACATCTCTCAGACCATGTAGAACCCGGCAAAATGCCAAAGAATTGCGGACCACTTCATGCCACACCAGAGCTGGCAGAAGCATGCAGGTCCAGCGACTGTCCGATCAAGGTCGGCGGTACCGCACAAACCTTCATTCAATTGTAAGGGTCGAACTAGCTCGGAAGCAGACTGGCGAAATTCCTGCCCGACTTCCCTGACTACGAATGGTTAGCCGAATTCATGACCCAGATCATTGGACTTTAGAATTGACCATTCGATTGGTGCGTGAAAATTAGGCATCGTCGGCCTCATCATTCGTCCACAAGCGGTCTCTGACGAGGAGGGGCATCTGTAGACGCCAAATTTTCACAAAATCTAATAAAAATCGGTAATTAAAAACACCCCCTTCAAAATTTCAATTAGAACCGGATCAAGAATGAGAACTAAAGTCTAAGAAATGTTAAATCTGGGATTAGAACCGGTGTAAATTAGGAACCGTAGGAAGTCCTCTTGGTTCTAGGCCTTTAGTGTGTGACACGTGTTGCATTGGGATTGGCTAGTGCTAGGTTTCAATTTATTTATGTTTGTTAGAAAATCTGATTTTTAAAAAGATTAGTGGACCCCACTTTAATAAAACAAAATCAGACCTTTTTTCTTTGTTTTTGTTTTTAAAAAAAAAAAAGAAAATAGGTGTGCGATTTGGGCTGCGTCACACATGTGTGACGTGGCAGCCACTAAGTGTGCGGTTTGGCCTTTCCCCCTTTTTCACCCACTTTTATGTGTGGGTCATGTTCACCCACACGTGACTTACGCGTTTTTCCTGTTTTAGCCGAATTTGCAAACAAATCCCTGTTTTGTCTTTTTCCAAAATTATTTCTCAGCCCTTGCTTTTCAAAAAACCCCTCCCAGATCTTATCTATCCACATCAGATAGGTTATTTCTAGCCATATGTTTTAGGAGGATAAGAAGGAATCTTTTGTTTTTATTACCCACTAGGATGCTTGTTCAATTTTGGGTGGAAGCTTGGGACTAACCAATCACAGTGACACATGTGTCCCATTAGAGTTCTATATATAGTAATGTGTAGAGAAATTGAGGGTCTTCTCTTTTCCTATTTTGGAGATTTTACCTTTCTTCTTTGGGGGTGCTTCTTTCTTTTGGTTTTGGCTCTCCATTTTTAGGGTTTTATTTCTCTGAGTGTCTTTTTCTTGGGAGAAGAGAAGTTTAATTAGGGTTTTGGTAGAGAGTAGTTAGTAAAAGAGAGGGGAAGGTGAGAGAAAACAATTCTCATTTGATTTCTTTCCATTTTGGTGAAGGTAGTTGTTTTAGGTTTCTTTTTGTTTGGGATTTCCTTCTCCATTTTTGGGTAAAGAAAAGATTAGCAGAGAATCCCAGGAGAAATTAAGAAGGAAAGTAAACACCAAATCTCTTACATTCTCTCCCTTACATCACAAGTGATGTCATAGGTTAGAGATTCTTTGATTTTGGATCTCATTTTTTGGAGAAGACAAAGAAATTTGAGTTAAAGAAGAAATCTCTATAATCTAATCTAACAACAGGGATCTCTCATACATTGAATCTTGGGATCTATGCTTGCTAGGTAAAATCTCTACACCTTATCTATTTTATGTTTAATACATGTAAAGTGTGAGATAATACATGTAGTGATGTATGGGATGATGTAGGGAGTGATGTATGTGTTAGTATGTGATGATGTATGACATGGTGATGAAATCATGATGTAATGAAGAATTTAATGCTAAAGTGAAATTAATGCATAGTTTTGATGATAAATGGGTGAAAATTCTAATTTGATGTCTATGTTATGTTATTTAGCATGGAATGTATGGATGTAGATTTTTATATGAGATGATATTTTTACATGCATGTATGTATGTGATGGACCATGCTAAATGGATGTAAATCTTGGTTTTAAGTGCTTTCATAATGAATGCTCCATAACCATGATATATGAAGGATATGGATGAAATATGTAATGATATTGCCTCTTTTGATTTCACATGAAGTATGGTATGTTTATTTTTTGATATGAGAGTAAATATTATCATGTTTTCATATACATAATATGTTATGAGCATATTATTATTAATAATATCAAGTGGATGAATTTCTCTCCATGCCTTTGTTTGCTTGTCACATAGAAAAGAGAGTTAACAAGGCTTTAATTTGTGTTGATTCCATGTTATCTATCTTGATCTTCATGTCATTTAGCTCAATTATGGCCTAATGCATATTATGAACGGTTTGGATCGTTTAAATTCATCTTAGATTTAAAGATTGAAGCTATTTTTGCTCTCTTTTTATTGATGCATGAATATATAATTTAGGTCTATATCTTTGAGGAAAAGATCTCCATGTGTGTTTTGCCATAATATGATGGTGCATGCTTGATTATCATGAAAATGTGTTTTTGGTCTCTCACCAAAGAGATCAAGAAGTGTAGGTTTTAATGTTAGAAAGTGAGCATTTGCCTTGATCTTCTTAATAATCTCATACTTTTTAACATGTTGAACATATTAGATGGTGTGGATCGTCGAATTTGGTTTAAGAATTAAGTGTGATGCATTAATTGGCTCTCTTTTTCTTATACGTTTAATCTCATGCACCTTATACTAGAAATTCATGTTTATGATATCATAATGATGAGGCTTGATGTGATTGATATGTTTACACTTCATTTTGTGTTTAAAGCTTTAACATCGTGAGCGTGGAGGCAAGTTACTTCATTTTACTTGCTTATTAATTTCGAGTAGTTAGTAGCCTTATTTTTCATGTTTTAACTGCTTTGATAGCTTTAGGTTGAAATCGAATAAACTTTGCAATAAGCTACCTTCGGGCTTTCTGATTCGTTCTCTTGTGGTGGGCCCAATGGGCCTATCCCTAGTTTGGGCCTTAGGGCCCATCTCTCCTCTTTTGTAGGCCTTAGTGCTTACGCTCTTCCTTTTGGGCTCAAAGCCCTTCCTATGGATGTGGGCCTAAAGGCCCACCCCTTTTGTTGGACCCGTCGCTCTAACTCGCTCTCACAGGCACATAGCCCGTTTCATCTTTTAGGTCGTAAGAGCCTTATCCTTTCACTTGGATCTAAGGATAAAGGTTCGATAGATCGCCAAACCCTAAAAACAAATAATAATAGAGTTTAAGATCTCTAGTTTAGTTCCCCTCTAGGGTTAGGGCTTGGTGCTTTAAATTCCTAGGTTGCATTAGCCTAGGGTTTTATGTTATTTGGGCATTTAGGAGTTTCACTCGAGATGAAATTCCAGTTTTACCCTCACCTTGGTTTTAAATGTTTTGAAGTTTTAAAAGAAAATGTTTTTCAAAATTCATCTCATTTAGCTTAGGGTTTCATGCATATAGGGTCAAGATCTTCCTAAAACAGATTAGGGATCTTTAGAAACCCTTGTGCGACATTAGAGCGTAGGGCATGCATACATCGCGTCCTATCGACGTTCGTTTTCTTCTCGGGCACACGTGCATGGTGTGATCCCTTTTTCCTGGGCACATCCTATTTTGGATGTGATCCCGTCGTAAGATTCACACCTAAGGGTGTTATGAGTTTTTCTTTTCTCTGGGCACGTCTCATATCGGACGTGATCCCTCTCCGGGCACGTATCCTGATCACGTGATCCCGCTTGAGGTTCACATTTACGGATGTTATGAACCCTTTCGTCTTTTGGGCATATCTTATGTTGGATGTGATCCCGTTGTGAGATTCACAACTAAGGGTGTTATGAATCTGCTTTTTCTCTGGGCACGTCCCATATCAGACGTGATCCCTTCTTGGGCACTGTCCTGATCACGTGATCTCTTCTTGAGGTTCACATCTATGGATGTTATGCACCTTTCTCTTCGTTTGGGCATGCAACCATCGCGCATGATCCCTCTCGGGCACGTTTTATGTTGAACGTGATCCCAGTTTTTTCGGACATGTGTATGCAACACGTGATTCCATTTTGGCATATGTCTAAGGACATATTCGCCCCTTTTGTGAGAATCGCGTTCAAGAACGTAACTTCTCTGTTTTAGGGACACACGTATACAACGTGTGAATCGCCCGAGTTTCATGTCCAAGGACATGACTCTCTCTTTGATGCACGTGGCATACTGCACGTGATCGCTTCAGTTTATGGTGTATACAGCACCATGTCACATGCTTGAGTGTACGTGTACATATTACACGTATCACACCCTTTGTTTGTGCATGGATATAGAGCACATCCGCGTCACCTTGCTTTTTGCACACGGGCCTACTGATGGTGCGTGTCGCTTTCTTTTGTTGCATTCAACCAGATGAATATATGCATTTTTTCGCCCCAAAACTACCTATCCTGACACCTAGATTTAGGGGGGCTTATTCTTCATTCGTTTATTTATTTAGTGCAGTTGTTGTTTATATATAGCATTGTTTAGTTTTAATCATTTATCCCCTAAAAAACTTTTAATCGCGAAGTAGAGGCCGTCCTNGCATGGTGTGATCCCTTTTTCCTGGGCACATCCTATTTTGGATGTGATCCCGTCGTAAGATTCACACCTAAGGGTGTTATGAGTCTGTCTTTTCTCTGGGCACGTCTCGTATCGGACGTGATCCCTCTCCGGGCACGTGTCCTGATCACGTGATCCCTCTTGAGGTTCACATCTACGGATGTTATGAACCCTTTCGTCTTTTGGGCATATCTTATGTTAGATGTGATCTCGTTGTGAGATTCACACCTAAGGGTGTTATGAATCTTCTTTTTCTCTGGGCACGTCCCATATCAGATGTGATACCTTCTTGGGCATGTGTCCTGATCACGTGATCCATTCTTGAGGTTCACATCTATGGATGTTATGAACCCTTCTCTTCTTTTGGGCATGCGACCATCGCGCATGATCCCTCTTGCAACGTGATCCTAGTTTTTTTCGGACACGTGTATGCAACACGTGATTCCATTTTGGCATATGTCTAAGGACATATTCGCCCCTTTTGTGAGAATCACGTTCAAGGACGTGACTTCTCTGTTTTGGCGACACACGTATACAACGTGTGAATCGCCCGAGTTTTGTGTCCAAGGACATGACTCTCTCTTCGGCGCACATGGCATACTGCACGTGATCGCTTCAGTGTATGGTGTATACAGCACCATGTCACATACTTGAGTGTACGTGTACATGTTACACGTATCACACCCTGCTTTTTGCACACGGGCCTACTGATGGCGCGTGTCGCTTTCTTTTGCTGCATTCAACTAGATGAATGTATGCATTTTTTTGCCCAGAACTACCTATCCTGACACGTAGATTTAGGGGGGCTTATTCTTTATTCATTTATTTATTTAGTGCAGTTGTTGTTTATATATAGCATTGTTTAGTTTTAATAATTGATCCCCTAAAAAACTTTTAATCGCGAAGTAGAGGTCGTCCTTGCGAACGGGCGGTTGTTGGGTGCCTAACACCTTCCCAACCCGTACCTTGATCCCCTTATCCATTTCTCTGACCGCAGACCTTTATTTGGATTATCGCCATGGTTTTTCTTGGAAAACTAGTTTTAAGGTGATTTTCTAAAATCTTGGGTCCTGAAAGGTCCATGTTTTTATGTTTGTCGAATTTCGTGTCAAAGGTAAACTCAAGATGGTCAATGTAACTTGAGTTAGAGTCTAGTGAGTCTCGGTACACTTCGGTTGAAAGANACATATGCAGCGAAGTATTTCTACTCATTCATTTTAATAACTGTGGAATAAGGGACACCTCTCATGCGGATACTATGTCCTAAAGACTTAAGAAATTGATAATATTAATGATAATAATATGGAGTAGCGATGTACACATCTCAGCGGATACTTTGTCCTTCACGTCACTGAGAAGTGACCAAATAACATTGTAAGGACCTTGTAAAATCTCCGTCTTGTCATCCTCTACAGCATTTGGTGAATCTGGTTTTGCCTGAACAGGTCTAGAGAACATGGTTGTTCTAGCAACATTAGAAAAAGGGCCTTTGGTTGCAGAACCAGACGGCTGGTGGCAGAGCAGGCTGAAAAGAGTTACCCTGTCTAAAGTTCCAAAAATACGAAACAGAAACAGAATAATTATCTGGATAATCATTTATCTTTGCAAATTCAATTTTTGTCTTTTTGATGGCATTTTGTTGTAAATTTAACCACAATATAAGAATAAGGTTTAGGAAGTAAGTAGAAAGTATGATGTGGATCACATTTGAAGGGCCTTCAAATTCCATCAAATTTGAAGGTCTTCAAACTTTTACACTCTCTTCTCTGAATAATGTAACTGAAGTCTCCAGTGAGAGTGCTCTAACAAAAATAGAAGAACTAAAATGTGCTAGTCCATTCAAAAGTGATTATTTTATTATTCTTTGCGATAAAACCAACAAACTTAAAAAAAAAAATATGAAAAAAATAAAAAAATTAGCTTGTTAGAGAAAATCAAAGGAGCAATTCAAATACTCAAAGACGTGAAGCAGAAATGACTAAGGAAAAAATATTACAAAGCTGAGGACCCAACTGTCCAGCAATGCGACGAACATGATATATATCATCTCCTCATCAACTGTCCGGAGGTGAGGAAAATTTGGTACCATTTCCTGACTATTAGATGTGGCATTGGTAACCCGAAAGATTCCAAATCAGCTGATCGTAATGTGGAAGGTGAAGCTAAGGATTGACAGGGGGAATTTTATTCGGAAGGTACTCCCTCACAAAATTTGGTGGTCAGTGTGGAGAGAAAGGAATGACAGAATTTTTGAAGACAAATCCTCATCAATTGACAATCTGATTGTTGCGGTCAAACGGCTCATCTACGATTTGGGTCACGCCGAACAGAGTTTCCCAGGATTAAGATTTGAAGATCTGATATGTAGGTGAGAGAAAATCAAATATGAGTAATTTGTTCGCTTTCTGGCTTCCGCAATGTTTTCTCTTCCTCTCCTCTTTTTTATTTTATTTATTTTATTTTATTTTTATTTTTTATTTTTTGTTTTTCTTATTTTTTGAGTGCTTCCTCGGCACTCTCTTTGAGTAATGAAATTTGCCCTATTGCTCAAAGAAAAAATAAATAAAAAATAATGCGAAGAACATACGTTTGTTTTTTATTGGAGGATATTGGAGTGGAATGGTAACCATTCTAAACCTAAGTTAGATTAAACCTTCTTACAGAAATAAATCCATCGAATTAGGGTTTATAAGTAATAAGATCCTCAACAAAGTGCTTTTCTTTTTATGGAAAACTAGCCCCTATATCCCCTGCAAGGCACGGGACTTCTTTTAAAAAAAAAATTTAATTTTTTTATTAGATAATTAAAAAAATTAGTTGTTTTAGATTGGGCCATTGTTTATAATGTAGGTTTTTTTAACCCACACTTAAGAGAGAGGGTTTTGTTAACTTAATAATAAATAATAGATTGGGCCATATGTTTATAATGTAGGATTTGTTAAACCACACCTAAGAGAGAGGGTTTTGTTAACCCAAAAGCTTCTCCTATAGTATATTATAATAGATGGGTAGGATACCTTTGCATGGGAAAAAAATTGACGTGGAGGACAACCTTTTTTTTTATGCACGGACAGTCCTCGGCACATGTTAGCACGATGCAAAAAGACGAAAAAACCATAAACTGAATAATAACGGTGCACGTTAGTAACTCCAATTAATGAATTTGAGCATAAAAATAGCTATAACTTTCAAAATATAAATCGGATTTGAACAAAATTTCTACGGTTGTAAGTATTTTTTAAGATCTTTAAAACAAGAGCAGATATAAATATCAAATTCCAAAAAAAAAAAAACTAAAAACTAAAAAAACCCAGAAATAAACCCTATTTACGAAGCTATAAAAACTCATATTGTATGCAAATTACAACTTGTATAGGTTTTTTTACTATAAAAACGTAATTTTTTAATTTTTTACTATGCAATCCTTTTGTGTAGAGGCTCACAAATATGCAGATGTTCAAAGTATTCAAAAATAACCTATACAAATTACAACTTGCATATGCAAATTACAATCTGCATAGGTTTTTAACTATGCAAATGCAATTTCTGAGTTATTTTTATTATGTAAATTGTATGTATAGAGGCTTAGAAAAGTGCAGATGCTCAAAAGTATGCACAATAGCCTATGCAAATTACAACCTACATAATTTATGGGTTTTTTATTATGCAATTTGTGTGCATATTCGAGTTACAAGGGTTATTTTTCTTTTTGAATTTGATATTATTATGTGGTCTCATTTTGGAGATCTTGAAAAATGATTTCTGAAAATTTAAATTTTGTTAAAATTTGATTTGTTAATTAAAGATTATAGCATTTTAAATTTTAAAAATATTATTTTCTCTTTCTACCACGTCATCAGTCCCCATAAGTAAAAAGAGTTAGAGCATCTCCAATGTAAATGTGCTCTGCTTCCTATGTGGTGTGGCTCTCAAGACATCCTCTTGAGACTTGCTTCCTATGTGGAGAAAAAAGTTCCACAATTTATGATGAAAAGAAAAATGCATCTCCAATGCAAATGTGGTTTGGTTGTTAGTTTTGCATATGTGGCATTTAATAAATTAAATATTTTATTTTTTTAGTTGTAACAAAGGAAAGAGAAAATAAAATCTTTAATGATATTTGCTAAAAAAGAGGAGATAGAATAATATCTTTAACTGAATTTGCTGATTAGGATGGGAAGACATCCTCTTGGTGAACCTCTGGAACAAGAGGATGGACTAGAGGATGTCTTCCTATCTACCTGCCACATTATCTTCACATTAGATGAGCACATTTGCATTAGAGACAGTTTTAAGAATAAATTGGATATGCTTCCTACGTGGCACACCACTTTTAAGCAAACTATGTTTGCATTGGAGAGGCTCTAAGAGCATCTCCAATGCAAATGTGCTCTGCTTCCAATGTGGCATGGCTCTTAAGACATCCTTTTGAGACTTATTTCCTATGTGGAGAAAAAAGTTCCACAATATATGTTGAAAAGAAAAATGCATCTCCAATGCAAATGTGATGCGGTTGTTAGTTTTGTCTATGTGACATTTAATTAATTAAATATTTTATTTTTTTAGTTGTAAAAAGGGAAAGAGAAAATGAAATCTTTAATGAGATTTGCTAAAAATAAGAAGAGAGAATAATATTTTTAACTGAATTTACTGACTAAGATGAGAAGACATCCTCTTGATGAACCTCTAAAACAAGAGGATGGACTAGAGGATGTCTTCCCATCTTCATACCACATCATCTTCACATTAGATGAGCACATTTGCATTGGAGACGGTTTTAAGAATAAATTGGATGTGCTTTCTACGTGGCACACCACTTTTGTGCAAACCATGTTTGTATTGGAAAGGCTTTAAGGCAGTAAGAGCATCTCTAATGCAAATATGCTCTGCTTCCTATGTGGCATGACTCTTAAGACATCCTCTTGAGACTTGCTTCGTGTGTGGAGAAAAAAGCTCCACACTTTATGCTGAAAAAAAAAGGCATCTCTAATGCAAATGTGGTCTGCTTGTTTGTTTTACCAATGTGACATTTAATTAATTAAATATTTTAATTTTTTAATTGTGAAAAAAAAGAAAGAGAAAATAAAATCTTTAATGAAATTTGCTAAAAAAGAGGAGAGAGAATAATATTTGTAACTGAATTTGCTTACTAGGATGGAAAGACATCCTCTTGGTGAACCTCTAGAACAAGAAGATGGAGTAGATGGATATGTCTTCCCAACTGCATGCCATATCATCTTCACAATAGATGAGCACATTTACATTGGAGAGGATTTTAAGAATAAATTGGATGTGCTTCCTACGTGGCACACTGCTTTTAAGCATACCATACTTGCATTGGAGAGGCTCTAAGAGCATCTCTAATGCTAATATGAATATGGTAAAATAAGACTGCCACGTAGTATAAATAGACATTCTCTTTAAAAAAATTTTGCCAATGCTAATGTGAAGAAAGTATGTGATGATGATATGACAGTAGTTATTCTAGACATTGTGAAGTAGAATGTCTATTTCTAGACATTCATCTTTATAATGTATTACGGTCCACATCAACAAATTTTTTTCCCTCTAAAACTTTTAGCTACTTTTTAAAGAGAATAAGTTGGACTCATTAAAAAATTAAGTGCCAAATAAGTTAAAAAGTCATCTCAAGACATTTGCATTAGAGATGCATTTTTTTCAACAGCGTCTATTGTGAAGATTTTGTTGCCACGTAGATAAGACATTTGGATTGGAGATGAGCATCTCCAATGCAAATGTGCTCCACTTCCTATGTGGCATGGCTCTCAAGACATCTTCTTGAGACTTGCTTCCTATGTGGAGAAAAAAGTTCCACAACTTACGTTGAAAAGAAAAATGCATCTCCAATGCAAATGTGGTTTGGTTGTTAGTTTTGCCTATGTGGAATTTAATTAATTGAATATTTTATTTTTTTACTTGTAAAAAAGAAAAGAGAAAATGAAATCTTTAATGTGATTTGCTAATTAATTGAATATTTTATTTTTACATTAAAGATTTTATTTTCTCTTTTCTTTTTTACAAGTGAAAAATAAAATATTCAATTAATTAAATTCCACATAGGCAAAACTAACAACCAAACCACATTTGCATTGGAGATGTATTTTTCTTTTCAACATAAGTTAGTGGAACTTTTTTCTCCACATAGGAAGTAAGTCTCAAGAGAATGTCTTGAGAGCCATGCCACAGTGGAAGCAGAGCACATTTGCATTGGAGATGCTTTAAGGGTAGCATTAGGGCATGGGTAAAAATCCTGGTGGAAATATCCAGTCACTATTATAAATGAGTACGCTTTCCAATTTTCTTTTTTCTTCTTCTACTTTTCTCTTTCTGGAACTCACCACGCTCACGCAACCTTTGCGACCACTAGGAGATCAGATGCTCGTCTCCCGCCCATAACTATCCACTTTCTCTCACTAGATTAAATCCATCGATTCATCCGTCAATCCATCCATTTTCTCCCCAATCATATCCAAATGCACTTCCAGGTACGCCGATTTCGATTTCGATTTCGATTTCTTATCTAGGGTTTGTTTGATCAAGTTCCAACTTTCAGCATCATTTCCTGTCCAACATTTTGATATTTTTTTTGTCATTTTTGATCTGTTAATTTTGTTCATTCCAATCTTTAATCCTGAATCTCACATGGGTAAGTAAGGGTAAAGCTCTAACTCCATGTGCTGATGTGCATGTGATGTAATTTGTTATAATATTATCTATTAATATATTTTCCGTGGAATCTGGTGGGTTTTTGGTATTAATTTATTAACACTCCCCACCCCAACTGTCAATCTTCGTGGTTCTTTAAAAGTCGCACGTTGTATAGATCTTCCTCAAGTGTTTTTATTTGGTTTTGTGTATACAAATCTCTAAAACTCATTTTTTCCTGTGAAAATTATAGAGTAGCTGAATTGGGGTCTTTGTAATTAAATTATTTGGATCTGGAATCGCTTGATCTGGAAGTAGGTGAGTTTTCTGGTTGATTTGATTTTTATTAGTTACAGGAGAATCACAAATTCAGTTCCTTTTGTTGTTGAGCATTGAATTGTCATGGTCTAAAAAATGTTACTGTTATGATGATCTCTACTGGGTTCAATTATACGTCTGATCATATTTGTGATCTGTTGTCCCCACAAATGATATAATTCAGCAACACGTATCATGTTGTATTCTAAATTTCCCCTATTGATCGTTTAATCGACTTTAGGAAAAAGTGTGTATTGTAGAATAAATCATATTGGTATTTAATACCATGGTATTTTGCTAGCTTTTTTAGGGGAATTGGGTCTGATGTTAGCTAATAAGGCTCAATTGAGATGTTTATCTTGTCTTATAAATTGGACATAGATTACATTGATGAATTATGATTCATGTAATTGAAAGGTGACATTACTCGTCTTTTTGTATGAGAAGGATTGGACATTTTATACCACAATTAGTCATATAGTTTGGTTATCAGTCACCCTTATAGGTATGTCATGTTTGATAAGATGTACGGAGTTATAATGGTTTTCTTTTTCTGATTTCGGATCTTTTTCTAGTTATACTGTTATAGAAAAATATGTAGCCCCACGTGTACATGCCACATACATATTATGTGCAGGGGTAAAATTCTCTTTTTAGTGAAGGAATACTGAATACTCATGATTCATGAATAATTGAGTTGGTTAGTCCAACCAAATGATGTTATGTTGGAAGACAAGAGGAGAGGCAAATGGGTGATTTAGTTTGCCACTTCCCTTGAATAAAAGGGAAATATTGATGAAGAATTAGCCTAGTCGTCCTGTTAATCCCAACTTTGGTTGGGCATATACTTGTTTTTATTAGTTCCCATGTTTTCAAGCCAATTCTTGGTCAAGATGGTACTCTGTAGTTCTTCTGCTTCGAGTGAGAGTAGGTCATTTCCCATATATATGTTTTTTTCCTTAATTAATGCTGTCTTTACAAGCATTCCCCTCTTTTTTTGTTCTGTTTCTGTTTTTGTTTTCTGTTTTTAGTTGTGTACTTGTGTGTGAGTTTTTTACATCACGTGAAAAAGTACGTATAATCGAAGAACCCCTCCTACATTAAATGAGGTTGGCTAGTTATCCATTTTGTAATTTCCATTGGATTATCTTTGACCTTCTTTTAATGTTGACTCTTAAAAAAATAGTTAATTATTCATGACTTCTTGGGCTTGTAGTCATCATATCTGGCATATGTCTTGATATCTGCTTTACTTGTGTTTTTGAAGATTTGGGCATGAAATGGGTTGTACCAACATATATCCAGATCCAATTATGAGATTAACATGTAATAGCAGTAGGAATTCGGATCTGCTCCTATCTAGATCTTTGGATCTGAATCTGGATGATTTGCCATAGCCCATAGGGAGAAGATATCCCACAGTCGACTATTTCAATTGTACGGTCTACAATGGAATTTACCGTGCACATGGTTTGTGCAGTCTGCATCCCATGGTCAATGACTGTGCCGTGGGGAAGAATGACTCTTTCCCAAATTGCACAACCCAAATCTAATCTCATGCGTCGTGTACAGATGAGTTGATTGGGTATGGAAGAAAATATAAGTATACAAGATTGGTGTTGAATGGGGGTCAAGTCTAATAACATGGACCACTGTATCATTTTTATCAGTCACAAATTTGTTTGCGGATCATTCTCCTTAGATCCTATATTGACCTTTGTCCGAAGTAGATCTTGTCTATTGATCCAAATCATGATAAGGTTTTTTTATCAGATTAATGATCTGGTAAAATATAATCCATTTTTATGGCTTTGTGAAGGTAACACAATAAATTGTGTAAAAAAATTGTACTTTTCGATTGAATTATTTTCTCTTGCACATAGAGTTTTAAAATCTGTACACAGTTGACTTGTTTAATGTTACTGAACTATTCTTTCTTCAATTGTCTAAACTTTTCAGCTTGTTTAGGAGACACATCCAAGAGTTCCCAGAATTGAGTTCCTTCGTTTCAGGTAAATTGGTGTTTGTGTACAAATCCTTATGGAGAAAAAAAAAAAACAATCTCCCTTTTTCACAGTATATATTTTGGAATCTTTGTTATCAGTTCGTGCACTCTCTAAGTGCGTTATTTTGTCAATGCTGATTTACTATCTGCATTGTATGTGTTTTTTAGGAGAACTATCAGCATATTATCGGAAGTAGCTTGAGTAATAATAGCTCAAATTTACTCTTTTTACAAATTGATGAGGATGTAACAATGAAAGCTGATGTTCTGTTTAAAATTTGACCTTTATGCTGCATACCTGGATGCCCCACCATAAAAAGTGGGGATTCACTTGTAGTTAGCTCGATATATTTAGGCTATGTTCACCAGAATTTGTTTTCAGGTGTAAAAGTACTTCCTAAGAAAATTCTCTCATTAAAAATTTTTCTTGAAAGTTAAATTTTTGATGTTCAGTTGTGTTTGAATTAATATAATAGTTTAACCTGTGGTGCTGGTATGCTTGACATAGATTCAAAGGTCTGCCTGATCCAACTCAGGATTGCCATTGTCCAATACATGATCCCAATGTATTGCAAATCACAGGGGATCGGTATTAAGTTGACTATGTCATTTGGATTGTTCGATTTAGATTGAATATCTAGGGCATTCCAAACTATATACGAAGTAAAAGACCTTCCAAAAAAGAGAAAGAGCGAGAAAATAGAAAAACACAAAGAAGAGAATGAAGAAATACAAGGGAAAAAGTGATGTAGACTATATTGCGGAAGTGTAAACAACTCTCTCAACTCAACGATTTCTACTAATCAAAATAACTGCTCAAAACATATATTCAATAATCAACCAACTAACAATGAAGATAATGCCCTTATTTATAAGCTCTAGTAGCTTGGGCTACAAGTAAAAGATAACTAAAAAGGAAACTAAATCTTAAATAAAAAAGGAAACAAATAAAACAGACCTAATTAAACTAGGAAACATAATAATAATTATAATATTCCTAAATATTCTCTAAAAGAGGAGACTGTGATATTCTTGATGTGTCCTCATGGACAGACCCCACACGTTTCATGTTTGACTTGTCATCGATAATCACCTCGGTCCCATTTTTGGTCTTCGTCTTCTTTGAAGGAAAAACTCAGTTTCTTTCTTCAACACAAGCAACACATTGTTTGGTCTTCGTCTTCTCAGAAAACCACAGGTTTCAAAGTTGGGGTCATCCTTTTTTACTACACATTGTTTTTCAAACTCGTGTCCGTCGAACTGTTGGAGGCTCGTTTCGTTTTCATGCGATCAGGGATCAGTTATGCGGTGAATTTGAAGTAGTTTCGTAGTATGTTGGGCGCATTGTTTTTTAGAACTTGTGACCGTCGAACGGTTGGGGCTCGTCTTCGTCTTCATGTGGTTAGGGATCAGTAATGTGGTGAATTTGAAGAAGTTTCTTCAGTATGTAAAAATGGGTTTATGCATTGGTAGGAAAAAAAGTGAATTTACAGAGAGAAAATAAAGCAAGATTTAGAGTTTCTCAAGAAAAAGGGAGTTTCATGTGATTTGTTTCTTTACAGAGCCTTTATCCACAATATAGTACATGGTGATTTTGTTTTGGAGCAAAAGATTACCATTCATTAGCTTTCAGATAGTTTTAGTCATAGCTTTATATTTTAAAATTGTCATTGGAAGAGAATTAGTCAAACCATTATTTGAGAAAACATGTGAATATTTCTTGATGGTTGTGAGCTTCAAAAGATTTAAGACTTTAAGTTTATTGTGATTGAAATGTTTTGGTGTATGTGTACCAATGTTTGTGTATGTTTTTTTTTTTTGATCAAAAAAGTGTATGTAAACTATTATAGAGTAGGGATTGAATGACCCTAGGTTCCCGAGACCCTAGTATGACCTGCACCATGAAAAAGGGTGATGTAAGGTCTATGTTGTATATGTAAATCCTAGATGTAAAATTATCCGGAATTCGTCCCTGAAAAGGTATAAAAAGAATAGGCGGAAATCGATAGATATGCTGAAATAAGAAATAACGGCCAATGTGATAGAAATAATGAATCATAAATAGAGTTTAGGTTCGAATTCCATAGATAATATGGATGGGACTGTCTATAATGATAAAGAAATGTAAGTGTAAGGGCTCATCCGTTGCTTGTTAGGCAGCCAGTCTTTCACTTCCGCCCCGGAACTCCCATGCCTTTCTTGGTCGGACCAACCCAACCGGCGATTTCCGACAAGTCTTTCTTCATTTTTAGAGCAAGAAGCGGAACTTTAGAGAAAGGCTCTCATGTGGAGCTAACATGGCTTGCTACAAGTATAGCCAAATCAAGATGAGACGGGACGGACGGTGAGAGGCCGCAGCGGGACTTCCATCACTTTGGCATGTATAAAAAAAATAGTGACATTTCATTTTGTACAGCATTTTCAAATCGATCATTTTTTATATATCATAGAGGATGATTCCTTCACTATGTGAATCATCATATTAAAAAATCAGCCCGTTCTAAGACCTTCAACCTCCTCAAATTAGCCCTTAAAAATCGTCAAATTTTTGACGTATTTTTTATAGTTGATTTCCAATCAACTTTTGATGGAGTTAGGAGCCTTAGAATGGGTTTTTTTTTGGTGACGATGATCTACATGGCGAGGTGAACATACTCATTGAAGATAGCCGTTGGATCATATCCATGTGGGCCCCACAAACTGGTAACTTTGGGGTCACGGAACCTATGGTCATTCGATCTTTTCCCTATATTATATTATATTTAGAAATAATGTCCTGAAAGAGAGTTCCAAACTTCCAAAGTGAGACTCAAAATAGCATACCTTAGAGGTATACCCCTAATGTATCGTGTATAGGGCAAAGTAGCGTACTGCGTACCCATATTACGTACCGAAACGACCCACATACCAGGTAACATTGTTTAGGTCTTATCCTATTTGAGGATTTTATCAATGTTAAATATAAAACAGAGAATAATAAATAGAACAAAAATATAATTATTCATTATCATATACAAGACATTTAAAATTGCAATAGGTAGCCCACTTACTATATGTTAACGTATACGCACACGGGCAATTGTAAAATTAATTATCTCCTTTGCTAAAGCTATTTTAATTGTTATTAGCATTCTTACCAATGCTCTTTCCTTGTTTCAATTACTTGTAGCGAACTAGCAATCCCCAAGGCCGTGGTTCATTGCTAGCTTCTTTAGCAATTTTTTCTTTTTCTTTTTTCATTCTGGTTTGAGAAACACACAACTACTTCTCTCGGGACATGTTGCTCTGTGGGATGCCTTTGCTTGCTTATCATTGCCCAAGTGTTGATGGGACGCTCTGCTTCCATCGAACACGCTAGCCATAGGTTTGAAAAGTAGGACAGGATTTATGAGAAAGAATTTGCCTGAAGTTTTCCTCTGGTTACAAACTGGCCCTCCACTTTCATTCTTGTTATGATTGGCAATGCAAGCTATAACTCAAAATTTACTTAAATTTTCTTACAGATGTAAAAATCATACTGTGATATATTGGCGAACCCCAATTTGGTAAATTCTTCAAATTGGGGTTACCAGTTAGGTTGCTACGGCTTTTGCTCGTTGTTAATGCTCCCCGAGCTTTCATCACGCAGGTGCCAATTGTTTAGTCCTTAATGAACATGAATAGTTTTATCTTGTTCAGAACAATGCACCATGTTAATTGGAAATTTACCTTGAGAAGTTCATTTCATCTAATGAGCTCAGCTCCAAAATTATTGTCGTACATATTTTTGTCGTACATATTTTCATAACAAAGAAATTTTATTTAAATAAGGTAACAGTTTCTCAGTTTCTCTATTACCGAGTTTTATTGCCATTTGGATTATGATACTTGAGTGAACCCTGTGCTTAAAGGAGTTTGATGGGGTCCTAGTTACTATTTTGAGTTATAGGGATATCCTCATTGCTATTGTGGGAAAGCTGGATCGAGCAAAACCTTCAGGGAGGAGAGTGAGGTGGTAACTCTTACTTTTGGTGGTGTAAGTCTGAAATTTTTTAAAATCTACAAATCTTCTTCCCGTCCTTTGGGTGAGGCAGTCTGACTAGTAAGAAAACATGTCATATTCAAGGCTTTCACAATTTCAAGGAAATTTTGATAGATGGTTGGAGGTGGAGAGAAATGTTTAAATAATTAGTAGTATATGGGAAGAAAGGAACGGGGAAGTGTGGTGTTTTTGGGACGGTGATAGTATGATCTTTGGGTTGAGTGTGGTGTTTTTGGGACGGCCAGCGTGTTGGCCGGTCCTAGTATAGTTTTTCTTTTCTTTTCACTTATACTTGTAAATTTTTAGCCTTATGGCATATATAATAAAATTTGAAATTCCCCTCAAAAAAAAGAAAGGAACGGGGAAGAGGGTCCTGGAGATTAGCTAGTTTGAGTGATCATCTAAGGGAATTGGTTTGAGGCTGGACCATCACACTTTTAAGGACTGTAAATCATGTACTGGACCTTTGTAGCACAGGTGAAGCTTACCTTATGGAGAAATCCACTTTCTTAATCTTGTAGGTATCTTACTTGGTGAAATAGATGCAAAGGGAAAATACTTATGAAAGAAAAGGAAAAAGGTAAATGAATGAATGAGTTGAGTTCTTCCTTTACTACATTTTTCTCTTTGCCCTTGTTATAACTTGTTTTTAAAAATATGGTGTTTGAAGCTTTTAGTAAATAGGAACTAAATTGTCTAGATGAATTTCTATTATTAGTTTCTGTGCCTCCTTTCCCTCTTGTTTTCTTTTTAATTTTGTACCAGTCTGTTATGCAGTGTCCCTTCAGTTCTTGTACAGTACGTTGAGCCTAGACTTGTAGATTCAGTATACTGGGAAATATGCTTTTTGGAAATTGGTATATTAGATAGTGTAAAACGATATTAGAATATTTTCTCTTTTTTTTACGACCAGTAACCAGAGAAATTTTGATTATAGTGAAGAGATTGCATCTCTCTAGTAGATGGTTTAGTTAAAACTTGCTAACAAGTTTTTGAATGTAATGCACTAAGTGAGCATTATGAAATCTTCTATGTGAATTTCTGAAAGCTATCCTGTTTAGCTCTTTTATGGTTCATTTGGTGGTAGGTTTAATATGGGTTCCTGGACTTGCAAATTTTTGGTAAACTGGAAACATTCTTGAGTTTGAACAAACTTGTAAAAACACATGAATGTTTGATTCTTTACGCCCAGGATGAGAGGATTCTTTTGATAAGTGGTAGTATTGAAATTGTTCACTGAACATGAGCATTTTTGCTTTCTGGTTTTGCTCCCCTTCCTTCATCGCGATCTTGTTAGGGTTGAACTTTTTCTTGCAATGGAAGTGCAGGAATAGCACGGAAATTATGTATGGACAGTTATTTTGACTGTTAGTAGTGCATTATTCAGTACATTGCTGGATGGTAGTTTTACTGGAGATCATTTGTATTGCTGCGGTGCTTTCGAAGATCACCTTACTTTGATTGCACACCTAGCAATTGACACCTCTTCCTGGTAGCCAAGAGTGCTAACCATCATTTGTTGGTCTTATAAATTATGAGGAAAGTGAGGTAATTTTATCCAGCAGTGTTGCTTGGATGTTATGGTGGTGGAGATGGGAGTTGGCCTTACGGGTATCTCTTTTTTTTTTTTTTGTTTCTATCAGACTAGATCAGCCATATGAAGGTAAGAGTTTACCATGGATGTTATCAAGTGAGCCAGAAGAGAGCAGTTCAGCATTTTGGAGGATTGTGTCTATGTTTAACCTCTCTTCCTTTTGTTTGCATTCCTCTTCCATTGAAGAATTCACATGCAATAGTTAAATAAATGCTCGTGTTTGATACCAAACGAAAGTTTATCTGATAGTGTGATTCTTGGTGAACTAAAGAAACCATTGTTGGTGTGGTAGATTCTGTTACCAAGTGAAACCTAAGTTCCGTGGAAGTGCTTTTTTGCTTACTGAATTTCGGAAAATGCTGATTTTCTTTACAAACCCATAATGAGAATGTTTTTTGCATCTTCGTAGCAATGGAGGAAAAATGATCGTTCATTCTCTTTAGAGTTTTTCTGATTCCACACTTTCCCTTTTTACTACTGTTCTACCTTGCCATTTTATTTCGTTGTATCAAAAGTATTCTTGGTTTTTAGGTTTATGCTTTCATCATGAATTTTATTCCGTTTATTCTGAATCAGTAATCATTTCCTCCTTTGGGAGCTTGCTTCACCACACTTACAAATTTGTGTAGTTCAGAATAGTGATGATAATAATAACTCCTGATCTTGAATACCTCTTGGGATTTCCCCCTATACAAGATATTTCTGCAATAGGTGTTGGAAACATGGAAATCAAGACATAAAACTAAAGGGCAAAAGAAATCCTATTCATCCCGGTATTGGGATGTTTCTTAAACTTAATACATGCTTATTATCATATCACATATGTGCTTTTAAACATCTGTGTGTAGATTGAAAAACCGTTAAAGATGTGTGTGTTTAAACTGAAAAATATTTCAAAAATTGTCAAATCTGATTCAAGATGGTGTTACTGTTAGTATGGTGCGACTTTTTATGGAATTGCTGATAACTGGAATTTGTATACTCATATTATTGTAAACAAATAAAGATATTAATGATGCTTGAGGCTGCTGAGTGGCTCCCTCTATGCAAGTTTCGACGTCCTTGCCTCGGTATGGAGGACATAAAATGCACGAAGGAAGAAAAATGGAGAAACTCTGAATGAAATGTTGTATTCAACATTGGACTTCAAATATTTTGTGGTTTCCTTCGTAAATTGCATTTATAGGGATTGATATCCCTCTTATGGAGAAAAGCTAGCAAAGAAGTGTTTGCACTTCACATTTTCTTTAGCTCATTTCTCCTTAGGAATTCTATTTTAACTTTTTTTAGCTTATTTCTCTTGAGGACTTATCTTTAATGTCTCTTCAATGAGTTTCAGGTTTAGCTTTAAGATGGCGACAGGTATCAGGGGTCGACGTAGATTTGCTTTGCACCAATACCGTTCAACTCCATATCCGTTGCCATCTTGCCGTCGACAAGTTGTGGAGAAGGAAGCTCACCAGCAGAAAAAACCTAGTGTAGCATTGGAGAAGAAAGACTGGGAAGATGCAACCTGTTCAGTGTGCATGGATTATCCCCATAATGCTGTTCTCCTTCTCTGCTCTTCTCATGACAAAGGTTGCCGACCTTATATGTGCGGTACCAGCTATCGATATTCCAACTGCCTTGACCAGTTCAAGAAGGCTTATACCAAAGTAACATCACCTCCACATGCTGAACCTTGGCAAGGATCTAACGACAACTCAAGTGTTGGTTCACTTACTGAGAAGTGTGAAGTAATGGAGCTAGCATGCCCACTCTGCCGAGGACAAGTTAAAGGTATGACAGTGGTTGAACCTGCGCGTGAATATCTGAATGCTAAGAAAAGAAGCTGCACACAGGATAATTGCACCTTTGTTGGAACCTACAAAGAACTTAGAAAGCATGTGAGGCAGGAGCACCCGTGTGCCCGTCCACGTGAAGTGGATCCCATACTTGAACAGAAGTGGAGAAGGCTTGAGCGAGAGAGGGAGCGGGATGATGTACTCAGCACGATAAGAACATCAATGCCAGGTGCGATGGTCTTGGGGGATTACGTGATAGAGGGCAACCATCACGGCTTGGATACAGAGGATGAGGACGGGGAAGCTGATGAAGATGATGGAGTTCCTGAGATGAGCTTCGACGATAGAGGTATATTTAACTTTCTTTTCCTTCTGCAAGCACTTACTCCGGCAGGGAATGCCAGTCTTAGCACACGGCTGAGAAGGCTGGAGAGAGGTTACCACCGCACGTTGGATGGAGTAGGAGGAATTCCTCCGGTTGCGGCTGCTGGTGTTGCAACCGATGCACTTGCTTCTGAAGGGGATGGGGAGGATGATGAATTCCCAGTTGTCCACCACAGGGGGAGGATGGTCAGTCGTGGGAGGACTGTGAGGAGACGGAGACGTAGAAGCCAGCGGAGGGCGGATGTAGATATGACCTAAGTAGAAAAAGGGGGATGAGATGAGGTGAGATATTTAGGTTAGTAGTTGTTTCAAAAAAAAAAAATTGCATTTAACTTGCATCATCCCCTCATAATTTTACATGGATTTGCCTCTAATTTGTTTGTGGAATAGTCATGTGACCATGGCTGGGGAGAAAATCCAAAATGAAAGGAGAAAAAGAATTGACGTCTTTCTGTCCCTTTTATTTTCTTCTGATTGTAATATTTTTCTTCTCATTAAATTTTTTTTTTTTTTACTTAAGGTTGTTATTGTTGTTCTAAGAATCCTTTGCAAAGGTAAGTTAATGGTAACCGTTCATGCTTAGTTAGTCTGTTTCATTTCTATTCAATTTGTATATGGACTTGCAAATCGGGAAAAAATTCATGTTGTAGTATGAAAGTGTTGCTTCGTTGTGCTTATTAAGTGAAGTAGTAAGTGAGATGGATCTCTAGCTTTACCATTCACTTGATTATCGTCTTATCTAAAATCTATGTAAAAAAGAAACCCGCATCCCAACATAGCTTTTTGGTAGTGGGGTTTTTTTTTTTTTTTTTGATAAATGGGTAAAATCCCAATTAATTTATCAATGATAAAAATTCCCATACAACAAGATAAAAAAAAATACAACAAAGAGTACAACGAAAATAAGTAGAACACAACGAAAAATTTGAAAAAATTAGGAGAAAACGGTGCAACGTTCGACCAATTCGATAGATTTACTTTCCAAAGAAGAGATTCTTTCATATAGATAGAGGGGAGAGATGTGTCCAACACTTTGTGCGCTCAAAACAAAGAAAAAAACTCGATCTATTGAAGAAAGTTCAGTAGTTGTTGATCCGGTCCGTCAAAACACTAGATCTGAGTATAATCGGAGTAGATCTGAACAGATTTGAAGCACTCAAAAGAAAGAAGATTACTAGAGTAAATTCACCAAAAAGGCGAGCGGAAGGCACCATAAAAGCGTGCAAAAGTTGCAAATAAAGCAAGCAAGATAAGAAAAATGATAAGAATGGTGGATTCCTTTCGCCGGTGACTCAGATCTCTGGCGAAGAGATCCGGTGCTGCTCCCTTTGTCTTTCGCTCTCTGCTCTCTCTCTCGGCTTGTTGGTAGTGTTGATTGACTTTTCTCACAGTTAAAGACAATTATTGTAGTTTCTTATGAAAAGTTGGCCCAGAAAAAAGAAAAACCCATGAGTTTGGCCAATTGAACATCAAGCTAAAGTGTTAAACATCAAAATGGGGCTCCTAACTTTTTGCCAATTATACCCTTAAACTTAAATCAATCTGTAGCCCTACACAATAAATCACATTTCAACTGATTATATTATACACAGAGAGAAACCCTAATTCCTCCTGGCCTATCCTCACTCTATACCCGTCGCCGGCGTCGTCATCCTCGGATTCCTCGCTCTCAATAACTTTTAATTCTTGCCTTCTGGTCCTCTCTCTTGGAGATTTAAAAGTAGTGTGAAAGAACATAAGCCTTTTTCCAGTATTGCTGATTTTGGTTTATTTTTTACATTGGCAGATTGGCTAAATCTGAGCTAAGTAACCAGAGCGTGGAGCGGGAGCGGGAGCATCCATTTTAAAAATATATTAAAGTTCGGAGCGTCTGTCTATATCTGTGTATTTATAAATATATATTTATAGTAAACTAAAAATTTCCTAAAAATCAAACATGAAAAATATCATCTCCAATCAATACTACTAATTATTTAAATAGATGTGATAAATTAAAGAAGGGTTATTTAGCCCTTCCTTATTCAACCCCTTCGAACCGCTTTTCTTGTGGAGCTCATTTTTTCGGATACAGTGATCTACATGGTGAGAAAAATATGCGCACCTTAAATCAGCCATTGAACCATCATGTGGGATTACAAGAAGAGAGGTTGAATAAGGAGGGGCTAAATAACCCCTCTCTAAATTAAATTATATTAAAAAAAAGTACCAATGTTAATTAATAAATCCTCTAATTGGAATTAGGAGAGAGGAGAGAGAAGGATTCATTAATGTGTCAAAAGCCCACTCGGTCAAACAACCAAATGTGGCATTAAAGGTGATAAAACTTGAAAGCAATGTTTAAAAAACGGACCTTTATAATGGTTATGACGACCGTTATAACGATAACGGCTCTAAGCTGTTACGCTATATCACTATAATGCCGTTATATGTTGATGACCATTTTTTACCGTTATAAGGACCGTTATTTTATTAAAAAAATAAAAAAAAGTAACATAAAAATTTATTTTGGACTCTAACAATTTTCTAAAAATTAAAACAACGTTATTTTCTGTTATTATGATGTTTTTTTTATTGAACACAAATGTCGGTTTGAGCATCAAAACCGTAATAAGGTCTTTATAACGGTTATAACTGTAATGGCCCCCTACCATTACACCGTTATGACAGATACTTTCAAATATTGCTTGAAAGTTAAAATTCTTCAAAAGGAGAGAGAATAGAATAACAAATTTATGGGGCTACTAGGTAAAATAAACACAATGAGTAGTGGGAGCGCGGATCCAATATCCTTGGTGAATTCGCGGATTGGGAGCGAAAGGTATAAAATTTCTCGTTATATTAAGATCCTGACAATTAGTAGGAATAAGTTCTTATTTATTTTGTAAGACATCATCACTTTAGTGTAATATTTTCTTTTTAGGGTTTAGATTTATTGTTTAATATAAAATTTAATTTAATTTTTTTTGTTAATTTCTTTTATTAAACTGGGTTTAGGTCTTGATGCTCCTAGAGGTGATAATTGTATCGTGTTGTGTTGGCACAACACGTGTAAGGGTCGTGCCGGCACAGCATGCGGCACGACCATTAACTGGGTCGTGCCATTTCCTCAAATGGTTAAGACGGCACGGCCTAAGTCATGTTGTATCGTGTCATGTCGTGCCGTGCCGTCATGCTACCGTGCCCAACCCATGCCCATAACCGTATTGTCGTGCCCATAACCGTGCCAGCACATTGTGTCATGCACCGTGCCATGTGCCATGTGCTATGCGTCGTGCCATGCACCGTACCATGCGCACGCCATATACCATTGTGTTGTGCCAATCAAAATTATGAAAAATATAAAACCAAATGTAAAATTCTCAACTAACAAACTTTTATTAAAATAATTAAATGAGTACATCATTTGCTATTTGTTAAACAAATGTGAGAATTGCATCACTATAGTTTGAGTGCATCCCAACTAGGTTGGCACCCACTCAACTATCAGTCATTTGCATTACTCAAACCTTTAATCTTAAGTTAAAGTTACAATATATGATAAATTAAAAGAAAAAAATTACAAGGCTTTATTATTTGTATAATTTAAATTAATTTGCATCTAAATTGCCAAAATCTTCAGCCAAATCATATACAATTTCTTGTGTTATGTTATCTGAATTGTCACAGTCCTTCCAGTAAATCAAAGCATCCAAAATGTCTTCCTTTAATCTTCTCCTTCTCTCGTTCAAAATCCTTCCAACTGTATTAAAAGCAGACTTCGATGCTACTGTAGACACTGGAGGTGTTAGTAAATGACGTGCCATGATGGAAAATACTAAAAAAGTCTGAGTTCCAATTGCTTTCCACCATGTCAAAATATCAAAGTTATCATTTATTCGAAATTCAGTATTTAAATATGCATGAAGCTCGGTTAAATTATTAGCACCTACATGTTGTTTACCTTTACGTTTAGCAAGTAATCTAGCAGATGCATTTTAAAGTTGGGGTTGGGGTTGTACCACAGTTGTTTGTTGTACACTAACATTATAATTTATTTCATAATGATTATATAAATTATTTAACATTTCTAAAATACTTCCCTTTGTAGCTTCGATATTAATAAATAAATTGAAGAAATACCATCAATTAGTAACATGGCACCATCTAATTTCTTTTTAGGGTCCATCCAGGAGGTTAGATAAAAAATAGGTGGGATTTCTTCCCAATATTTCCTAAACTTCTCTTCCATTTTGTTTAAAGTTGAATCATAAATTGCATGTTCTACAATTTTAAAAAGCTTCTAACATATTATACAAATGGTTAAGTGCAATACAAGTAGTAAGATAATAAACACCGGATAAAGCATTCGTAGAAAAATAAAAAACTCTAAAATTGCATCATTAAATTACCAAAAGTAAAATCTTGATAAGATAAAATAGAATTACTATATTAATTATTAAAATCTACAATTATATTTTCATAACCTACACATGATTTTAACATAAGATAGGTTGTGTTCTAACGTGTAGGCATATCGGTTTTAAATGTTCTACCTTTCAAACCATTGAGTTTACAAGATTGTTTAAAAGATTGTAATCTAGCAGGTGAAGAAACAATAAAAAGTAGGGCTTCTTTATTTTTTTAAACAAAATTAAGGGTTGGTTCATCATTAATTTCTTTTATTCCATCTTGTACGATCAAATTAATAAAGTGACAACAACGACTAATGTAAAATAATTGTCCTTGGTAAAAAGGACAAAAATTACGTTTAAATAAATTAATTGCACTCACATTAGCACTATGGTTATCAAAATTAATACTAAAATATTTAGATACAATGTTATATTCATTTAGTATACCCAAATTAAATACATTGATATATATGTTGACCACTATAGGGATATTCTAACATACGAAATGCAATAATTTTTTTTAATTAGAGTCCAATAACTAGCATCAATATAATGAGCAGAGATAACTTAATTTATTACAACCAGTCCACATATCAGAAGTAAAAGAAATTGCACCAACATGAGAAGAAAAATCATAAATTAACTTTAGTTTTCTATCATTAAACATTTCTAAAGTATCGGTTCTACATGTACCCCTACTAACTTTTTGAAAAGCAGGTTGAACATAATTTTTCACCTAACGTTCAAGGTAAATAGTTGCTTGGCCGAAGCTATATATATTGCTAATTTGTCTCTTATTTTACGTTGGTTGTATATAAAAGTTCCCATCCCACTAGTACCTATACATTAATTTGGGTCTGTTTTAGGTCATTTGCATTTTGGTGTTTGGGAAGACAAGTTCCAAGGTGTTGTAATAGGCTACCCGTACCACATCTAGAATGAGTTTTATAAGTTTTTCTACAAAGATTACATACAGCTCTATCTTTCATTTGTCTCATATGCATTATATTATTAACTGTAAAATGGTTCCATACTGTTGATGATCTTTTTTTATTAGAACCCTCAGTAGAGGGGGGTAGTAGGGTCTACTTGTTCTTGGGGTGGAATGACATTAGAGCCATCATCATGTAATTGTAGAGGAGGATAAGAGAAATAGAAATCCATAATGATATATAAAATTAAATTAAATTAAAAACTTAAATACCTCAACCAATGAGCTAAATTTGCTTGAGAATTGAGAGAGTGAAACTTAAGAGAATGAGACTTGAGAGTTGAGATCTTGATTTTGAATTAAACACCTTGATTTCTTAAAAAATTTCAACTACCAATTTTGATAGCTCTTGATGTTGTGTTTTTTATTGAGTAATTTGAGTTGGGGTAGAGAATTTTGAGAGTTAGAGAGATTTAGGAGAGGATATTTAAGTTTTTGTGAGGAAAATAGGGTGGAAGGGGGTTAGTATTTATAAATAAATGGGGTTGGGGGTATACACATATGACCAAAATACCCCTTAAAGTAGCCATTTTTTGGCTGTTGCAGGGGTATTTCAATCAAATCAATAAAATTTTGAAAATCTGACCGTTATTGTGCCACCGTGTCGTGCTAGCGTGTCGTGCCGGCAGTTTGGCATTACAACAGCTATAAGTATGCCACTGTCGTGCCATATGTCGTGTCATGCTGTGCCGTGCTAGTGTCGCATCTTGCCATGCCTTGCCATTTTCTGTGTCGTGTCATGTTAATGCTTATGTGCCGAGAACCTTGGCATGGTCACCTGTGTCATGCTGGCACAGCACGACTAGTTCCTGTGTCGTGCAGTGTCGTCCAGTGCCGTGTCTATGCCGTGACGTGCTGGTACGACACGTTTGACACCTCTAAATGCCCTTATTACTTGTCAAAATTTCAAAATAAATCTTACAATTGTGACATTATTATGAGTTATGTTGAAATTATAGAAACACCACCTTTGGTGGACGTGGCACTGACAGAGCTAGTGTATGTATGATAACGATCGCCACTAATAGTATTTCAAAAATACCAAATAAATTCAAGGGAGATCGTCCAATACATCCATTATGACTTTAATTCAATCTATTTAGTCCACCAAATTTTATATGAGTCTATTTAGTCCAAAAATAAAATTTAGACAGATCTGCCCCTTAACTAATTAGTTATGGAAATTAAAATTTGAACGAATAAGAATCTCTGTTTCTCTCTCTACATTAATAAGCTTACTTTGCTGCTTTCGATCTTCACTTGTTTCCTTTGCTTCGATTGATCGATCATTCACCAGTTAACAAAAGATCTTGATGATGATAAGAGAAAAAGAGAGAAATAGTTTCTACTATCACCATCGAGAGAGAGAATGATCGGGATAGAGAAAAGAGAAAATATAGGAGATAGAGATAAGAGAATAAGAGAGAAATAGAGAAAGATCTGATTAGGAAAAAAAGAAAAATGGAAAAGAAAGAAAAAAAGGAAAAGAAGGAAAAGAGAGGGATGAGAGAGAGAGAGAAAAGAAAGGAAAGAGAAAGAAGAGGAAAAAGAACAGAAAGAGATAGAAAAGAAAAGCAGAAAAAATTCAACATAGGTTTATGCAAAAACGTTTTTGCATGAATTATGCAAAAATATTTTTGCAAGAACTATACAAAATCATGTTTCACAGATGATTTAGTATAGATCTATGCAAAAATATTTCACATAATAATTTAGCATATGCGAAAATATTTTTGTAGATCTATGCAAAAATGAACTCATGCAAAAACGTTTTTGCATGAATTATGCAAAAATATTTTTGCAAGAACTATACAAAATCATGTTTCACAGATGATTTAGTATAGATCTATGCAAAAATATTTCACATAATAATTTAGCATATGCGAAAATATTTTTGTAGATCTATGCAAAAATGAACTCATGCAAAAACGTTTTTGCATAAATTTCGTGATTTTTTTTTCAAAAAACCCTTCTTAACTGGTCTAGTTTCAAAGATCTCAAAAAGTGCTTTCCAAATATATTAATTTTGTCAAAATTCGAATTTTAGTTGAAGAGATATAACATTTTAAAGTTTTAAAATGAAAAAGATAACTACATTTCTCTTTCATACAGCTGTACAAGTTTAAAAAAGATAAAAAGGTGATTGAGAAATATAATAAGGGTAAAACAGGAATATTAAAAAGGAAGGAATGGACTAAATAGATTTAGAAAAGTTTAAAAAGGACTAAACAGATTCAAAAAGCTTTAAAAAAAGGTATTTTAGTCTTATTAAAAATCTTGTGTACTAAATAGATTTAAAAAGTTATATATTGGATGTTTTGGCCATTATCCCTAGATTTAATAAGACCAACAAGCCAACTAATGCGTGGATTTAACTTGGTGAATGAGAATGAATTAATTTTACAATCACCTCGTCTCCATAGTAAGCATGCGTTATTTATGTAATAAATATAGACAACTCAATATGTGCTAGCAATTTTTGCTAGCAGCTCTCAGTATCTCAAACTTACCAGATAAGTTCAATAAGACACAACACGCCAATTAATATGAAGATTTAACTTGGTGAATGGCAGTTAATTTTGAGCCCTTCTACACTCACCTGGGATTCACACCCATTAAATTTACCCATTGACATGTCACTAATTAAATTTAAATAGAGAATTAGAAGTGCATTCTGTATAGGGTGGATATTGGTCTGCTCACGTGGACATCCTCTTATAAGCCTACGCGGAAACATAAGAAAGCCACGTCTACAACCCCTGCAGTTCCAACATCACGTGAGGAATAACTCATCACTACGATGTGAGACGAGCTCAAGGCAGAGCCCGCCTCTTCCCAAGCAAAGCCTTCACTAGAAGGGGAGAAAATGAAGGTTCAAGGTCTGAAGGGTCGGACAGGCAAAGGCGGATGATGTCTGAAGGCGACATCGACATTCTGTTTCACATGGGGGAACGGAGCAGTGACCAAGCCAATCATGGGTATAAAAAATCTCTGTCGAGATCTGTCTGACTTTGGAACCATCGCCGTGTACAGTGGCTCATCATTTGTAGCGAGTCTCGAGATCAACTCATGAGTACACGTGCTCACTCATCTCGGGACTCCCGATAGCTGCTAAACCTGCGCACGCCAAGTGTTCCAAAGTGAAAGAAATAGCTCAGAGATCTCCCACTTTTATACGCATGCCCATGAACAAGGTTACCAAAAAGGACACAAGCTAAACAATCTATATAGACACATACATACAGAGAGAGAGATAACAAACATCTCATCGCTCAAAGCAAAAAGGCACTTTTCCCCTGCTGTCTACCACTCCTAGACCTTACCTTCTCCTTCCTTTCATCGACTTGCCCTCTTAAGATCATTACGATCCCTGAACGGTCACATTTTGTGGTTTAGGCAGGGACTCGTGCCAACCTCTCCGGACTCCGGATGACTACAAATCTATGTGTACTCTACATATTTAACACCCCCAGTACATTTTGGCGACTCCACTAGGGAGGTTGGTGTTCATAAGAGGGCTATATGGGAGAACCCCAAGAAAATATTCAGATGGAACCCACGAAAAGGCAGCTATTATCTATTCGACCTCGCGGTCAAAACCTTTTCATCCTAAATAATGCCCCTAACTTAAGAGTAGAGTCATCGCCAGCCATTCCTGTTCCACCCATTAGAACCCAGTCAACTGGCCAAGAGCCAAAGACCTTGGATTCGACACTACAGTTGGTGAACAAACTCATCAAAGAACTGGGACGAGCTAGAGAGGATGCAATGACCCTAGCTAAAGTTAGAGTAAAAACACCAGCTTTCATGCGCATTGCACACCAACGAGGGAGACTCTCTGTAGAAACTCCGCAAACTAAGAACGAGATGAATGATCAGCCGACCATCACAGTAGATGCCGCACCGGCTGAACAACGAGATTCCTCGGCAACTTTGGAGGCCGGACATGCCGGAAAAGCCCATTCACCGGAACGTGTGCAGAGAATTCCACAACAACATCGTTCAACCAACACCTAGGGAAAACAGACGGCCCCCAGGAAAGAAGACCAGCCATCAGAGTACGTTATGTTCTCTGACATTAAGAAATTCATGGAAGAACAGAAGCGTGAGTTAAGCGGACCTATGGCCTTCATCGTCTCACCTCCTTACCCTGTTGAGCTTAACCAGCGACCATACCCCATTGGGTATACACCGCCAGCCTTCAGCCTCTACGTAGGAACTAGCAGCGTGAAAGAGCACATGTACCGATACTTGCAAGCCCTAAGAGATTTCCAGCATGACGGAGATCTTTGCCTTCGAGAGTTTTCGAAGTCCTTCATAGGACGAGCTTTTACTTGGTTTACCGCGTTAGAGCCAAACACAGTTTCCAACTGGGGAGAGATGACTTCCTTGTTCTTCACCAAGTATCACAAAGCCATACCAAATCTCACCACTGCAGATCTGATGGCAATATGCCAGCAGCCCGGGGAAAGCATCACAAATTACATTTACTGCTTCGATGAAATAGTGGCGGACTGTCATAAACACACAACCAAAATACACCTGGTGGATATGTACATTGCTGGAATGGAAAAGCGCTATCGCTACGAACTTGAGAACTTGGAAATAGGATCCTTTGCCAAGCTGGAAGCAAAGGCACGGCATACCTCTACATCGGCGCTAGGCGATCGTCATGAAAAAGACCAACAATGGAAGCAAAACACAAGGTCTCCGCGGTCGCTACCGAAAAAAGGTGTGACCAATGAAAAAGGGACAAGCCTGACAGCAAACGCTTTAAGAATGCAGATGCTCCCAAAGTGCCAGAATACCCCTATTAAACAGAAGAGGTGTTTGACTTCCTGAACACCTAGATCGCGAATGGAGATGTCTGCTTCCTAGCCGTCAAAAAGGAACCTACCACAGAGACCAACGTGATAAACATTGAAAGGACTGTAATTTGTGAGATATTTCCAGCCTATTTGGTTTCAAACTCCAAGCAATTCAAAGTGGCAGAGATTATTAACCAACCTGATGGTAATAATTGGAGTCTGAACTTCTCAGTCAGAAGTGCTTATTTAAATCTACATGGGAAGTTTTTGTGGCATAGTCTTTGGCCTCCTAGGGTTGCTCCTCACCATGGACAATTTAATTAATGAAGATGAAGTGGAACTTACTTGCCAAATAGGGGTGTTATTTTCTTCAAAAGAAATTGTGAAACAAACAACAACCATTTGTTTGTGCGCATTAGTTGCGAGTTTATGTGGCAAATTTGGACTGCTTTTGTGGAGTCAATCGGCTGGCGGTTTCACCTTCATTTCCCCCAAAGTGCTTAGCAGATCTGATTGCTCATAAAAAAAAATTAGACGTTAGAGTGGGTCCTAACCCCTTGGTGTAGCCTTACATCATTTTTATTTTGGTGTCACGCTAGTAATTTTGTATAATAATATTCCCAAATTAAGAACTTAAAAAATACACACACCTCACTTTCGTACTTCAAAGGAGCTTTACCTAATGTTATATTACAAGGTATATCATCGTGCCTCCAGCACGGCTTAATACCTCGTAATTAAGGTTTGCGAAAAAAAAACTTTTTAAAATAAATATATTTTACCAGGTCAGATGAATTGGGGCCTATATGATATACTGTCATTATAAAAATAAATATATTTTACCAAGTCAGATGATCACCATCGTCCATCTTATCTTGACAGTTATAGCAAAACATATTGTAAATTCATCCGGGTCATCAAGAAAATCTGATAAACCCTAAGGGAGGCACAGGTAGCCAGTTAGGCAGTTGGTAATAATTCAACAGCTACTATTTGGTTTCTTGTTTTTTTTGCCAGCAAATTAAGCCACAATTCATATATGATAGCATCATCGATCGAAGTGGCAAACAACTGCTTGCTCAGTTGGTTGGCATCCCTCCTTATAACTTGGAGGTCTTGAGTTCGAAACTTCTTGACTGTGGCATTACCTGTACCCGTTTGGGGTGTTCTCTCTCCCATTATGGGGCAACTTTCTCTTCGTTATTACAAGCGACTTCTCTTCGATGTTAGTATGTTTGTGGCAGTTTTGTGCACAGTCCTCACCCAATACTTGCGGTGTTATGAATGAATGTCCATCACAAACTGTTGACCATTTAACTACAAAAAGAGATATTGAATGGCACTGATTATATATAGTGAGCCATGTAGCTAATAGGGGTAGTCAATTAGGACTTCTACGGACTTTTGAATATGACGGACTTCGAAGGATTCTGGCAGAGTCTATAGACTTCGAAGGATTCTGGCAGAGTCTATAGACTTGTACTGACAGAGTCTACAGACTTATATTGTAAAGTCCACAGACTTCTATAGACTTCTGTGAACACGTAATGATAGAGTCCACGGACATCTACAGACTTCTGTGGACTTGATAAATCAAGGTAATTATTTATTTTTAATTTTTAATTTCTAATTTTTAATTATTAATATTTATTTTTAATTATTGATATTTATTACTATGATGACTATATTAATACTAGTAATTTTAATATTTAGTAAATAAAATATTATTAATAGTTTTGTTAATCCTAACAATATTTTTCAAAGAGGTAGAATTGCCTTTTCTTTTCTTTTCTTTTTTCCCTCTGCTTGAGATTCATACCTTATTATCGTTTTTGTGGCAACGCAAAAGAAATATTAACTAATTTAATTATGATTATAAGTTATTAAGTTATTCTTATTTATTATTAATTATAATTATTAATAAGTATTTTTATTATTATTTTATAATAAGATCAAATTATTATCATTATAAAAATTAATAATTATAGTTAACTATTAATAATTTGATTATAATATTAAAATTTAATATAATTATTAATTTTTATCAATGAAAAATAATAATAATTATTTATTAAATATTAAATATTACAAATATAATATAAATATAATTATCATTATGTTTTATTATAATTATAATTATTAATAAAGTTTTATCATTATGACTTATTAATAATTTTAAAGGGGGTAGTCAATTAGGATTTGGATGGATTCTTATGGACTCATAAAATTAGGAGATGTGTGGTTGTGGACTTTGATGAAGTCTATAGAAGTCCCATGTTAGTGGTTGTGGACTTCATCAGAGTCTATAGAAGTCCCACGTTGGTGGTTGTGGACTTCATTAAGTCCTATGTTAGTGGTTGTGGACTTTGCGGAAGTCCATAGAAGTCCCATGTGTGGATAGTTGTGGACTTCAAAATGGTGGATTTGTAAGGTGATGGACTTTCATGGACTTTTTTAAAGATTTATGAAGAAATTTTGGGTTAGCCAATATAGTTGAGATTTGCATGGACTTTCTTTCTCCTCACTCTCTTATAATAAATAATAACTAAAAATATTAATAAGTCTTAATGATAATACTTTATTAATAATTATAATCATAATAAAACATAATGATAATTATAGTTATATTATATTTGTAATATTTAATAAATAAAAATTATTTTTTTCATAAATAATACTTAATAAAAATTATTTTTATTAATAATTAATTATAATTATTAATTTTTATAACGATATAAAATAATAATGAAAATACTTATTAATAATAAATAGGAATAATTTAATAACTTATAATCATAATTAAATCAGTTAATATTTCTTTTGCTTTGGCACAAAAATCATAATAAGTAATGAACCTCAAGCAGAGAAAAAGAAAAGAAAAGAAAAGGTAATTCTACCTCTTTGAAAAATATTGTTGGAATTAGCAAAACTATTAATAATATTTTATTTATTAAATATGAAAATTACTAATACTAATGTAGTCATCACAATAATAAATATCAGTAATTAAAAATAAATATTAAAAATTAGAAATTAGTAATTAATAATAAATTATTACCTTTATCAAGTCCAAAGAAGTTTGTAGAAATCCGTGGACTCTATCATTACAAGTCCACAGAAGTCTATAGAAGTCTGTGGTCTTTACAGTACAAGTCCAGTACAAGTCCGTGGACTTTGCAAGACTCTGTAGAAGTCTATATACTCTGTCAGAATCCTTTGAAGTCCGTCAAATTCAAAAATTCGTGAAAATCCTTAGAAGTCCTAATAGACTACTGAGAGGTCTGATTGCATGAATCTGATCTCTCATTTCAATCTTCAAGTTTTGGCAGATGATCTAGAGAGAGAAAGTAGAGAGAGAAAGTAAAAATACACAGGAGGTTTTAGGTGGTTCGGCTCTAATGGCCTACATCCACGGACTAAATGAGGAGCACCCTTCTCTATTTCTCTTCCAGATACTAGTTAGTTACATTTGAGGGTCAGGTCGTCTATTTATAGACCTCAAGATAGTTCTAGAAACTTAAAGGCTCCACTTGCCAGCTGTATAACAGTTGTCATCCATAATGATGATGACAACTATTATCTCGCTGTCTTTACATGCATTCACATAAATGTCCATATTACACTATTATATTACAAATATGCCACCAGACTTCTTCTTGTATGCTTTTTTCTTCTAGAGAGAATCATGGATCTTTCTTCTAGATGACAGATAATATATGCGTCCTTCTTCTTGCCTTCTTTCATATCTTTTTTACTATCCATTCATCTCTCTTCTAGATGACAGTTGAACCTTTCTTCTTATTTTTTCCAAATATCGACCTCCATATTTTGCCCATTTTTCTTGGTGGAGTAAACTTATTGAATGTTCACTAATAAAAATCGTAATTGAAAATTTTTGTCTTCTTTTTGTCGACCTATATATTTTGCCCCTTTTCTTGGTGAATTGAACTTGTTGAAAGTTTGCTATGAAAAACCTCAATTGGCCTTATCTGGACTCGTGATGTAGCAATGAAGTTAACTTTTTGTTTCCTGTAAAGAAAATAGCATCTGGTAACCTGCTCACGAATAGAATTCTGCTTTCAAGTGCATAGTTACTTCTACCCCAGAACTACTTTCAAAACTCTTTCAGTGTAAAAATCCTTTCTTAATCATGACAAATAGCTACCCCAGTCTGGTTTGGACCTGCCCCAGTTCATCTGTATACATGCCCTAATCATATATTGGGCGTGCCCCAGTATATACGTTTACTTGCCCGATTCTTTCTTGAATGCACAGTGTGGATCAGTACGAGATCTGACCTTGTTGATGTTATCTTGTAACCTGATCTTCTAGACATCTAAATCTTTACCTTGTATGTCTTTTTCTATCTTGTCATAGGCAGTATCTTGTTGTTTGATGTAAAATGTATAGTGGATGTTGTATGTATTTGAAATGATGCAAGATGTATGATGTACGATGCATAAAATATGATGCATGACGTGTAACGCCCCGTACCCCAAAACACGGGACATTACCATCAGTTTACAAAGAAACTCAAATCCGACAGAGGCTCCTCTGTAAACTAGACCTAAGCACACCTGATAAACACAGTGCATACAAAAATATACACAGCGGAAGCAAATAAAACTAAGTGTATGCAAAAGAATGCCACCCATTTTTTTTTTCCTAAATCCCAACAACATGGGACCAGGAGGCACCTGTTAACACAAGTTCATCCATTCTAAAGCTACCATGTACACAAACCATTATGTTCCACATTCCATTGATATAAAGTATATGGGTGAAAACATATATACATTTACGTTTGGTTCTCTAACATAAGATATATTTATAATAACAAAAGAAACTAGTAAAGTTTTAAAATTACATAACATAGTCTCTAAAAATAACCTACTGAAATAGACATCCAACTCTATGATATGACTGATAGGAACCTACGCAAAGATAAAATGGGATCCCTCGTCTCAAACAACTCGTCACAGAACCACTTGGGATCCTACCCTGACCCTGATATGCCAACTGTAAAACCACATGAATAAATTGGGTGAGAAACTCAGTAGGTAAGTCAACCATCCTAACATTCCCATTATGCCACGAATAACCAAAAATTATTATCGAAAAGCAATTATATATTAAACAAATGCATATAGTTGGGTTTAAGAATATAAACGAAAACATCGATTAGGAACGCGCATATATAATAACAAAGGCGGGTTTTACTTGTGTGCAGTCCCAATTCTTTTAACTTTACAATCTATAATTACTTGTCTTACGAAATCCTTTTTAAAAATCTCTGTCATTGCTAGCCACCAGTACTTGATGAAATCCCTCTTATTATTAATATTATCTTTTTTTTTTAAAAACTTCTTAAACATAACCTGGACTAAGCCAGCCTGACCGAAGTGAGAAGAATAGCCTGGACGAAGCCAGCCTGACCGAAGTCAAAAACATAGCTTGGACGGAGCCAGCCTGAACGAAGTCAGAAGAATAACCTGGACGAAGCCAGCCTGACNCAACAACATGGGACCAGGAGGCACCTGTTAACACAAGTTCATCCATTCTAAAGCTACCATGTACACAAACCATTATGTTCCACATTCCATTGATATAAAGTATATGGGTGAAAACATATATACATTTACGTTTGGTTCTCTAACATAAGATATATTTATAATAACAAAAGAAACTAGTAAAGTTTTAAAATTACATAACATAGTCTCTAAAAATAACCTATTGAAATAGACATCCAACTCTATGATATGACTGATAGGAACCTACGCAAAGATAAAATGGGTTCCCTCGTCTCAAACAACTCGTCACAGAACCACTTGGGATCCTACCCTGACCCTGATATGCCAACTGTAAAACCACATGAATAAATTGGGTGAGAAACTCAGTAGGTAAGTCAACCATCCTAACATTCCCATTATGCCACGAATAANCTTCACAACCTAAAACATTGAAAACATTTAGTAGGCTTGAAATGCCTAAAGTAGCCCCATGTTAAGAATCAGGAAAAATGTAACAGTTTAGGAAAAAAATCGATATTGATCGTAGAAAAGTCAGAAAATATTCAAACCAAAAACATTAGAAAGATAACACCGAGATCTACCCTTTTCACGAAGGAATCAAAATCAGAAAACAAATCGAAAAACAAGGAAAGTGCAGATTAACGTTACAATTTGCAGAAACATCTAGTTTTTGGAAAACACTAGCTGTATTTTGAAAATCTGTAATAAGCTACCTACTTGTCCAAAAATTATGAAATTTTTACTGTAAATACTTTAAGATGTTATGAATCAGAAGAACTTAGAAGCACACAATTTAGAGTTAAAACGAGATAGTTATGCAGGTTTTAGTGTAGCCTGCGCAGTAAAATCCGAGAATCCAAGTTTGAGAAAAGCAATTCAAACTCGACTAAAACGCCCATACTCGACATAAAACTTGCAATACACCAACCAAAACAATCATCAACTAATTTTTTTTTTTTTTAAGAAAAACCTAACCATGCAACCTCAAATAACTTATTTTCAGCTCAAACTTGGTAGGAAAACTTACCTTGGATGATTAGTAACTTGAAGTAACTTCTAAAGCTCCTCCCAAACGTAGATTAAGTTCCCAAGTTGAATTCCTACAACATGCAGGTTCGTTTTACTTCAAAAAGCCCAAAATTTCATCATCTAAACAACCCAAATATTGATTTTATAGTTAGATCTTACATCCACCATCAATACCAAACCAAAGCCTTCTTCTTTCACCTTGATTTAGACCATCAGTTAAGGGTTTCAATCCCAAATCAGTAACATTAAGCAAAAAAAAAAACCCTAAGTTTTTATCTTCTTCACCCCTTTCTTCAAAAATAAAACGAAAACGAGGGAGGGAGGGGCCGATTTCCTCACCTCTCTTTCTTCCCACGATCTCCTTCTTCTCCTCCTTCGTTCTTCTTCTTCTTCTTCACTGCTGCTGCCGTTTTGCTGCTGCTNCGAAGTCAGAAGAATAACCTGGACGAAGCCAGCCTGACCGAAGTCAGAAACATAACCTGGACGAAGCCAGCCTGACCGATGTCAGAAGAATAACCTGGACGAAGCCAGCCTGACCGAAGTCAGAAACATAGCTTGGACGGAGCCAGCCTGACCAAAGTCAGATGAATAACCTGGACGAAGCCAGCCTGACCGAAGTCAGAAGAATAGCCTGGATGAAGCCAGCCTGACCGAAGTCAAAAACATAGCCTGGACGGAGCCAGCCTGACCGAAGTCAGAAGAATAACCCGGACGAAGCCAGCCTGACCGAAGTCAGAAATACCTGGGTGTAACCAAAAAGGTATCCTGGGATTAACCCAGCCTGGGACATAACTAGAGAAGGGGAAGAAATCGAGGATCAATCCGACCACACACACACGTAGTGTCATCGTCCATGTCTAGGACCCGGTGATGAAGACCCTCACCACCAACCCTAATTTCTTCACGATCATTTAAATCCTTTTCCTTTAAAAATCATTCTCACACTTGAGTTTTCAAATGACCTTAAACTTTACATAAAACTTTCTAATTCAAGTGATCAAATCCCGAGGAAACCTTGACTTTCACATCCAACCAAGAAAAGAGTTCATTTCGTAGTATTAGACCATATGTTATCAATCAAAGCCATGTATAGATTCTATTCTTTCATGAAATTTAAAGACTTGTCGGTAAACCTCATAACTCATAAAACATGATAAGAATATGATGCAATCATCCTAAACCAGAGTTAAACAATCACAGTGTAAGTTAAATTCATCATTAACATGATTAGTGAAATTTATCATTAACATGATCAAATTGTATAACCACTTTTCATTGTTAATAACATACAGATTCTATATGCCATGATGTATCTACAACATAGTTATATCATTTCTTTTGAAACATGCATTGGTAAAACAATGATTATGCTAAGATGGGTGGACCACCTACCTTAAATGCTACCAAGCTGCTCAACGAAAGGTCCTACGCATTATCGATTCTCATTCAAGAGGCATTCAATGAAAGGTACAAACTCAATCCCTAAACTGAAGAAGGAAAACAAGTAACGTCAGGTCCTAATTAAGTTATAGAGCCAAGACAATTAAAAAGGTTTAAAACCCAAAATTACACTCCAAAATATAAGAAAACCAACTAACACTAGTAGTTCATCTTCACAACCTAAAACATTGAAAACATTTAGTATGCTTGAAATGCCTAAAGTAGCCCCATGTTAAGAATCAGGAAAAATGTAACAGTTTAGGAAAATAAACGATATAGATCGTAGAAAAGTCAGAAAATATTCAAACCAAAAACATTAGAAAGATAACACCAAGATCTACCCTTTTCATGAAGGAATCAAAATCAGAAAACAAATCGAGGAACGAGGAAAGTGCAGATTAACGTTACAATTTGCAGAAACAGCTAGTTTTTGGAAAACACTAGTTGTACTTTGAAAATCTGTAATAAGCTACCTACTTGTCCAAAAATTATGAAATGTTTACTGTAAATACTTTAAGATGTTATGAATCAGATGAACTTGGAAGCACACAATTTAGAGTTAAAACGAGATAGTTATGCAGGTTTTAGTGTAGCCTGCGCAGCAAAATCTGAGAATCCAAGATCGAGAAAAGCAATTCAAACTCGACTAAAACGCCCGTACTCGACATAAAACTTGCAATACACCAACCAAAACAATCATCAACTAATTTTTTTTTTTTAAGAAAAACCTAACCATGCAACCTCAAATAACTTATTTTCAGCTCAAACTTGGTAGGAAAACTTACCTTGGATGATTAGTAACTTGAAGTAACTTCTAAAGCTCCTC